>JAQQSK010003108.1:0-30000 GCA_028658325.1 Potorous gilbertii | reverse complement strand
CTGTGCTAAGCATTGGGGATATGAAGAAAGACAAAAGACAGTCCTGGCTCTCGAGGAGCTCATAGTCAGTCTAACCGGGAAGATAACATGTAAACAACCATGTACAAAAAGCAATAGACAGGCTCCACTAGAGATAATCAACAGAGGAAATGTGCTAAAATTAAGGGGGATTGGAAACTCTTCTTGCAGAAGAAGGTAGAATTTTAACTAAAACTTGAAGCCAAGAAAGTCAGGACATGAATTTGAGAAGGGAAGTAGGCATGGAGAACAGCAAGTGAAAATGCCCAGATATAGAGAAGCACAGAAAAGTGGTCATTTTGAAAAAAACAGGTTGAATTTATTATGTGATTTTTAAAAAAGCACCTGGCACACGATAGAGATGATTTCCTACAATTGTTTTTTTCTGTTCTATTTTGTATATGTAAATGCTCAGGGTTTGGGTTTTGATTTTTTTTTTTTGCATTATTAAGGTCAAGATAAAAAAGAAATCAAAAATAGGAAGGTGAAAAAAATAGCTTATAAAAGAAGAGGTAGAAAACTTTACCCAAAGTAAATAGCGAAACTTCTGAAAATAGAACGAAGTAAATAGAACTTAATCATTCCGAAGAGACAAGAAATGTTAGAACAAAGTCAAAAGATTGTAAACAGAAAAAAATGTCAAGGGGTATCTACAACAGATCTGGAAAACAGGTCCAGGAGTGACCATTTAGGAACTGTACTCCCTGAAAGTCATGACCAAAAAAACTCCTGGATTCTATATTTCAAGAAATTTTTAGTGAAAACTGACCAAATCTATTAGAACCAAAGGGTAAAGTGAAAGACAAAAGAATCCACCAGTTACCTCCTTTCAGAAAAGGGGTAGTATGGTTTATCATTGAAAATATGGAGTGGGTCAGGAGTTGTTCAGTGTCCTTAAGTGTTACAAGAATTAAAATTTTTTAAAAATTAAATTAATTAAATTTTTAAAATTTAAATTTTTTTCTACCTTGCTTAGCAATAATTCACCTAGGTCTTCTCAAGTTTCTACAAATTCTTCATACCTATCATTTTATATAATAACAGAATTTGTTCAGTCACTGTCCAATGATGGGGCATCTACTTTCCTTCCAGATCTTTAAGGTCATCAAAAGTGCTTCTGTAAAGGAAATGGATCAGAGGAAATCTGAGATCAAATTTGGGAGTTTTCCTAAATGACCTGATAACATAATTGAATGTAGGACATCCTTAGTTACGAGAAAAATTAAGAAGTTCCTCAGTCAAATAATTGGAATTACAGTAATCCTTTCCACATTGTGGAGGTTAGGGGATAGCATTAGGGGATAGCACCCCTTCAATATGGAAAATCTGCATAAAAATTTTTGGTCCTTTCTTCATACCAGAAAAGAAGTCTGAGTTATTATGGTATTAAAAATTAAAATATGTTTTGATATTTTATACTATACATATATTTTATGCATTTCTGAGTTTCTAAACTTTATCTGTGTCATATGCTGGTCTTTGCATGTCATCTGAGGTTTTTGCAAAACTCTCAAAAAATTAACATTAAATTCGTAGGCCAACTCATGATATATTGAAACCATGACGGGAAAGTGGAATGTGGAAGGGATAATGGGGTAGCACAACATGTTGGCCATTTGATGAAAGCAACTGGTGGGGCACAGGGAACTCCTGATAATTGGTCGAGACAATCAATCATATCCAATTTGGGCTAGGTAAAAAGTAAACTGGAATCAGTCTCTATGACAATCCAAGGGCAATGGGTCCTGGGTAGGTTCAATGCACCAAGACACTTGGGCACTAGTCACACCCACTGAGGGTTGAAGAAAGGAAAGGACTAACAAAAAAGGGCACTAGATTTGGCCTCAGGGGCCCAAGGTCAAGAGCCTAGCTCTGTTACTTAATACCTCAAGCCTCAACATCTCTCAGTATCATTTCCCTTCCATTTAAAATGAGGGGCTTCAATGCCTCAAATCACGAATAATTTCTAAGGACAATCATCAATTGGCAAAAGTGAAAAAGATGGAAACAATGTTGAAGGAGTTGTAGAAAAGCATGTGATGTAGGTGGAACAGCTAGAACAGAATAATGTGTACTTTGTCAGATACGTCTCTGCAGCACAATTTTTTTGGGTCCACTTCTTTGTCACAAAGAAGAGTTAATCTAGATAGAGGTGGAAAATGACTGATACAAAAGCAAAAGGCATAAAAACAAAAAGTTGGGCACACTAATAATACATTTTTGGTGAAATTGCAAATTGGCTCAACTGTTTTTGTAAACGATATTCAATTATGTTAGAAAAACTATTAAAATATCCACAATCTTTGGCCCAGCAGTTCTGTTACTTGGTATATACTCCAAGGAAGTTGAAGATAAAAGAAAGATCCCATATATGCCAAAGTGTTTACAGCAAGACTTTTTGTATAGCAGCAAAAAACTTAGAAGCACAGTAAGAGACCTAACAGAGGCATCTAGGTTGCGCAGTGGATAGACTGCTGGCCCTGGAGTCTAGGAGGACCTTAGTTCAAATCTGACCTCTTAATAACTATTGTTATAACTATGTGACCCTGGGCAAGTCACTTCAGTCTGTTTGCCTTACTTTCCTCATCTGTAAAGTGAGCTGGTGAAGGAAATGGCAATCGTTCCAGTATCTTGCCAAGAAAACCCCAACAGGGTTAAAAAGAGTTAAACACAACTAATCAACAAAACAACAACAGCAAGAATCAACGATTAGGAACAACTGAACAAAATGTGGTATTACATATATAATGCAACATTATTAGTGTAACATTAGAAACATCAGAACACCTGTATGAAATTATGGCAGAACGAAAAGTATAGAACCCGAGCATACAGGAAACGACTTCAAGAAATTAAATAAAATAACACAAAAAAGCAGCCAAACTCAGCCAGAATAAATGAAATCGCAAACGTCAAAGGGCTATGTTGTCAAATGCAGCTGATGGGAACAGATGTAGTTATACTGGTCAGTTCTGCTTGACTATGTAACAAGAGACTATGCTGATATGGGAAGAGGGGATGTCAATTGCTCAACAAGTATTTATTAAGTGCCTCCTGTATACCAGGCAGTGAGCTAGGCGCTGAGGATATAAATCTAAAGAATGAAACAGTTTCTACTGGCAATCAACATACATTCTAACGGAATACAGGAGAAATGATTATTTAAAGTTAAGAAAAATAAAATAAAATGAACGGTTTAGAAAAGACAATCTCTAAAGCTTCTATTAGGTCTAAGTCTATGATTCTCTACCCTCAGGAGGTTAAGAGTCCTTAACATCTACTCACCATTTGACACATTACTGCCCTCTACCATCCCTTCATGAGTTAAGAATGAGTGGTAATGTGCCAAGTGCCCTCTGACATCATAATTCCCAGGCAGAACACAGGCAGCTGAGCCAAAGTGAGGCAGATATGAGAAAAACTTACTGAGAATGAAGGGGTAGGATATAGTCATGGCAATAACTGCATGAGGAAGGTCAGGGAATTCTTTTTAGGAAATCATTAGGAAGGCATCCCTACCAAACACAGAATGAGGATGATGGGAGATGCAGTCAGGGGTTGAACAAGGAGAAGTTTTTGCGTGAAGAGTTGAGATATCTAATATCCCTGGGTGTTAGTTCTCTCTCTGCTGCTTCAGATTATCTTGTATTTACTTATATGTGCTCCAGTAGAATGTAGGGGCAGCTAGGCACTGCAGTGGATAGAGCACTGTGCCTAGAGTCAGGAAGAACTGAGTTCAAATCACACCTCAGACAACTAAGTAGCCGTGTGTCTCTGGGCAAGTCACTTAATCTTTGCCTGCCTCCATTTCTTCAACTGTAAAATGAGAATAGTAACATCCCCTACCTCCTAGGATTGTTGTGAGGATCGCAGGAGATAAAATTTGTAAAGAGCTTAGCATAGTGCCTGGCATACAGTAGGTACTTCATAAATGCTTATTCTCTCCCTTCCTCTAGAGCAAGGGGAAAGAAGTATGATTCAAGAAGTGACTCCAAATGTGATTCATCTTCATGGCTCTGCCTCTAGCTTTGGTGGGATTGTCTCCTGCTTTCCACAGGAGCCTGCTGAGGGTCCTAGAGCTGGAGTCAAGAAGATCTAGGTTCATATCATATGTATGAGTCACCTACATGTCACATGGATGGGTGGTGCTGCTACAGGCCCCACAGAGCTATAAGAGGAGAAACCTGCAGAAGGGCAGAAGGAAGGGTCTCAACATGGTATATATCGGTTTCATCTTCTTGTCTTCCTAAGACACTTATTGTTCAGTCATCCAGTTGTGTCCAATTCTTCATGATTGCATGGACCAGAGCATGTCAACACTGTCTGTAGGATTTTCTTGGCAAGGACACTGGAGTGGTTTGCCATTTCCTTCTCCAGTGGATTAAAGCAAACAGGTTAAGTGACTTGCCCAGCATCACACAGCTAAGTAAATTATGTGAGGCCACATCTGAATTCAGGTCTTCCTGATTCCAGCACCAGTGAGCTATCCACTGAGCCATCTAGCTATCCTAACACACTATAGAATGCCATCGTTGAAGGGTTGGCCTGTGAAAGAGGAAACAGTTATTCTCTTAATCCCAGAGAGCAAATCTAGAATCAGTGGACAGTGTGGTGAAAAGTAATCTGATGTGATGGAAATGCCACTGGACCTAGGAGTCAGGAGGTCTGTGTTCAAATCCTGATGTTGACACTAGTTGTGTGGTTGATTTTGTGTTGTCACTCATCTTCAGTGAGACTCAGTTTCCTCATCTGTAAAATAGGAATGATGATATACTGGTCTGCTGCACAAGGTTGTTACGAAAAGAGTACTTTGCATTTTATAAAGCATTATAAAACCATAAGCTAAGATCATGACGTTCCAGGAAAGAAGGAAGGCTTCAGTAGGAGGTAAGGAAGAACTTCTTAACAATTAGAAAGTAGAAGACAGGGGCATCTAGATAGAGGACCAGGAGGACCCAAGTTCAAATCAAACTTCAGGAACTTACTGGCTGTGTGATCCTGGGCAAGTCACTTAACCCTGACTGCTTGAAAGAAAGGAAAGAAGGAAGGAAGGAAGAAAATAGAAGGGAAGGAATGAGTTATCCATCTCAGTGGAAGCTGGGTTATCACTTGGCAGGGATGTCGTAGGGAGCTTCTGGCTTAAGGGAGTTTGGACTAGTGAGTGCTTCACTTGAAGAAAAGGAAGATCCAGGTTTAAGTGTCACCTCTGTTGCTTATAGTTCTAACTTTGTGACCATGATAAGGCACTAATGTTTCTGAGTCTCTTCTTATCTAATAAAAATGGGCAAAATGATATGTACCTTATTCAAATGAACTGACATTTGTCAAGTGATTTGCCGACTTTAAAGAGCCACCTAAATGCCAGTTATTGTTACTGTAATCAGTAGGACCTCTGAAGTCCTCCAGTGCTCTAGGTCCTCAAGTCCTCCAAATGATTCAGTTGAATGGGCTGCACTTGAGGACTTAGAGGGCTGCATGTGAACTCAAGGATGCAGGTTCCCCATCCCTACCCTAGACAGTGACCTCTGGAGGGTCACCCTATGTCTGCACACCCTATGGAGTTTCTATGGTGAAAAGCTTCTCGCTAATGGTTCAGACACAGCCTCCTGTCCAACCCATCTTTCCTCCCTCTCTTCACCCCTACCCTCACATAAAATGGTATTATTTCCCAATTGCTCAAAGGGAAGTTTGCTATTGGCCACCAGCCTCTGCAAAATGTGTCTGTGACCTCTGCTCAGCTTGGTGAGAAAACCACAGCTCTAGACTCAGAATCAAGGCAGGAGATCAAGAGGTCGGTATCAGTATTGGGCATAAAGTCAAAGGCTGGGGAGTTACATACCCCATTCCTTGGAATACTGTGCCCTCTGGTTCTCATACAGACATACTCACACAGACACACACATCAACACACAACTTTCTTGTTGTGACTCAGGATCAGGGCATCAAGGGACCTTTAAACAATCAAAACAGCCAAGGGGCAGCTAGGTGGTGCAGTGGATAGAGCACCAGTGCAAGAGTCAGGAGGACCTGAGTTCAACCAAGGCAGCCTTCTAGAAACCCAGAAGAGATGTTGTGGGGCTGCTTCTCAGTACCATTCGTCCCACCCATCTTTCTCAGCCTTGCCACCTAAAGCTAACCAGGTTCTTACCACATCCCTCCCCACCCCTCTCACAGCACTTCCTGACAAAAATCAACCTCCCCTGGCCAGGTCTTCCTCCTTCTCACACTGTGCCTCCCCAGGCTGGCCCTAGCTCTCTCCCCCTCTTCATCCTATACCTCCTACCCCATCAGTCTACCCTCTTTTTTCCTCTGTCCTGGCACAGAGAGAGATATCTCACAGGGCAACAATCCTAGATTCCCCTTCATCACCACCCTAGTCTCAAGACACTTACCAAATTTGAACCCCTTTTGTCCCTTGCAAGATCCTCAAACCCAGATCAAAGCAGCTCCCTCCCCCAGATCTCCAATCCATGATCTGTTTCAGTAACATTCTGATAACAGAACAGGTGATTCTGAAGGTCCCCCCGCCACCCATGGTTTTAGTGTTTGGTGATTCTCTGTTCCTATGATTCTCCCTCCATCAAAAAAACCACCCCCATATTTCTGCCTCTCCCATGATGGTCTTTCTCTTGCCACATCCCTAATACCAACCTCCTCCAAAGTGTCCCTGGCAACAAGCCTTTCACCCGGGCATCCTGCCTGCCTCCGAGAGGCCTGGCTCCGTCTCCGGCTCAGCCTGGCAATCATGTCCACCATTCTAGCCCCTTCAGAGTCAGTCAGAAACTGGGCCCTGGGGTGGATCTAGGGGTGGAGCCCAAAGGAGCACTTCTCAGGGATGGGGCACAGGGGAGTGCAAAAAGAGAAGTTGTCCAGAGGTGAAAGAGGCTGGGTCTCCAGCACATTTCCTGTCAGGGCCAAGGGAGCGGAAGTGTTGCTGGGGGTGACAGACAGAGAAGCAGAGCAGGGCTTTCAGGGGCTAATAAGTCAGTTGGTATTTTTACACTTCCTGGGACAACAACGGAAGCCCCCTGACAGAGGACAGAGCTGGGGGTCTGGTCAGTCCCCTGTCCACATTTTTCTGAGATCATTGCTCCCAAACCTCAAAGAGAAACTCCTTTCTTTGGAGGTCCAGCGTAGCCACAAAGCTTCAGGGACAATACACTGAGGCCAGCTGATGTGACAGTGTCCAGGGCTTACTCTCCTCCTCTCCTCTTCCCACCCCTGCTTCTACAGTAAAGGACAAATAGGGCAGGTTTGACCCTCTACATTTAGGCAAATGCCCAGGAGTCTCTTAGCCAAGAATCCTTCAACATTTTATTAGATCCTTATGACAAGTCAGGGTGCCAGGGCTTATGACCTAGTATAACCTCTTCTACTCGTCATCCCTAGGCAGCTAGCTAGATGGTGCAGTGGATAAATTGGTGGACCTAGAATCAGAAAGAGCTCAGTTCAAATCCAGCCTCAGACCCTTTCCAGTTGTGGGATGCTGAGCTAGTCACTTAGCCTCTATCTGCCTCAGTTTCCTCACTTATAAAATAGGAAAAATAATAGAACTTACAGATTGTTATGAGGATCAAATGAAGTACTACTTAACCCCAGTGCCCGGAACATAATAGGCACTTAGTAAGTGCTTGTTTCTTCTTTTCCCATTGCACCAAAGAGCCAGGTAAGTTTGAGGATCACTCATCTCCTAATCCACCACCAAATACATCCCTGTGCTCCAGAAAGTTGCGGAAAAGGTATGACTGGCCAGAATTCTCTAGTATCAGAGTATATGACCTGATAATCTATGCTTTGTCCATAATCCTTTCGTGACTCAGTGAACCAAAGAGCAGCCGTAACCCTCTGTAAGGTATTTCTACAGCATACCTAGAAAATAAGGCCCAACTCTCAGGCTAGGGTTAGTTCAGACAGTTGGGTTAGGATAAAGGTGAGAAGAAAAATACATCAGAAGAAAGGGAGGGTCTGCTCACCAAAGAGGGAATGAATGATGGGGAAAATCCGAGTGTCAGACATAGATTGAATCCAGTAATTCCATCTGAACCCCTGGCCCTTTTCCCAGAGAGCCTGGCTTTAACTCGGCTATTGTTGGTCTTTTTTGTGCCATGGACCCCTCTGGCAGCCTGGTGAGCCCTGATGGCCTCCTCCTTAGAATCATGGTTTGAAATGTATAAAAGTAATATAACTAACTTTCATTAGTAGAACATATCAAGGTTTGCAAAGCACTTTATAGATATTATCTCCTTTGACCTCCTCAATGACCCTGAGGTCAATGTTGTGATTGTTTTTTCTGTTCTACAGATCAGGAAACTGAGATTAAATGACTTGCCCAGGGTCACACAGCTGCTGAGTGTAGAAGGCTAAAGTCTAACTCGGATCTTCCTGACTCCAGATCCAGATCTCTGTCCACAGGAGCTCTCAGCTGCCTCAACAGAATTATAAAGGAAACCAGCTAAACTCAAATTATATTAAGCATATGTGGTGTGTGTATATACATATATGTATGTATATAGTTTTGTGTGTATGTATATATGTATATATTATATATGCACAAATATACATACAAATATACATACATTTGTTGTTCAGTCATGTATAACTCTTTGTGACTCCTTTTGGTATTTTCTTGGCAAAGATACTGGAGTGAGGTTTACCATTTTCTTCTCTAGCTCATTTTACAGGTGAGGAAACTGAGGCAAATAGAGAGAAATGACTTGCCCAGGGTCACACAGCTAGTAAGTATCTGAGGCTGTATTTGAACTCAGGTCTTCCTAACTCCAGTGCTGGCGTTCTATCCACTGTGCCACCCAGCTATAGCTATAGACACATACATACATACGTATATATACATATACACTCATATATGTGTAACATTATCTGTGTTTTATTATATTTTATTCATTTTTTATTTTTATATAATTGCTAAATTTTTCAGTTACATTAGACCTTGAATCAGGATAGCAAGAGTCTTGTGGGGTGAAAACTGACTGATTGATCAACTGATCTATGTGTGTATGTGTACATGTACACATAGGTATACATGCATATACATGTATACACATGTCTTTATGCATAAATACATGCATGCATGCATATATATATACACACAAAGACACAGAAGGCTAAGAACTCTCGACTTACCTAGAGATAACACCTGCATATAAATGCCCCCCAAAAGCCCATGTGTCATTTCCCCTACATCTAACATAGCATGGCACTTCTGGTCTTAGTCACTACCATGGCGCTACCATCCTTCCAGTCACCCAGGCTTCAGTCATCCTTGGTTCTTAGGATAATAAGATTATAAGACCAGAGTTTTAGAGTCTGGATGACTAAACTGAGAAATACAGAAGTAAAATGACTTCCCCAATGTCACAAAGGTTAGAAACATCAGAGGCAGAATTTGAACCCAGGTTTTGGGATTATAGAAGCTTTTCAGCATACCATTCTCTTCCCTCTGTTCCCATACTCAATCAATCGACTATACATTCTACATTTTGGGTCTCTACCTCACAAGGCCATCACTCTGATTCAGAAGCTAATGTAATTGGAAAATACATAACAAACACTTAATAAAACACAGATAATCGTACATTTTATAATTAGGTTAATATTAGGTCCACAGGGCTCGTTATGTTTGCATTACTGGCCCCCTGTCTCTTCTGCTGGTGTATCTGTCACCTGAGCTATTACAATTGCCTTCTAACTGACCCTTTCATTCAAAAGGGGTCAAAATACAGAAGCTTCCCAAAGCAGAGATATGACCGTATCATTCTCTGGCTCAAGAACATTCAAGGGCTCCCTATTGGCTGTAAGCAAAATGCTAATCCTAGAATTTAAGGCCCTCCAATTGACCTTTCCACGTTCACTTCATCTTACTCCCCTTTATATACTTTGCACACCATGTTCCAACCAAACTGAGCTACTAGTTGCTCCTGGACTTCATACTAACCTCAGTTATCTCCATTAATTTACATAGCCTGCTCCACATGGACACACTCCCTTCTCATTTCTACCTGTGGAAATCTCTCTTCTTTTAAGGCTCAGCTCCAGGAAGCCTTCCTTGATTTGCCCCCATACCATGGCACCACCCCCAGTGAGGGGAAGGGAATAAGCTTCATAGAATGCCTACAATGTGCCAGGCAGTGTGCCAAGTGCTTTTTTTTTTTTAACAAATATTATCTCATTTGGTCCTTACGATGACCCTAAGAGAGAGGTGCTATCATTATCCCCATTTTGCAGATGAAAAAAACTGAGGCAAACAGAGGTTAAGTGATTTTTCCCAGGATCACAGCTAATAAAGGTCTGAGACCAACTGAAAATTTTCACACACCCCCTCAAGTTTTCCTAGAGCATTTTGTCTGAATCTCTCTTTTGTCCCACCCAGCACTCGGTGGGATATTTTTTACTGTGATCTCTGTTTAAGCAGCCCATCATCCCTATCCAAACAGACAAAACAGACCATGAACAGCTCAAGGGCAAAGGCTGTGTCACTTTTCCTGTTTGTATTCCCAGCACCTTGTGCACAACAGGCAGCTTAAGAAAGGTTTGTCTTGAACCACCATTCCAGAACACTAAAGATGAAATACGCTACTCATTTCCTAGCAGTGGTGATAGACTTAAAATGCAGAATCCACAAGTCTGCTCAATAAACTCTGGTGCCTCCCTATTACCAACAGCATCAGGAAAGGAAATGCAGATTTGGGAATTTTAAGACCATGATAACTTCTATGCCTTTCTTTATTCAAGTGCAAGAGCTTCAGAAATTATAACTCAACCATTTCAAGTTCTGGATTTATGAGGCATCATCTAGATCCTAGGGATCCTTGCTCTCTCTGGTTCTCTCTCCTGTCTGGCCTTTTCTTTCTCCTGTCCCTGTGTCTTCCTCCCTCCCTCCTTCCCTCCCTCCCTCTCTCCCTTCCTTCCTTCCTTCCTCTTCCCATTCCAGGCATTTTCACTGACTGTCCCCCATGCCTGGAATTCTGTCCCTCCTGACCTCCCTGGTAACCTTCTAACAAGAAATAATATATAAAATAAATAAAGTAAATACAAAAAAAAAATCCCCTCTTCCACAGCAAGCCTTTCTCACTCCTTAATCCTAGGCCCTTCCTTCTGTGGATTAACTCCAATTTATCCTGTCTATATTTTGTTGGCACATCCTTGCTTGTGAGTCATCTCCCCTTGTTAGACTCTGAACTCCTTGAAGGCAGTGACTTGTCTTTTGTCTGTCCTTGTGTCCCCTCTGTTCAGCACAGTGCCTGGCACACAGTAGGCACTTAATAAAAGCTTCTTGACTTGACTCTCCATTTTTGAGGAACAGTTCTGCTTGGTTAAGTCTCCATACAACATCATACCTTCCCCCAGGATAAGCAGATCAACTGAATTCTCATAATCTCACCGATGATTCAGATTTTGAGACTTGGGGCAGTGAAGAGAGCATTGGATTTGGAATCGGGAAGACTTCTCTTTGTAAGTTCAAATCTGGCCTCAGATACCTACTGGCTGTGTGATCCTGGGCAAGTCACTTAACCTCTGTCAGTCTCAGTTTCCTCACCTGTTAAATGAGCTGGAGAAGGAAATGGCAAACCGTTCCATGATCTATGGGAAGAAAACCCCAAATGGAGTCAGGAAGAGTCATACTCAATAGAAACAACCAAAAAACAACAAAACCTTCTCAACTCCCTCAACTGCTTCTCTTCTCTGAATGGAGGGTTGAAGGGTAGAGCGACAAAGTGTTCCCAAAGCCTTCCTTTACAGAGAGCTCAAATGGGACCTTGGCAGAGGACTTTCCATTTTCCATCAGCAGCTCTTCCTGATTTTGACTCCACTCAACATAGTTCCCTTATGCAGGGTTCCCCAAAAGAAATCCTGTGAGGCACATGGCACAAGTGTTAATTGGCACATAATGATAATAGATAACATGTATGTCGAGCTTACTATGTGTCAGGCACTCTACTAAGTGCTGTGCGATTATCATTTCACTCCATCTTCACAACAATCCTGGAAGGTTGGTGCTATGATTTCCCCCCTTTTATGAATGAGGAAACTGAGGCAAACAAAGGTTAAACAACTTGCCCACAGTCACTCATCTAATCTTAGAGCCTAGAGTTAAAACCAGGTCTTCTGATTCTAAGATCAGTGCTTTTCCCACTATGGTGTAGTAGAGAAGTAATTTCACTTTCTGAAACCCCTCCCAGAGAGGACACTTCCCCTCAAATTATCTCTATTACCAACCACACACGGAAGTTCAACGTACGTGTGTATAGAATTTCCCTCTTACACACACATACATACACACACATCCACATCCACACCCACACACACCCACACTCACACACACACATCCACATACACACACTCTCACACACACATTCTCACACACACACACACACACACACACACACACACATCACTACACTCACACCCACACACACACAGTCCCTTTTTCTAGGTTCCACTAGTAGAGAGTTTTTTTCTGTATCACAGATCCCTCTGACAGTCTCATGAAGCCTATGGATCCCTTCTCAAACTAATGTTTCAAAATGTATAAATATGATATTAATACAATAGAAGTAAATGAATATAAAAAACAACAAAGGTCATAGACTCCAGGTTAAGAACTGTGGCTCTTTCCTCAGTGAGGGCAGCCTTCTCTTCCTTCTCCTTTCTGCCCTCCTGACCAGTTCTTCTCTGGTCAAGCAGGGCCAGAAAACGAGGCTGCCCACCCACCTCAACCACTCTCTGGCCCAGCCCAGGCCAGACTTTACACCCTCTGCTATTAAAAGGATTTCCCTCTCCTATACTCCTTCCCTCCTTCTTCCTCCCATCTTCCAGAGTGCCCTCTGCTCCCAAAAGACCACTGGGCTGGATGTATTGGCGATAGATAACCAGGGGGAGAAGCATAAGTACTCAATACTAAATGTATGGAGAGATCAGTGGAAGGATCTATAGATCTTTGGAAACTGACCAGATCACTTTTCACTGGAGAATCTGAGCCCTCTAATATGCCAGTTCCCAACCCCCACCCAGCATCCTGACTTCCGATACCAGACTGGGTTCAGTTGTGAGACTCCTGGAGCTTAAGCTTAAAGTACGCCCATCACTTGTAACTCAGCTGGGCAGTCAACAGCCCTGCCACAGGCTTAGCTGTCTTATGGTCAAGGAAGAAGGTCAGAGCAGAGGAGAGACAGGTCTTTATAAATATCTGGGAAGTCTGTCTGTCTCCTCTCTCATTGTCTCTGTCTCTTCTGTCTGTCTGTCTGTTGCTCTCTCACACATGTACACTCTCTCCTGAACAGTGAAACATAAAGGCCCCATCCTTCCTAATCCATTGTCCAAGGCCTCAGGGTGGTACATTCTCACATTCAAATCTCTCTCTCTCTCTTCTCTCCTTTCCTTTCCTCTCCTTTTCTTCTCTCCCTCTTTTTCTCTCTCTCCTCTCTATCTCCCCTTCCTCTCTCTCTCTCTCTTTTTACCTCCTACCCTCTGTTTCTCTTTCTCTCCCCCCCTCTCCCTTTCTTTCTCTCTCTCCTTCCCTCTTTCTCTTCCCCTCTCTTTCTTTCTCCCCCCTCTCCCTTTCTTTCTCTCTCTCCTCTCTATCTCTCCTCTCTCTCTCTCTCCCTCCCTTCCTACTTTCCTCCCTCTTTCTCTCTCTTGTCTCTCTCTGTCTCTCAGTTACATACATATATACACACATGCTCTCATGCCCAAAAGAGTCATTGAGGAAGGAGAGAAAAGGGACCTACCTCAAAACCTCCCAGGGCAGCAGGGAATCCTGAGCCACCAGGGCAAGGGAGGAGCAAGAGGGTCCAGCTATGAGGAGGGGTAGGAGGGCAGGGAGAGGGAGGTCAGGGCCCCATGCAAGGTAGTAGGAGAAAGCTCTAAGGCTCTGAGGGACGCCCTGCCAGAAGCTCCAGAAAACTCAGAAGGAGCTCCCGCCTCCCTCAACAAGGAGGGAGGGAGAACCCAAAGGTCAATAGGAAGTAAGGAAAGGAAGGAGAAAGGTATTTATGTCTACCGTGTGCCAGCTACTGTATTAAGCGTTTTACAGTTATCTTAATTAATCCTCACGACATCCTGGGAGACAGATGCTATTTTTACCAGCTCCATGTTACAGTTGAGGAAACTGAGGCAGATGGAGGATCAGGTGATATGCCCAGAGCCACACAGCGAGTAAGTGTCACAATCCAAATTTGAAGGGAAGGGGCACCCTTGTTGGGAGAGGGGGAAGGGGCCTTGCCCAGCAGCTTGGTCTGTTGTTCCATTGTGTTCCGCCTGCTCTCCCTCCCTCCACACCCTCAAGACTTCAGCAAATCCTGCTAAACTCCAGATCCCTTTATTTTTCAGGGCAAGTGGCCAGGTTCCTCCCTCCTCTTCCTACCCACTCCACAAGGCTCACCCCTCCCATCATCAGTATCTTCAGAGGAAGAGCTCCACGCCTAGGGTGTACATCCCCAGAGGTCCCATGCCCTCCTCCACTTCTCTTCCTTCTCCCCCCACTCAAAAAGTGAGTCATATGTATGCCAAGATGGGGTTAGGAACTGGGGATATTGAAGGAAACAGAGGCTCTTGGGTGCCCAGAACAACCCAATGGGTAGATGGCCATTCTCTTCTCCCTGCTCTCTTACACAATCCTCCCTTCCAAAGTTCAATTTTCCCCAGAAGCTCCCATGATAATGACATAGGGTGATGCTGGACAAGGAAATCCTATGGAATCCACAGAGTCAAAAGTAAACCATTTTCCACTAAACCAGTTGAGAGGCTCAACCTGGTTACATGCCAGAGATGGGGAGTGACCCGAACAGGAAAGAAACTTATAGAAGGTATGTAGACAACACACAGTCCTTCCCATTTTGTTTAAGTATATTCTGTAGTACTTTCTGGCTTTGAGTCAGAAGACCTGGGCTTACATCCTGACTTTAACATTTACAATCTGTGTGACAGCTTTAAATTTGGATGTAGGATCCCCATTATTTATGTATGTATTTATTTATATATTTACTTATTTGTTTGCCCAGGGTCACACAGCTAGTAAGTATCTGAGGCCAAATTTGAACTCAGGTCCTCCTGACTCCAAGGCTGGTGCTCTATCCACTATGCCACCTAACTGCACTCCCCCACTTAATTTTTTAAGAGAAGACACAGTTTAAAAGCAAAAACAGATTTCAAGTCGGAAGACTCAGGTTCACTACCTATGTGACCCTGGTCAAGTCACTAATCTCCCTGAGCCTCAGTTTTCTTATCTGTAAAATGATGGGTTGGACCAAATGACTGCCAAGGTCCCTTCCAAACTCTAAAATATTATTCTGTGACCCTATGAAGGGTGTGGTAAAAAAAAAAAAGCATGGTATGTGGGGCCAGGTCACATCCTGAGCTCTGAGTCTTAATTACATATTTGACTCTGGGTGAGTGACTTGACTCTGAGTCTCAGAGCACAGGTCAGACAATATTCCCTCCTTGTTTAGTAAATGTTGCTGGCTTTCTATGGCCTCCAGGATCAAATAGGAAATATCATCCATCTCTGGACTCCCATGCATCTCCTCTGGCTGTCTCATCTCTGCCTCCTGGCTCCCTTAAGCTCCCCAGTCCTCCTTAATCTTAGTGCCTTTTGTCTGAGATTAACGCAAGTCTAGCCCATCTATTATCTTATTGGTACATGGTTGTTTGCATGTTGTCTCTTCTATTAGACTAGTGGGGGAAGGTGGGGACCTGGTTCTTTTTTATCCTTCTGTGTAGCCCCAGTTCTGAGCACAGCGTCTGACACGTAGAAGGTGTTTAATAAATGACAGCTGATTGATTGCCATATAAAATAAGGGGGTTGAATGAATCATCTTTGAGGTCCTTTTCAGCTCTGAATCTACGGTCCTCTTGTATCTTGTGGCATGGTTCCCAGTCCTTGTGCCAGGCAAAAACACAATGAAAAACATTGCTAGAGGGGAAAAAAATTGGATTTTCCACCTGATCATGGCTGCATCCTAGCCTTGGTTCCAGTGTGAGTGGGGGTATGGTAGAAGGGAGGAAGTTAGTAGGTTGAGTAAAGAGAAACATCACAAATGAATCTACACCAATAATTCAAAGATGTTGGCTTTGACCAGCATGGGGAACTTCTGTATGGGAGCTCTCTCACTGAACATCTACCCCCATCTATCACTTAGCAGATAAGTACTAAACAGTGGCCTAAAGGATAAGGGCCAAGGGCAGCTAGATGGCATAATGGAGAGAATGCCAAGCATGGGATTAGGAAGACTTAAGTTCAAATACAGCCTCAGACACTTCCTATGTGATCCTGGGCAAGTCACTTAACCCCCATCTATAAAATGAGCTGGAGAAAGGAATGGCAAACCACTCTAGTATTTTTGCCAAGAAAACCTCAAATGGGGTTGTGAAGAGCTGGACAGAGATAGCACCCTCCCAAGGCTGTTGTAAGGATAAAATTACTATATGTAAAGCAATTTACAACTTTATGGCTCAATATAAATGTAAGCTCCCATGATCCACCATGCCACACTTTCTGTATACAATCCAAGCAAAAAGATGAAAATTTCTAAATATAAGTTTATAATCTAGCTTTTGGACTATGGGATAATGCATAGGAGACTGGACAAGGCTTTGCTTAGAACTCACTGTGTGTGACCTCAGGCAAGCAGCTTCATTCCTCTAGGTCTCTTCTATAAAATGGATACAACGATATCTTGCCCTGCTGACCTCATAACATTGTTGTGAAGTTTAATTCAGATTGCTCTTGTTCCGTCATTTTTTAGTCCCATTTTAGGGTTTTCTTGGCGAAGATACTAGAATGATTTACTATTTCCTTCTCCAGCTCATTTTATGGATGAGGAAACTGAGGTAGCTGGGTAGCTCAGTGGACAGAGTGCTAGGTCTAGAGTCAGGAAGGCATCTTTGTGAGTTCAGATCTGGTCTCAGACACTTACTAGTCAGGCATAACTCAACAACAACAAAATTGAAGCAACAGGTATAAATGACTTGCCCAGGGTCACACAGCTAGTAAGTGTCTGAGGTGGGATTTGAATCCAGGAAGACCTGGCCCTCTATCCACTGCACTACCCAGCTGCCCCTCGATTCAGACAAAGCAACTGAAAAGCACTGTGTTCCCACCACATTCCAAATAAAAAGCAAAGTCTTCTCACTTACTTATGTTTTTGTTGAGTCCCCTGCACTGGATTGACGAGAACTTATTGGACTGCACTATTGTGGTCTCTGCTAAGAGGGAAGCCTGAGGCTGATGGAGCTGTTCTGAGCTGAAGCAGACAAATCCCTCATCCAAATGGCAAGCCCTGTGGGGCTTGGGGACCAGGCTGCCTAAAGCATAATGAATGGAAGGTCCAGGTCAAAGCATCTGTTCTGATCCACAGTGAGATAAGGCTAAGGGTGACCACTGCCCTTCCAGCCAGGGGCAGACCCGTACCCAGTCTCCAGCAAACAAACCAAAAATGTAAGTGCCTACTGTGTGTCAAGCATTGTACTGGGCAAGGCAGGCTGGGTGGGAACATAGTCAGATATGCAGCAGTCTCTATTTCCAAAGAAGCTTACAGTCTTAAAGATGGACCAGGCCTGAACCTGTCACTTTTTTAAAGGGAGATACTGAGGCCTAGGAGATAAAAGGTCACATAGCTAATCAGAAGCAGAAACAACTCTCCAGCCCAGGTCTTGGCTCCTGCTGCTACCTCATGCTAAGCAGGTTGTGTGAGCATGTACCTAATGGTCTCTCTTTCCTACCCATGGCCTGTGACCCAGGGAAGGGATCTTCAGTGATTCTGGTTTTTCAGTTTCAGGACTTTCAATTAAGTATCTGCAAAGCTGGGCTCATTTCCCCAAAGTGCCAGTGACCTTGTGAGGTTGCCTAAACTCTCTTCCCCATGAACAAGTTTCAGGAAAGCCCTTTGGGGAGGGAGGAGTTAGGAGTGAGGGAGAAAAAGAGAGATGTTTGCTGTCCAGTGACCTCCCTGTGAACCCCACATCTACCCCTCCTACGCCCTCTCCAATCCGAAGAGCCTGGGATAGTCTTTGAGGTCAAAAAAGCTAAGAAAAGAGGAGAAAGTATTTAGAGTATGGGAGCTAGACCCTCTGGGCATAATTCTTCCTTTCTTCCAGAGCCCAGGTGACAGATGATGAGGCCCCTGCCTCAGGGGTCAATGTTTCCCAGCTCCTACTGACACAGTCCACCCTCCTGCCACTGAAGGGAGCTGAGTCCCAGGAAGTGGGAGCAGAAAGGGAGGGAAAGGAGAGTTCTTTCATGTCTTTCCTCCCCTCTCCTATTGTCAACTCCGAGTCCAAGAAGCCTTGGTATAGGAGAACAAATCTCCCCCTTCAAAATCTAAACATGAACTTGCGACCTTCACCTACAAGGGTCACCTACATCAGCATCCTATCTGCCCAGCTGCTTTCCACTATCGATCCCACGTCCCCCCACACTGGCTCCCCTCTTCTCCTAGATACCTCCACTTACATCGCCTACTGGATTGTGGAGCCCATTCTCCTAGACAATGCTACAGACTATCCTTTCAATGTTGGCACTGTGACCATTCTGTCCTTTCCTGATATCAGCACAGGCTGTCCTGTGCCTTGGGACCTTGGCATTAACCGTCACGCCTCCCTTTCAGAAATTGGCACTGAGAGTTCCTCCCTGTTCTGGAAATGGGCATGGGTTGTCCTCTCCTCTCCCCACTGCCCCCAGTCACTCTGAAGATTGGATCACATAAAGAAACCAAGTCTAGAATGGGTTGAAAGTCAAATGGCTGGGGGTGGGGAGGGTGTGTCCTAGGGATGAGGCATTTTGCAGATTCAGAGTATAAGAGCCAGAAAGCTCTGCCAATTTGCTGTTGAGGAAATGGAGGCCCAGAGAGGGAAAGTTATTTGCCCAAGTTAGTTGAGACAGAGCTGAGATAAGATTTCCAAAGCCTTGGGTCTCCTTATGCCTTTTTACCAGGCAATTTCCACTAAACAACTGTTGTTTTCATTCCTTAATATTCAATAGTTTGCACCCAGAAGCAGACAGGTAGCCATTTGGAGAGAGTACTAAATCTAGGATCAGGATGACCTGAGTTCAAATCCAGCCTCAGACACTTCCTAGCTGTGTGACCCTGGGCAAGTCACATAAGCAGGGGGCACCCACCCTTCAGTTTTTATCCATGTCCTAGGTTGTAAGGTCACACCAGGCAGCATCTAAAGCAGGAGTTCTTAATTTGGGATCCACTAATTTGTCTTTTAAAATATTTTGATAACTGTATTTCGGCATGATTTGTTTCCTTTGTAATCTTATGGTTTTTATGTAATTTTGTGCATTTAAAAATGTTATTCTGTTCATGGAGCAGAAGTCTAAAAAAAAAGGCTCAAGCACCAGCTCTTTCTCCCTTTCAGTCCACACCCAATACAAAAGTTAAAAACAAACAAACAACCCACACAGAAAACCCCAAAGGATCTCCTCTAAGCCTTTGCTCCTGAGATCTTTTGGCCTGTCTTGAGTAAATGTCCTTCTCCCTCTCCTAACCTGAAACCTTCCACATAGCCTTAGTGAAAATAAGCATTTATTAATGCTTAAGCAGACACCAGGCTAAGCACTCTACAAATATTATTATTTCATTTATCTTCACAACAACCCTGGGAGATAGAGTGCTGTTATTATATCCATTTTATGGTTGAAGAAATTCAGGCAGACAGAAGGTGATTGCTTTAAAAGTGGGGAAAGGGTCCCACCTTAACAGATCTCAGATCACTGAGACTAATGGTGCAAGAATCCTGGGTCAGTCACAGGTTGGATTAGGTGAGTCAGTGGGAGGACCTAGCTCTCCCAGGAGACACACAGCCCAGTTATGAATGAAACTGGTGGGGCTCCTGGGGGAGAAGGCAGAGTCACCTAGGATTCCACCCTTTGCTCTGCAGGGATACCCTTTCAGCAAACAGGATCCCTGGAGCTCTCACTGATTGCTTCCAAGGGAGAGCATGTGATCAGAGCCTGGGGTGATCCCCTTTGCTTCTGGCCTGAGGGAAGAATGCCTTCATTTCTCATCACTGCTGGGCTCGAGGCTAGCCTAGGAGTTTAGGAAGGTTAAAGAGTAGGGGAACCTGAGGGATGCAGATAGCAAATGCAGAGAGGCGAGTATAGAGGTAAGCTGGAGACGTGACAGAGAGGAAGGGCAGAGAAGGGGCCACCTGGACTGTAGATCACTGGGACACTTAAGGAAGCAGAGGAAGGAAGGGAGGGAGGGAGGAGAGAGAGGCCCAGCCTCCTGCTCCATGCCCAGCTCTGCCCAGGGAGCCCCCCTCTCCTAGGAGTCTCCTGTTCCCAGGACTTGGGAAGGAAAGGTTACTCACAGTTCCAGGCAGGACTGGGGCTGACAGGTGGCTGGCACCCAGCACCTCTCCTTCTTCCTGCTGTTGCCCAGCTCTGGCCTCAGCCCAGATCCACAGAACACCCGAGGCTGGAGTCTCCTCCCAGGGCCAAGGGGCAAGGGACCAGGTGGGGCACCTCTGTGGCTATTTGCATAGGGAGGGGCCAAGGCCTCCTAGGCTGTAACCCTTTCCCAGCTACTCCATCCCTTGGACTTCCTTAGGGGCTGGCTCAAGGAGGAAGGAGGAGCCTGCCTCTCTAGGAGCTCCACCTTCATGGCCAGCCTTGGTTGGCACTACCACCTAAGCCCTCCTTTCCTCCAGAGGGAAGGGAAAGGTAGACGCTGGTGAAGGTTCACTGACTTATTTCCTGCAACCCTCCAGCCTCAGAAATATTCCTCTCCATTTATCTCTTGTTTACACCATGTATTTCTTGTAAGTACATAGTCCTTTATATGTTGTTTTCCCTATTTGGAATATGAGCTCATTGAAGATGGAGACTGTGTTTTCAGCTTTATATCTTCAGCCCTTTGTGCCTAGCACAGGGTAAATGCTTAAACATACATTTTTGGACATGGCCAATGCCGAAATTTGCTTTATTTGACTGTCTCTTTATTACAAGGTTTTTCACCCCACCTCCTTCCCCTACCATGGGGGTGTGGGGAATATAAGGAGAGAACATAAATGTTCATTGAAAAAGAAAAAGGAATTGAAAAATATTTTTTAAAGAGGAAAAAAAAATCATAGAAGTCCTTAGTAAATACTATTTGACTCATTTGCCAGCAATGAGGCAAAGCAGGAAAAAGGCATCTCGAATGCTTAAAATCAATGTTGTCAAACTTGAGCAGAGACAGGGGTCCCTAATCCATAAATTAGGATCACTGTGAGCCCCACATTGACTTAGTTTACAAATATAATGTTATCTATATTTTACTGCATTTTTTTATTTTCTTAAATCCTTTCTAATCACATTTTAATCTAGTTCAGCTATATCCAAAGAGTGTTATTTCCCTCCTCCCCCTACCTTTCAGAGCCTGCTCTACAGAATGACTTCTAGACCTTTCTTTTTGCCATGGACCCCTTTAGTAGTCTGGTTAAACTGATGGAGCCCTTCTCAGAATAACGATTTAGAATAAATAACATAAAATACAGAGGATGACCAAGGCAGTTTTCAGAGGAAGAAATCAAAGCTTTCTATAGTCATATATGAAAAAAATGCTCTAAATCAATATTGATTAGAAAAATGCAAATTAGAACAGCTCTGAGCTACTGCTTCACATTTATCAGACGGACTAATGTGACAGAAAAGGAAAATGACAAATGTTGGAGGGAATGCAGGAAAATTGGGACCTAATGGTGTCCCTGCCTTGATGACCCAACAGCATCTCCAAACTGAGGTTATCATTTCCCCTAAATTTGTTCCTCTTTCTGCAATCACTATTTTTTGCCTGAGGCTCCACTGATTCACCATGTCTCCCATTTTGAAACCTTAGGGAAATTATTTTTGACTCTTTCCCCTCATTTCTCATATTTAATCAATTACCAAGTTTGGTCAGTTCCCAGGTCATGACATCTCTCCGAACTCTCCCTTTCTATTCCCTAATCCAACACCCAAGTATAATTTGACTTTACAATAGTCTTCTAAGAGGTCTTCTGGCTTTCATTCACTACTCCCCCCTCCAATTTATCCTCAATCAACAAGTATCTATTAATCACCTACTGTGTGACAGACAGATACTGTGCTGACCTGAAGACATAAGTACAAAGAAGGAAAACAAACCCTACTCACAATGAGATCACATTTTAATGGGGAAGTCAACAAGTATATTCCATATAAATATAGTTATCAACAAATTAATAAATAACACATATAAGTAGTCTGGGAGAGAGGGCACTAGCAGATGGGGAAATCAAGAAAGGTTTCAGGAAGAAAATGGTACCTGAGTTGCATTTTAAAGCTTCCTTTAAAGCTAATTTAAGTGTGTCTAGGGTTAGGTCAGTACTCTCCTCAGAAATCTTCACCGGATTCAGGCCCAGGAGTGGGTTTAGAAGAAATCAAGTCCAACACCCTTCATTTAGCAGATTAGGAAAAAGAGGTTCCAGGAGATTAAGTAGCTTGCACAGAGTCATATGGATGACTTTAGCAGAACTGCATTTGAACTCTTTTGGTTAGCTGTTTTGATTTTTTTCAAGTTTCTTGTACCTGTATAGCCTTTCAACAGCATTCATTCTATGAATGGCAGTGCCTTTTGTGATCAAGCTGTATCCAAGGAGCGTTATCCCTGTGCCTCTAGATCTGATACAAATTGGTAAGTAGGGGACTGATGGACACAGAAATGGTACCAGCTGCTGCCGTTCTTTGTCAAGGTAATGTCTTGACTTGTGGGTGAATTGGGTTTAAGTGAGGCAGAGCTGCACAAAATCATCGGCCTCACCGTCTCTTCCAGAGTCATCAAAGTCCAGTGGCAGGACAAAAGTCAAGATGACTGGTGATGTCCCGGATGGAGTGGATGATGACCTTGGTGTCAGAAACTGAATGCTAGACTAGTGAGCAGGGGAAAGAAGGCAAAGAAAGAAGCTTAAAAAGTTTGATTTGCCCATTCTGAGTTGGATAAAGATGAATCCCTGGTATGTGGTGACTAAATCATAAGGAAATGCCCACAGGTGGGGTTGGATTGTGAAGGAAGATAGCCACCACTTTGAAGTAGGATGGGAAAGTGAAAGTACAGAGACAATAGAGAGGGATGACTCCATAACCAAATTGGATGATGTTGAACTTATACAATGTTCTTTCTAAAATATGGCACCCAGATCTGACCACAGTGCTCCAGATTTGGTGCTCCAGGGCAGAGTGTAGTGAGATTGTCACTTCCCTCTTCTTGGTTGATGTGCCTCTCGATGCAGCCTCAGATCACCATAGATCTTGTGACTGCCATATTTCACAGCAGACTCATGTTGAGTTTATTGTTCACTAAAGTCTCCACATCTTTTTTCCAACAAATTTCCATCTAGCTACATCACTTCAATTTTTAACTTTTGAAGTAAAAGTAGCTAGATGACCAGGTGAGTGGAGTGTTAGACCTGAGTCCACTAGGGAGAACAGTTTACCTCCCATCTCAGCCAGTGACTTGGTCAAGTCACTACTTTTCTCAGCCTCAGTTTCCTCATCTGTGAAATGTTACCATAATGGTAACAATCCTCTACCTCCAAGGGTTGTTGTGTTATAGAAAGGCTCACTTTTATTATTAGGTCAAAATTTTAAATTTAAATGTAAGACTATGTTTTTCCCTATGAAGTTTCATCTTGCTAAATTTCATTCAACCTCTGTGTCTATATATTTGTAGTCTTAGTTTGACTCATACATATAAAACTCATTCTTCACATGTAATATAACATTTTTCTGGCTTACCAAGAAATTCTTGTAATAAAATTGGATGAAATGTATAATTCAAGGCAGCTGACTTGAGTTTTGTTAAGTATGGTTGGTTTTTAAATGGTTTACCTTTATTTAACTGGCTGTCCTGGGTTTAATTATATGTTACTTTGAATTGGGCTTGCAACTAAAAAAAGAACAGACTAAAAATCCACAATTAAACAGTAAAATGGGTGAGATTAAATAAAATTGAAAGTTTAAAAAAAGAACTAATAAATAAAACTGAGGTCTGGTTTTATTAGATAACCAATAAAACTGATAAACCATTGCTTTATTTGATTTAAAAAAAAAGAAAACCAAATTACTGCTAAGAAAAATTAAAAAGATGAATGCACCACCAATGAAGATGAAATTAAAGCAATTATTAGGAGTTATTTTAACATGCCAGTAAAACTGACAATTAAAGTGAAATGGTTGAATATTTGCAAAATGTAAACTACCCAGATTAACAATAGAAAAAAATAGAATACTAA
The DNA here is from genome assembly GCA_028658325.1 of Potorous gilbertii. NCBI lineage: Eukaryota > Metazoa > Chordata > Mammalia > Diprotodontia > Potoroidae > Potorous > Potorous gilbertii. The sequence goes on along the minus strand of JAQQSK010003108.1, from coordinate 5,730 downwards.
AATACCCTATCTTAGATAAAGAAATTGAACAAGTTAGCTCCCAAAATAAAAATCCCTAGGATCAGATGGACTCACAATTGAATTCTACCAAATGTTTAACAAACCATTAACCCCAATACCATATAAATTATTTGAAAAAATAGGTAAAGAAAGAATTCTGCCAAATTCCTTGTATGACACAAATATGATTTTAATACCACACAGAAAGAAAACTATAGACCAATTTCCTTAATAAATTTTGTTTCAAAAATTTTAAATAAAATGCTGGCAAGGAGTTAGTACATATTACGGCAATATATCACAAAGATCATACACTATCACCAGGTAGGATTTATACAAAGAATGCAGGGCTGGTTCAACGTTAGGAATACTATGAGCGTAATTGACCATATCAGTACAACAAAAATCACCTGATTGTATCCGTAGATACAGAAAAAGCCTTTGAAAAACAACACATATTCCTATTAAAACACTAGGAAGCACAGAAATCAACGGAGTCTTTCTTAAAATAGTTAAGTAGTAACTATCTAAAGCCAAGAACAAGCATTATCTGTAATGGGGAGAAATACGAAACCTTCTCAGTGAGATCAAGGTAAACAAAGAGGTCCATTATTGCCACTGTGATTCAGTACTGTACTAGAAATGCTAACTATTGCAGTAAGATCATAAAAGAAATCGAAAGAAAAATAGGCAACGAGGAAACACACCCATCACTCTTTACAGATGATATGATGCAATACTTAGAGAACTCTAGAGAATCAAGTAAAAAACTCATTGAAACAGTGAAACAACTTCAGCAAAGCTGCAGCTGACAAAAGTACTCCCGCATAAATCATCAGCATTTCTATATACTAGAAACAAAACTCAGCAGGAAGATAGATGAGAAATTCCATTTAGAATAACTGCAGACAACATAAAATAAAATATTTGCCAAGACAAACCAAGGGATTAGATGAACACAACTACAAAACATTTTCACAGAAATAAAGACAGATCTAAAACAATTGGAGAAATATTGATTGCTCACGAGTAAGCTGAGCCAGTAGGATAAAAGTAACAATTCTACCTAAATTAATTTATTATTAATTATTAAATAATTATTAAATTAATTCAGTGTCATACCAATCAAGCTATCAAAGAATTATTTTATAGAGCTAGATAAAATAGGAGAAATAGGTCAAGAATATCCAGGGAATCAATGAAAATAAATGTTAAGGAAAGCAACCCAGCAGCCTAGCGGATTTCAAACCCTTTTACAAAGTGGAAATCATGAAAACAATCTAGTACTAGCTAAGAAAAAGAGAAATGGATCAGCGCAATAGATTAGGCATACAATCAATAGAAAACCGTGAAAGACCATAGTAATCTAATGTTTGATAAACCCAAAGATCCAGATTTCTGGGATAAACACTCAATATTTGACAAAAGTTGCCGGGGAAACTGTTGTTTGGCAGCAAGTAGATACAGAGCAACATTTCACACCATATATCAAGATAAAAGTCAAAATGGATAAATGACTTAGACATAAAGGATGACATCATAAGTAAATTAGGGAAGCACAGAAAAATGTACCTGTCAGATCTATGGATAAGGAAAGAGTATGACCAAACAAGAGATAGAGGGGATTACAGAAAGTAAAATAGATAATTTTGATTATATGGAATTAAAAAGCTTTTACACAAATGAAACAAATGCAGCCAAAATTAGAAGGAAAACAGGAAACTGGGGGAAATTTTGCACAAGTTTCTCTGATAAGGCCTCATTTCTCAAGTTATCTAGGGAAGTAAGCCAAATTTGTCAAAATAAGAACCATTCCCTAGTTGATAAATGGTCAAAGGATATGAACAGGCAATGTTCAGAAGAAGAAACCAAAGCTATCAAGTCACATGGAAAAATGCTCTAAATCACTACTGACTAGAGAAATGTAAATTAAAATAACCCTGAGGTACTACTTCACACCTAGCAGATTGGCTAAAATGACAGAAAAGGAAATGCTGGAGGGGATGTGGAAAAATTGGTACACTAATGTATTGGAGGAGTTGTGAAATAGTCTGAGCATTCTGGAGAAGAATTTGAAATTATACCCAAAGGGCTGTACAATCAATCCTTTGACCCAGAAATACCACAATTAAATTTGTATCCCAAAGAGATTTTTAAAAAAGAGAAAAGGACCTATCAATACAAAAATATTTTTAGCAGGCTTTTTTTTTTGTGGTGGTAAAGAACTGGAAATTGAGAGGATGCACATCAAATGGAGAATGGCTAAATAAGCTGTGCTATGTGACTGTAATGGAATACCATTGTGCTATGAGAAATGAAGAGCAGGATGGTTGGAGAAACACTAGGGAAGATTTATATGTACTTATACAAAGTGAAGTGAGCAGAATCTGGACAATATTGTCTACAACAGCAAAAATATTTAGGATGATCAACCGTGAAAGACTTAGCTACTTTAATCAAAAGACAATGAACCAAGACAGTTCTGAAGAACCTATGATAAAAAATGTTGTCCGCCTCCAGAGAAAGAACTGAGGAACTCTGAATGCAAACTGAAACATGCTTCTTTTAAACATTATTTTTATTCTTTCATTTTGTTTTGTGTTTTCTTTTGCAATCCGACTAGCATGGAAATATATTTTGCAGACCCCACACGTATAACTGAAATCAAATTGCTTCCCTCTGTAAAATTTAAAAAATATAAATTCCACTCCACTTCAAACCTGTCTATATCTTTTTGAATCCTACCAGCAAGTGTGCTATAGTTTTGTGCTCTCTGCAAACTTGATAACCATTCCTTTATCTGGGTCACATGGACAAAAATACTAAATAGTACAGGACCAAACATAAATTTCTGAGGTACTCCATTAGAGTTCTTTAGTCCTTTCAGTTGTGTCTGACTCTTTGTGACCTCTTGTGGGATTTTCTTGGCAAAGATACTGGAGTGGTTTGCCATTTCCTTCTCCAGCTCATTTTACAGAGGAGGAAACTGAGGCAAAGAGTTAAGGGACTTATCCAAGGCACATGGCTAATAAGTGACTGAGGCCAGACTTGAACTCAGGAAGATGAGTCTTCCTGATTCCAGGCCTAGCATTCTATCTCCTAGCTGCCCCACTCCATTAGACACCACCTTCTAAATTAACTTCAAGCTTTTAGTGAATCGTCTTAAACTCTAGCCATTCAGTCATTCCAGAATCTATCTAGTTGTACTGAGGTCTAGCCCACATTTCTCTATCTTTTCCCCAGCAATAGTGTGAGAGACTTCATCATATGCTTTGCTAAAATATAGACAATCTGTATCTGTAGCATTTTTTTACTCTTTTAACCCTACCAGAAAGGAAAATGGTATTAGTCTGACATGGCTCATTTATGAAAAAGCCATATGGGTTCTTTGATTACTGTTTCCTCTTCTTGGCATTCACTAGCCATCCCTTTAGTATTATGTTCTAGAATTCTGATATCGATCCAAATCAGTCGGCTGGCCTCTAGTTTTCAGGGTCCATCCCTTCCCTCCCCCCTTTTTTTGAAAGCAGGGCATTTGTTTGTTTTTCATGTTGAGCTGATTTATTTGAGTGGTAGAATGCCCAGAAGGCCTGAAAGACTCTACCAAATACTCAGACTAAGCTGCCTCCCCATCATGAAAACTGATCTAATTTTTGGTTCCTCTCCCAAGGACATTTTACTATATTGATCTGATGAGAGGCATCCTGATGCGATGGAAAGAACACTGGATTTGACCAGGGCCAAGGGGTGGGTAGGGTGAGGTGGGTGAGGGGAGAAGGGGTGGTGGGGGGTGATAGGACAGGTGGTCTATGTAGGAATCTTGACTTTCCCACTTCCTACTTGTGTGACCTTAGACAAGTCTCTCTTCTCTGAGTCTCAGTTCCTCGTTAGTAAAATAAATGGATTGTGCTAGATGTCCTTTAAGGCACCTTCCAGGCATACATTCTGAGATCTTGTGATCTGAGGACCTCTCTGACCCTCTCAGACTAAACTGCGAAGTTCCACTGTTGCTTCCCGATCGGTGATACTCTCCATTTTAATGATGCCTTTGCATGGACACCCATAGCACTCCCAACTTTGCTAGCCACTTCTACATCATTTATCTACTTTCAAAACCTCTAAGCGGCACAGTGTTGTGCCTAGAGTCAGGGTTTGAGTTCAAATCAAGCCTCAGACACTTAGTAATGTGTGACCCTGGGCAAGTCACTTAATCTGCTTTTTTGCTTCAGGTTCCTCATGTGTAAAATGGGGACAATGACAGCACCTACCTGCCAAGGTTGTAAGGATCAAATGAGACAATATTCGTAAAGAGCTTAGCACAGGTCCAGGCACACAGTAGTGCTACAGAAATGCTATTATTACCCTTAATTTTCTCACCTGTAAAAAGGGAATCAATATTACTACCATGTGGTTGTGGGAAAAGATGCTCTATAGGACAGCTCTACTTTGATATACATGGGAATCTCAAACTCAACATAACTCATTTTCCCCAAATCCGTCTCTTCTCCAAACTTCACCCAGTTTCACAACCTTGGATGCTTCCTTGTCTGTCAAATTCCTGTAGCCAGTCACTTGATGAGTCTGATCTCACCTCTACAACATGTCACTTCTTTCCCTTTATTTCTATTCAAATGGCCACCAACTACCCTAGTCTAGGCTCGTATACACCTCTCTCTTGGACTACTGAAAGAGCTTTCTAATCGTCTTCTTGCATCCGCATTCTTTCCTTTCTAGCCCTGTTTCCATATACAGACCATATTGATATTGTTAAAAATAAAGATGTGAACCTGTATCTTACTGCTTAACATCTCCAGGAGGTGGGGAAGGGAGGGAGAGATGGAATTTGGAACTCCAAACTAAAAAAGCAAATATTAAAAAATTTTTGTAACATGTTATTGGAGGGAAATAAAATATATAGTTAAAAAACCAAAGATATGGGGAGGAGCCAAGATGGTGGAGTAGAAAGATTCACATATGCTAGCTCCGAACCCACGGCCCATAAATTACTTGTAAAGAGGAACTCCCAACAAATTCTGGAGCAGTGGAAGCCACAGAACAATGGAGTGGAGGAGATTTCTGTTCCAGAGAGCCCTAAAAAACCGACACCAAAGGTCCATTGCACACCGGACCCGGAGCAGAGCCCACCTCTGCCTTGGCTGTGGCGGCACCAAGAGGACCAGATCCAAGCAGGCTTCAGGGATGGCCCACGGCCACGAAGATCCCCTCAACAGGCACTACAGGTCAGTGAGAGGGCCTTCTGAGCTGGCCGAGAGGGGAGCAAGGTGTATCTATAACTCAAGTGCCCTCGGGAGGCAGCAGTGGGAGAAGTACTGGACAGGGGCTCCCAAAGCAGGCAGGAGCTCGGATCCATTGTTGAAGGTCTCTGAATAGACCCCCTGAGGGAACTGAGCCCTGTGTGATGGCCCTGCCCCCACCTGAGTACCTGATCTTAAACTCACATTGAATAGCAGCCCCACCTGCTGCTGAAAGCCCTGAGGCTGGGAAGCAGCATTTGAATCTCAGACCCCAAGCACTAGCTGGGTGGATCTGCAGGCAAGGTGGGTGTGGAAAGGAATCTCAGAAGTCAAGTAACTGGCTGGAAAAATGCCTAGAAAAGGGAAAAAAATAAGACCATAGAAGGTTACTTTCTTGGTGACCAGATATCTCCTCCCTTCCTTTCTGATGAGGAAGAACAATGCTTACCATCAGGGAAAGACATAGAAGTCAAGG
>JAQQSK010003107.1:0-282783 GCA_028658325.1 Potorous gilbertii | reverse complement strand
GGAGGGGGGAGGGGACTAATGGGGAGAAAATTTTGGAACCCAAAATCTTGTGAAAATGAATGTAAAAAGTTAAATAAATTTATTTAAAAAAAAAAAAAAAAAAAAAAAAAAGAATTGAAAACTCTCCTGGTACTTTGGCCAGTTTCCTCTACTCCAATGATATCTACCTACACCTTCTTTTGACCATCCATGGGAGTTCCTTAGACAGTACCTTGAAAATCTTAGACATTATTAGACATTATACCTTAGACATTCCCATCATTTGACACCCTTCCATTTCTATAATCTAGAATTTGGAAATTTCTTTCTGATCACAATCTCCTATCCTTCCGCTTTTCTTCCCTCTTTCTTATGTTTACCACAATCTCTGATCCCTCCATCCCTCCTGTTCTCTCAGTCATAGGTGATGGAATCTATGAGGTGGTAAGTTATAGAGCTGGAAGGAAGGAACGAAACAAGCATTTATGCAGCACCTACTACATACCAGGTACTGTGCTAACAAGCACCTGACAGATATCTCACTTGATCCTCAACACAGCTCTTTGAGGCAATTGCCATTATTATCTCCATTTTACAGATGAGAACCTCAGGTGGACTGCAGTTAAGTGACTTGCCCAAGACCTCATAGTTCACCAGGCCCAGCTCTGTGCACTATGGTGCCACCTAATTGAGAAGATCCTCAGAGGCCATCTGGTCCAAACCTGTCATTTTATAGATGGTGAAACTGTGGCCCTAGAGGGTTCATAGGATCTATAACTGAAAGGGACCTCAAACAGTTCAATCCCCACATTTTCAGATGAAACTGAGACCCTAAAAGGTTAAAAGATTTTCCTAAACTCAGATAGGTTATAAGTTTCAAAGACAGGGGATTTGAATCCAGATTCTGTGGCTCCAGACCCAGCAGCAGTATTTCCACTGGACTGTGCTGCCTCTCTCTCCTCTTTTGGCTTCCCTTTCTTTCCCTTCAGCTTACAGTCAACCAATGTCAACAGGACCTCGTTTTTCACTCTCAAGGCCCTTGCTTACCCTGTAATCCTTCTAATGTTCCAACCCTTCTGTAGTAGCAAGCCTTGAAACCTCTTTGTGTTTGTCTTCCCTATTCCATCTCTAAGTCACCCAGCACTGCTAGAGGAAGTCATGAAATTTTGCTAATTTCAAATTCACACTGTCTGAACTCAGCGCTATGTGCATGACAATCTTTTTATGCATCAATGTTTTCCTAATCCAGTCCTTATAGTAGCTATTACAGACCTCTGTCCTCCAGCCCCTAATTCCACCTATAACTGTTTCTCATTAGCTGACCTTGCCTCTCAATTTATTGAGAAGATTCAGGCCATCTATGTCTCTCCTGTGCACTTCAAAATCTTTTCTTTACCTTTACCCATTTTCTTCTTTTTTCCAGGTTCAAATGATAGTAGTTTTTTGCCAAGGTTTACCCTTCCATTTATTTAAGTCTTGATCTCATCCCTTCCTAGTGCCTTGAGGACTTTGCTTCATTGATCATTCTCTCTTGTTGGTGGTCTATGCTTGCTACTTCCACTTACTCAGTCCCTTGAAATTTGGCTTTGTACCCACTGAAATCACTCTCTAGGGTCACCAGTGAATTTTTAGTTGTCAGATTCAGGGGCCTTTTCTCAGTGCGTATCCTCCATAGTGAAATGGAAAGAGATTGGATTTGTAGTCACATTAACCGTGTTATGACAGAAGAAAACAGAACAAAAGGAAAAAGCCACAAAAAAAATCCAAAAGAAGTGAAAATAACTTGCTTCCATCTGCATTCAGACTCTATAGTTCTTTCTCCAGATGTGGATAGCATTTTCCATCATGAATCTTTTGGAATTGTCTTGGATCATTGTATTTCTAAGAAGAGCTAAGTCTATCACAGTTGATTATCGCAGTGCTACCATTACTGTGTACAGTGGTTTCCTGTTTCTGCTCACTTCACTGCATCATTTTATGTAAGTCTTTTCATGTTTTTCTGAAATCTGCCTGCTTGACATTTCTTATAGCACAGTAGTATTCCACTGCATTCATACACCACAAATTGTTTAACCGTCCCCCAATTGATGGGCAATCTTTCATTTTCCAATTCTTTGCCACTATAAAAAGCTGCTGCAGACATTTTTGTACATTTAGGTCCTTTTCCTTCTTTATGATCTCTTTGGGATAAAACTCTAGTAGTGGTACTGGTGGATCAAAAGGTAAACACAGTTTTATTGCCTTTGGTATGCTTCTGACTACCTTCTGGACATCTCCACTTGGATTTCCTATTGCACTTCATACTCAATGAATCTACATTTTAACTCATTCCCTTTCCTCACTAAACCTATCCCACCTGCCAATTTCTCTGTTTCTTTTAGTGGGACCACTATCTTCCTAATCACCCAGGTTGATGACCTAGTCAGTCCTGTGTTCCCAGTCCTGCAACTCAGTGTACAGTTAGCCTCTAAATTCTGTCTATTCTGTCTCTGCAACATCTCTTGTATTCATCCCGTTCTTTCTATCCCATTCCCACTCCCACCCGGCTCTCCTCATCTCTCTCCTGGACATCTCTCTCCTCTATCCTCCTAGCCTGGTCTCTGCCTCCAGTGTCTCATTCCTCTAGACCAAGAGTAAGTAAACTGAGACCCAGCAGGTCTATTTTAAAATGTTACTTATTCTTACCTTGCAGGGGATCTGTAAACAGGCCTGATTCATCCCTTGAGCAGTAGTTGTTTCTCCAACTCCTGTTCAAACTATCTTTCTCACAACTGTGCTAATAATCTTCCTAATGCACAGGTGTGACTACAAAACTGCCCTGGATCCTTACTGACTGGAGGATGAAATACATACTCCTTAGGCTCCTACTAAAGGCATATGTTTCCAGTCTCTTTTTCTATCTATTTTTCCAACTATTTCCTTTTTTATACTCGTGTATAAGCCCAACTATACTATACCAACTGTTCTCCATGCATTTCACAGAGTCACAGAACGTGAGAGTTGGAGGAGCTCCTAGTGACTACATAGCCTGTTCCATACACAACAGAATCCCCACTATAACATACCCCACAAATAGTATTTGTATAGACTGTGCTTGGACTTCATTCCCAAACTATCTCAGGTGCAGTCTCCTCCATGAAGCCTTCTCTTATTTACTTACCTCATATTTTCTTAGTGTTCTTTACCTAGATAATTCATTTGTTCTAAAATATCCTTTGTATTATACATATTTGTATAATTGCCCACCTATTAGATTATAAGTTCCTTGAGACCCTTGATAGTGGGGACTGAATCATTTTTATCTTTTTTATTCTCAATATCTAGCACAATGTCTTTGTATATTTTGATAGCTCTATGGTCTCTATGATGTGGGTGGTTTTCCAGAGCTATAGATTGCAGCCCATCCTTGCCTCCAAATTCTTTGCCACTGGGTTACCTCATTGTAGTGTGCAGGTAATTCTGTGTTCTTAGAGGCATATTCCTAGCATAGCTTCTGCTCTACTGAAAAGGCTTCAATACTGGCTCTGGTTGTAGACTGTCTGCCTTTAAAGTACTGAGAACCAGTAGGCTACACTTGGTGATGAATTCTTTGGCCATGCCAACATGTGAAATACAGCTGTTATATAGAATGTGCACTTAGTAGCTATTGAGTTGAATTAGAATTTAGATGACTAATCCATCTCCCTACTATGATAAATTTTCTATTCTACCCTCAAGTGGATTGTATTATCTGTCAGATGTGGAAGAGGAGCAGAGTTATGGAATAGAATTCATATTGTCTCTGAAGTCCCTCAGTGTGTGGAAAGTGAGTTTGGTCTTCTGGTCACAGTCAGATAGACACTTCAACCTATTTGGTTCCATTTCTGAAGAAGTTGGGGTCCAGGTTCATTAGGAACTTCATCAAAGGATACTTCTGCTTCCTATATGTGTGTTCGTCCTTTGTTGCTGAAGAAGACATCAGAGAAATGATGACATGACTTGCACTTGACTTTGTTTTGAGTGAGGGAGGGCTGTGCAGGTCATCAGCCTCACTTCTCCTCCACAGTCATCTGAATCCAGTGACCAGATATTCATCAGGATGACTGGAGATGACCTAGGATGAGGGAATTGGGGTTAAGTGACTTGCCCAAGGTCATACAGCTAGTGAGTGTCAAGTGTCTGAGGTGAGATTTGAACTCAGGTCCTCCTGACTCCTGCACTGGTACTCTATCCACTGCACCATCTAGCTGCCCCTCTGCTCCCTATAAACTAAGATTCAAACCATAAGAAGAGTCCTAGAATTCAGCTAATCTATTTGTATCCTTGACAATGACATCTGGCCAGAACTTCTGTGCATAGCATAGCAAAGCAGGTACAACTTACTTTATTCAGCAATTAAGTTAGTCCTGGAATCAGTCTTCAAATTAATTACAGAAGGTTTATACTCTCTGGATAGTACCTGCCATTAACAGGAAGAGCCTAAACTAAATCACTTCACTGAGCCTTACTTTCCTCATCTGTAAAATGAGAAAGCTGGATTCCATTACCTCTAGCTTTCTTCCCATTTAAAATTCTAAGATCAAAGGTAAAAACACAACAGTCTTTCAGAACCCAGTCGTTTCTTCTTGGAAACAAAACTCAATACAGGAATGAAAAAATGGATAAGGCCTCGCAGAAAGAGACCCAGAAATATTTCTGTCTTTGAACAATCCCTGTAAAAGAGATATGAAACTATTAGAGGGATGACTGTATGACATGGCACCTCCATGAACTAATGAATGCTATCCTAGGCTGTATTAAAATAGACATAAGGTACAGGTCAAGAGAGGTAAGGATTCTGTTCATTTCAGCTCTGTTCAGGTTCCAGTGAGCACACTGCGTTCAGTTTTAGCTGTCATATTTTTAAATAGACATAAATAAGTGGGGATGTGTCCTGCACAGAGTGATTAAGATAGGAAAAAGATACTGTCGGAAGGGACTGGGAATATTTAGACTGGGGAGAAGACAAAGAAGAGACAAGAGAGCTGTCTTTAAGTACAGAAAAGATCCATTACATGAAAAAGGGATTAGACTTGTTCTACCTGATCAATCACAGAAGTAAAAATTGACAACAAGAAGGTAAGTTATAGAGATGCAGATTTAGGCTTAATATTTAAAAACAAAAACCAAACTTTCTAGTGACAACTATCCAAGAGTAAAAAGCGAGGCAGTGGGTTCCCTTTCATTTAGAGGTCTCCAAAATAAGGCTTGTATGACTGCTTGTTGGGACGCAGTAGGAGGGATACTGGGGCAGCGATGCGGCAGGCTAGATAGCTCCTGAGGTCCTTTCCAACTCTTAGATCCTGTGATTTCCAATTTCCTTTATCTTCACCCCATTCCAGAGGCAGGATTTCTATCCCTAGGCCACAGCGCCATGGGTGATGACAACTGAGGTTAAGTAGAGATAAGTGGAAAGAAGTGGGAGCTATGAAAGTTTATCTCTTCTCCTAGAAAATCCTATTTGCCTTCTAGGAGGCTCAAGGCATAAATCTCAGAAAAAAGCTCTCCTACATGGAATAATGGCTTTTTCTTATGCGCTGAAAGCAAGGAGGAGGTACTCTTTCTTCCTCCAAAACAGGCCATGAATCTGATTGGCAGAATGAGAGATAAAAGAATGGGAAGAAAAAGAGTGGATAAAGGGAATATGTGCAATCAAGAAATGATACTTTGAAAAAACAAATAAGTAAACCTTGGTTTAGGGATGTCCAGGGATTTAGCAACCTTAGTCAGGTCAGTTGCCTTATTAGGTCCCTGTAGTTTCCTGCAGTGCTCAAGGCATTTGGCCTAACTTCTTGTAAGAAAAGATTTATAATTATTCTTAAGAACAAATTTTGGGCTACTGTTGTTCATCAAATTGGACTACTTGAAAGTCTCCCCTTAGGCAATTCCTTTAATGTGGTTTGGATATAAAAAAAGTTGAGTATTCACAGTATACTCTTATAGAAAGAGACTTAATACCTGAAATTCTGTACAAGGACCAAGTTTCTATCTTCCCGCAGCTCTTAAACAATGTATATTTGGTGAACAAGTTGATACAGGATTTCTGCCCCTGCCCCAGTTACACCATTCATTGGTACAAGCCTGTGCAAGGAAAACTAAACCAACTTCTTAGTTTTTTTGTGTGGACCGAGGAGTTAATCTAGCATTTGCATTGATAATACAAAAAATAGAGTAAGATTCCCACTACTCTTTCTTCTTCCATAGCTACTTACACTAGCACAAAAATATTTCCATTATATCCAAAGCAAATTGAAAATTTTAGGTAGGATTACAGATTTTGTCTTGCCTTTAATAACCACAAGCCTAATTTTGAAAATTTGTGAAGTGGATGAGCTCATCTTTTGACCATTACTACTTCCCAAATTCTAAGCATTCATCCTGTACATTTTGCTCATTTGAATTTGATTATTGTTCCTCATTAGTTCGTACTCTGTGCTACATCACTTTACTCAAAAGAGCAATATCTTAATACCTTAATCTTGATCCTTTTCAGTCATCATTCCTTTACTACTGTAGTATGAACATGATTTCATCTAAGTCATTTAATAGTGCTTGTTCATACATTCCATAAACTGATAAGAATGAGGAATTAAGGGCAGGGATCTATTTCTTCACCTAACAACTACTAGAATTTAAGTTTAATAACTTCTCTAGGAATCCTGAGTCTGATGGAAAAGGATTAATAACTCCTGAATAAGTAGACTCAATTGAATAGGAATGGGCTGACTAAGCAGATATACCTGGGTATTAACAAAATTGAATTACATATTATTACTTTAGAAGAGCAGTTATTTCATCAGAGTCAGTGTTTCATCCATTAATGTATATCACAACCTTTTGCCTCTTAATCGATGATTTCATGAGTTGCTGTGGCAAAAAAAAAAAAAAAAAAGGTCTTGGTGCTGGGCTTTTATGAATGTAGCCAAGCTGGTCCTTAGAGTCTTTAACTCTTCAGTTCCATACTCCCAAGTTTTTCCATTTTGGTATAGCACTTGGAAGACTTGAGAGAAGGAGTCCAATTAGGACGCCATTGCAGTTGTCCAGGAAAGAGGTGATGAGGGCCTAAACCTAGATGGATGGTGTCTATGTAGTGATCAGGGTACAAATGGAAAAGATGATGTAGAAATAGCAAGATTTGAAAACTGATTGAATATGGGGAGTGAGGAGCAGAGGACAACAAGGATGGTGCAAATTTGGATAGCTAAAAAGATAGTAGGGCTTAGGGAAGTTTAGGAAAGGGATGGGTTTGCAGGAAAAGATGAGTCTTACTTTAGAGTTATTGCATTTAAGATGTCTATAGGATTTCCAGATGGAGAAGTCTAAAAGGCAGCTGCTGATACTGAACTGAAGCTCCAGAGAGATACTGCTACTGGATGTATCCCTCATCTGTAAACCCAAGGAAGCAACAAAGAAGAACCAGTACCTACAGAGAAATTAAAGATTAGTGGGGTATAGCAGTGAATCACTGGAGGAATTGAGAAAGGGATAAGATCAGTGACATGTAGAGGGATGGCCTAGAGAGTGGGGGGAATGATTTCAAAGGACATTGAGGTGACTAGAAGAGGCAAGAGGTAGCACACAATAAATGACTCTGTTTCTAACTACATTAGAAGTTCAGGCCTTCAGTTGAGGGGGGGGGGGAACTAAGGTTGTGGAGATAAAAAGTTTGAAACTGCCTTAGTCAAGAGTAAAACAGAGAATCAGGTAGGGAGGAAGAGAAAAAGGATTGCATTAAAATGAAGTCCCCTTTGAAGTTAAATAATGATCCAGTAAGAACAGTTGGGTACTCCATTCTGCAGTGTGGAGGAGATGAGTGGTGGGTACTAGTTCATGGTTGGTATTGTCAAAGTGTGTGCTAGATAACAGGACAAGGGAACGAGGTATTAGAAATACAGAGTAGTATATAATTGGACTGGAAACAGCATGACGGGGATTTCTAATAGTGAGGTGATAGATACAAGGTAAGTAAGGAGATAGTAAGGGAGCACCTAACTGACCTTGATGAATTCAAATTCCTGGCCCAGGTAAAATACATATATCTTTAGTTCTGAAAAGAACTGAAACATATGATTGGTGAACCATTGTCAATGAGATTTGAAAGATTATGGGAATTGGGGAAGTGCCACAAGATTAGAAAGGGCAAATATTGTCTTAATTTTTTAAAAGGAAAGAGAACAGAGCCTGCAAACTATAGACCAGTGAGCTTGATTTTCAATTTCTGGGGAAATTCTAGAATGGATTATTAAAAGATGGCTACCAAATATCCATAAAAGGAAGCATCTACTTTGAAGAGCTTCCTTGGCTTTATCAAGAAAAGGTCAGGACAGATTGGTCTGATATCCTTTTCTGACAGAATTACTAAGATAATGGAGGAGAATGTTGTGAATGTGGTTTACCTACATTTTAGCAAAGCTTTTAAGGAGCTATGTGGACTAGATGATCATATAGTCAGGTGGATTCACTGGCCGGACTCAATGAAAAGCATAGTTCTTGATGTATGGCATAGTATGGCAGGAGGTCTCATGTGGAACACCTCAGGGATTTGTGCTTGGCCCTGTGTTGGTTAACTTTTTTGCAATTACTTAGATAAAAGAGATAGATTATACTTTTGTCAGACTTGCATATGACACTAAACTGGGAAAGATAACCAACCCCCTGGACTATTGAGTCAGAATCCATCAAGATCTTGACAGGAAAGAGAAGCAGGTGGGCAAACAAGGGTAAACAAAAACAAGGGCAGGTCATATCTGGCCTTCTGGCCATAGTTTTGCCCATAGAATATTGCTAATTTATTAAGATGAAATAGTAGGAAAAATTATAAAGCTTTGCACTTACAAAGTAGCTTCACAAATGTAAGGTAGAGAAGGTGTGGTTAGCACTATTTTGAAAAGGATTGGGGGATATTAGAGGACTTCAAGCTTAATAGGAGTCAGCCTATTGTAGCCAGCAAATGCAATCTTGACCTGCATCAAGATTCCCTCTGGGAATCGAGAAGATAATCCCACTGTGCCCTTGTTGACATGTCTGTATTACTGTGCTCAGTTCTGGGAACCACAGATAAAAAGCCCTGACACACTGGATTATCCAGAGAAGGGCAACCAGGATCACAGAAAGCTCTGAGGTCATGACAGGTCTATGGATCAGTTGAAGGGATTGGGCATGTTTAGCCTGGAGAAGAGAAGGCTTGGGGATAGACGTGGTAGCTGTCCTTCAGTAGTTGAGAGACTTTTTTTTGTGGAGGAGAGATTAGATTTCTTTAAAGATGGAAGTAGGAGCAATATGTTAGATGTTGCAATGAAACAAGTTAAAGCTTGATGTCAAGAAAAACTTTATGGCAGTTAGAATTATCCCAAAATGGAATGGGGTCTGAAGAGATACTGAATGCCCCTAGATTTTTAAACAGAAGCTAGAAGACCCCTCAGTTATGTTATAGGGATCATTTGTTCAATATACATTCCTTAACTGCTTGCTTTGTATGAGACACTGAGCTAAGTGCCAGAGGTACAGAGAAGGGCAAAACCACAGTCCCTCTACTATAAGGAGCCCACATTCCAATGGGAGAGACACTATATAAAGAAGGCCACTGAAGTCGCTTCTAATTGTCCAACTCTTTGATTCTTTGAACCAGTTTACTGGTTCAAAGTAAAGTGCTTGAGAAGGACAATGTAGTCAGATAGGCCTGGTCACCTGCAAAAGTACTAATAGCTGGATTTTAGGTTACCATCAAGACAAAGAATAGGCCTAAGGGGGAGTAAGGTATAGGAAGAATGGGTTTTGAAGAAATTCTGTAGGGGAAACAATAAGAGAGTATGATTGGAGTACTTTTAGGTGATAGCAAGGTCAGGAGTATAACCATTACTATGTGAAGGTGAGGCAGAATGAGTAGGTTAAAGGAGTTAAGTAGATGGAGGAACTGAGGAATTGGATGTTTGAGGGGACATCAGCACATACCCTAGTACAAGGGTAAGAGTTGGGATACGGGAGAAGAAAAGAAAGGAACTCAGTGAGAAAGGAAGAAATGTTTTGGCTTAGATTCAAACATGAATTTTCTCACTCCAAATCCAACAATCTTTCTACTGTATTCTACCTCTCTTATTAGTTTTGTTGTGTTTGATCTTGTTTTAATTAAAGAGATACTTTAGTAAATTGATGCTATGAAATCTCAAAAAGTCAAAAGCTCAGGTACCCCACTTTCTTTTACATATTCTGTTCTCTTTAGCAGTACCTCCTTTGGTCCACTCCCAAAGTGGCCCTCATGTATTGGGTCCCTATAAACCAGCTACTACAGCAAGGACCCATGGAAATACCTAGATACTTTCTAACACTTCAGGTCAGGCATGTATATACAGGGAACAAATGTGGCCAGGGGAAACAGACACATTACTCTTACTTTCCTAGTGGAATCTTCACAAAGCTTCCTGTTAGATGTGAAATCTCTTCCTGGTCAAAGTGGAACTTAAAGGTAGTGATAGAAGTGGGGAGAAAGAAATCTCTCATTTTTGTTTCCTGTTCACCTCTTCCCTCCCTACTCCCCCAGATTTCCTCTTAGGGGCTTGATTCTTCTTCCACTGCTAGAGACATAGGCCTGGAATGCCTTGAGTTCTCAAATTGCCTATCTGTCTCCAGGGCTTGACTGTTTAGAACCCTGGCCTATTTTTTGCTCATTCAGTGATTTTCATTGAATCATAGATCTTGAACTAGAGGAAACCTGTGTATCTAATTCAATTTCATCATTTTATAGATGATAAAACTAAAATCTAGGAAGACTAAATGTCTTCTCCAAGGCCACACAGGTAGTCTGCATTCTGATTCCATCAAAGAGGTATTCATGCCATGAAAGAGGCTATTTGTGTATTAATACCTTGTTAGTACATGAAAATCTTTAGTGAGTACATCCCATGATCACCAGCTGAGCTAATGGGGGAAGATTTGCTGCTGTCCCACACTTCCCTTTTTGCGGGAGGGAAAGATGGTAAATTGACAAGTTGATATCAGAGATATTCAATCAATAAAACAATTCCCAGATAAAATCTAGAATGATAAAAAGTCATCCCAGTTCTGGTACTATTTCGATCAAGCATCAATGGCTACCTATGTGCCCAGCACTTTACAATATACTGTGGGTGATATAGAAGTAGTATTTTATTTGGCTTGTATTCTTGAAAACCTCATAGTATGATTAAAGATTTTTTTTTTCATATAAATAATGAAAACCATCTGAGAATCAAAAGTTCAATAATGGACACTTATGGAAGACCTTGAAGGATAGGTAGGGTTTGGATAAGTAGGGGAAGAGGTGGTGTGTGTTTAAGGTATAAAAAGAATAATGTGACCAAAGGTATGAGAGGCCTTTTTAGGGATTACAAGGACTAATGTATCTCTAGTAGAGCGTAAATATTAGGGAATAATTCAAAATAAGCTTGGATATGAGGAATGCAACCAAGTTACTTAGACTTTAGAAAGTCAGACAGAGGATTTGGACTTGATGGGAGAATAAGGAGCCATTTTAAGTGATAAAAGCAATATTTTTTTAATTTTAAAGAAAATTTGAATTCTGAACTTGATCATCAAATAAAATGGGCCTTTCCATATACATAGTGAAGCAGAGAAGGGGGAAATTTTACATGAAACTGTGGATCTCTTGTTACATATTGCTTGAAAAGCAATATTTTAGGAAGATTCTTCATAGATATGGAAGTTTGATTAGATAGTCAGGAAGTAGCTGAGATGAGCTAGGAAGCTGGCTGTCATATTGATATGATGAAGAGTGTTGACTACCATTAAATGTATGAGACATTTTAAAGGAGAAAGTGACAGGATTTAGCACACATTCTGTCCATGAACAAAATATTGAAAGTTGTTTCTGAATCATTAGCTAATAAAGGTCCATATGCTCGTGGGAGACAAAACATAAGAAAGAAGCCAGTAATAAAAACCCAGTTCTTCAGATACTTATATACAAACACACGCTGTATGAGTAACAAGCAAAATGAACTAGAGATCCTAAAACAAGGAGGCAAATTGAACCCGAAGGATAACTAAGATTTAGTGAGATGAAGCCTATGACTAAAATATGACTCTCTGTGATTATACCTCATTCAAAAAAAACAGGATAGGTGGAGATAGGGTGGTATTGCTTATTAAGAAGATTTTGTTATATGAGGAAAGCTATCCTTTGAGTATGAGTAAGCATGGTAGAGTGTTTGGATTATTATTGGCGTGAATACAGACCACCTAGACAGAAAGAGGAAATAGATGGAAATTTAGGAAAGAAATCACATGTACTGAGACATCGGAGAACATCTGCTGAAGAATTCTCTGTGCCAGAATCAGAGCAGCTAGTAATTTTCAAAATTTATTTATTTTGTGATATATTAAAACTTAGTAATCAACATCATTTATTCCTTCTAAGCTCGCATTAGGATGCTTTGTTCATTCTTATTTACTTTTTCTGTTATATAGTTGCAGTTAGTGTGTAGTCTGTTCTTATTTCTAGGTTTGGGGGGTTTAGGTTTTAATTGCATTGTAATATTCCAATGCATTCCTCTAACCACAATTAATTTAACTGTCCCTTTTTGTTAGACATTTAAGTTGTTACCACTTTTTTTGAACTTTACATATAGTGCTATACTGAAAATTTTTAACAGCTCTTTTTGTTTTGATAGCATTTTCAAGAATAGGTAGTAATTTCTTACCAGTTTAATGATAATTTCATCCTTCAAAAGGAAGAGGAACCAATAAGGAGAAATTCTGTTCTGGATCTGATTCTAACAAGGAAGGGACTTAATGGAACTTTGAGAGGAAGTGACCATTTCAACTGTGAATGGGCAGATACCTTAGATTTGAAAAAGTAAATATCAAAGGGTTTAGGAGAAAAACTAGATAGGAGACTAAGATTCTTCATGGGAAGTCAGTCTATAAGTGTTTCCAAATTGGTAATTATTCCAAAGTCAGGTTTGACCATCTTTCCTCTGCTCAAGAAGTTTCATTGGTTCCCTGTTGCCTCCAGAATAAAATAAAAGCTCTTCAGTGTAACCTTTAAAGCCCTTTCCAATCTCGTATTCTTTATGTTCCAGCCAAACTAGTCTGATTATTGTTCCCCATATGTGGTTTTCCATTCCTCGATTTCCTGGAATGTTTTCTCTTCTCACCTCTACTCTGGCAACCCCCAGCTCCCTTTATAGATCAACTCAAGTGTTGCTCCTATAAAAGCCTTCCTGATTCCCCAGTTTGTTAATGCTTCCCTGAGTGTCATATTTGTATTGATACTATATTTATTTACCTATGTACATGTGGTTTCCTCCCAGTAGAATGGAAGCGCTTTGATAGGTTTTATTTTTGCCTTTGTGTCTTCAGGATCTGACCCACATTTAACACTTAAATGTTTATTAAATTGAGTTGAAAAGGTCTCAAAAGTAAAATGACAAAAACAACAAGATAAGCATTTCCAGTGAGTAAAAAAGGGAGGAATAATTTTAAGAGATTGATGCAGACACAGAGAGAGTTTGCCAAGCTAAGTAAGACTTGCAGAAGATGGAGTCAAGGCCAGGTTACAACAGTCAAATGAATCCAGAAGTGTAGCATATTCTGTAAGGGAGTGTCGTAGTGTGGAAACTTCAAGTAAGCTGAGGCTGTTGAGGAAAGTTATCAGAGCAGGGAGTTTTTAAAGCTATTCTAGAGGAAAGAACAGCTTCCAAGAAGGGGTAGGGCCGCTGCTCCTGGGCAGTGGAATGATTGTGAGGAGGTAGAGCTGATCACTTCTTAGTTGGCTTCTGTTTTCACTGGCAGCAAGAATGACCATTGGATGAGAAAGAATAGTACCCCTTCAACAAATCTTAGTCTCCTGGCCCAGGTGGCCACGGATCCTGGAAGAATTGCCACTGGCATCTATGTTTGAAAGATCATGGAGAATGGGATCAAAGAATGGCATATTTTCCCTCTCCACCATCCCAAAAAAAATGTGGGGAGTAGAGGCTACTCTTTCTACTGAACCTGACTTCAGTTCCTAGCAGAAATTCTGGAATGTATTCCTAAAGGTATAGTAAGTGAGCATCTAGAAAAGAAAGTGGTAATCTCAAAGGTTCCCAGCATGGTTTCATGAAGAAAAGGTCATGACAGCCTCACCTTCCTAAACTAGTAAATCAGGAGAATGCTCTAGTATTTGTTCACCTGGATTTTAGCAAACATTTCATTCTATTCTTGTGGAAAAGATACCAGCTGATAATTAATTAGGTGGATTTAACACTGGATGACAGAGGCAAGATCCACAAGAGTCCTGACAGGTTAGAACATTTGGCTAAAGCAAATAAGATGATGTTTAATTGAGATAAATGTAGTTTTATACTTGGATGGAGGAAGGATAACTAGGCAGCAATTTCTTTGACAACAATTTGGGAGATTGGATGGGGGGGTTTGTAACTTCAGTGAGCCAATATGTGGGACAGCCAAGAAAGTTCATACAATCTTGGGCTACATAAAGAGTCATAGTGTCCAGAATGGTGGCAGAACTATTAACAAATGACCAGGATTGTCAGTGACACCCATTATCACACCTGATAGCTCTTTGTCCCCTGAGGTACCACCTACAAGGTTGACTTGAACAAAGGAGATAAACTGTTGGCTAACTACACTGACTTGGCTGCTACTAAATAGATCCTCCCACCAGTGTCAGTATGCCCTTGGTATAATTTCCTTCTGTTTTTTTGTATGTAATGTGTCTTGTCTCTTCCGTTGGACTGTAAATTTCTCATGTCCCTCAGGTTCTTCCATGTCACCACCTCCCTGGCAATCTAGGAATTTGCACATACTGTCCATCTGCATGCCCATTTTTCATCATGCATGTTTGATTTCACTGTGGTTGTGGACTGGTGCTCCCTACAAATCTCAACAATGCTGAACTGCTGTTCTCTCAGTCTTCCCTCCCCATCCCCCACTTTCCATTGCTGTTTTGTGCATTAGGTCCAGCTGGGGAAACTCGTAACCTAATGGATCAGTGGGGGAAGAGAAAGGGAAGGCCAAAATAAGCAGAGAAGAACTGGTTAAAGAGAGTGCAGTGACTTGATTGTCTTCCTGTCTAATTGAGTGACCTAAAGGGGTGTTAGTGACAGGTGAGGCAGAAGTTTCTGGCTGTGTCATTAGCTGTTGTTTAAACTCAGCCCCACTCAGTATAGGACCTTAAAAAAATGAACACATCTTCTGAAGAAGAGTAGGAATGGAAAAGCCTCCAGATAAATGGAATGTTCTTCATTTTGCCTCTTTGGAGTGATAAGGAAGAACTCTATTCCCCAGTGTACTCCTCTAAATGCCTCATCTGGGGCCCAGATTCTTTTGTCAGCTTCAGAGGTCCATTGTTAGTATTCACAAAGAGGTCTGGCAGAACAGAGTTTTCTGTATGAGTTGATGTGGTCCCAAACTGGTTACTTTTTCTTAAACCCTACATTAGTATTTGCTTTGTCTTACAGTGGTTTGAGTCCAGCCAATGACAGTGGAGCCAAAAAGAAGAAAAAGAAGCAGAAAAAGAAGAAAGAGAAAAGCAATGAAACATTGGATTCTACTCAGGACCAACCTGTGAAGGTAAAGGACCTGTTTCCCAAGGGCCTAGAACTTTTCTCAGATAAGAGTGTTATAAGGAAAATACTGGTTCTCTCCACCAGTTTTTACTTGCTTTAAAAAAAAAACAAAGCCCTTTCTTTGAGGTTGGAAAAATACTTCCCTCACAATCATCCTGTGATATAAGTAGTACAAGTATCATCCTCATTTTATACATGATGAAAGTAGGGCTTTGAGCAGTTAAATAACTTGCCTCTGATCACACAGCTAGAAAATAACCTAGACAAGATTTGAGCCCACATCTTCTCATTCCAAGTCTAGTGCTTTATTCATGCTTTTCTTCAAGATATAAAAGTTGTACACCTGTGCTTTCCCAGACACATCTCTTGAAATTCCCGTTAGTGCCTGTGAATTCTCTGAAGCAGCACCCGTGTAAGAGTCCCTGGTGCTATAGTGTCTACTAATATTTGGGTGGAAACTGATTTCTCTGTTTTAAAGTCCCCAAGTCTGAGACTTCAGGGCCTGTTCACTATCATCAAAAAAAAAACAACCCACTTATTCATTGCACAATTGCTTGTCATGCTATCTTAGATGCTGTTGAATAGTTACTATATAGTGGTAGTCATTGCTACCCAGAGTTCCAAAACCAAGGCTGATGGAATCGTTGGCTCTAGGGGTAAAGCTAGAACAGTAAAGTTTTTGAAAAGAGGTCAGAAGTTACTCATCTAAATGCTGTGGTTCGCTGTCACCTTGGGAGGCTGTGCGCTTATCCCAGGGGTCGTGCTGAGACTCAGAATGTTTGGGTGGTATTCTTTTGGAATCTATATCAGAGCCAGTTTTTGAGCCATCTAAGGAAATCTGTCTGACTACCTACTACTAAAGTATACCTTATTTTGGACTCCAAACAGTAATTGCCTAGGTTATTTATAAAACTTGACCCTTCAATGATTTTTTTTTGTACTATTTCCAAAATTAACTTCACTTTCAAAGGATAGCCCTTTGTCACTGTTGAAGGTAACCAGAGCAGTGTACTTTAGGTCCTGACAACAATTCAGAAAAGAGAAGTTGTAAAAACTCTTCCCTTAATTGAAATTTTTCTCTCCAAAGTTGCCAGTGTTCTCTTAATTGTCATACCTGATGGCCTTTTCTCAGTCCTCATCCTTCTCAACTTCTCTAGATGTGTCTTGACTTCTTCCTGTCTGCTCCTTCTCAGTCTCCTTTGCTGAATCATCATCCATAGCTTACCCCCTAACTGTGGGTATGTGCCAGGCCTCCCTCCTTGATCCTGTTTTTGCTCTGTATTAGCTCTTATTGAGCTTATCAGTTCCTACTATCTCTATGTAGATGACTCTGTTCGGTGGCACAGTGGATAGAGCTCTGGATCTTTAGTCAGGAAGAGTCATCTTCCCAAGTTCAAATCTGGCCTCATCTGGCTGTATGACCTTGGGCAAGTTACTTAACCCTGTTTGCCCCAATTTCTTCATCTCTAAAATGAACTGGAGAAGGAAATGGCAATTTTTGCCGAGAAAACCCCACAAGGGATCACAAAGAGTCAGATACAGCTGAAAAACAACTGAACAGAAGATGACTCTCACTTAGCCCCAGCCTTTCTCCTGAACTCTAATCATGTATCATTGACTCCCTATTAGACATTTCAAACTAGATATCCCAAAGCCATCTCTAACTTCATCCATCCATCCTGGACTTATTATCTCCCTTTGGTCCTGTCAAAGATGCTACCATCTTCAGGTACCTAGGTTCCCAATCTTAGAGTCATAGGATTATAGATTCAGAGATGGAAGGAACCTCCCTCTCCATTTTATAGATGAGGAAATAAAGGCACAGAGAGGTTAAGTATCTTATCCATATCATCGCACAGGTGGGGACACAGGTGGTGATGGAAGGAAGTTTTAACCCCGGTCTTCTACCTGTGAAGCTAAGTCTTTTTTCCCTTGTACCACTTCACCCTTCATTCCTAATCAGTTGCCACATCTTGTTGATTACCTCCACAATGTTTCTCACATTTTTCCCCTTCTCTCTACGCAAATGGTCAACATCCTAAGTTCAAATCCTCATCAATTCCTGCTTAGATTGCTGCAGTCATCTTCCTCCCTCAAATCTATACCCTTTCCAATCTATCCTCTACATAGTTGTTGTAGTGACATTCCTAAGCACAGATCTGGCCATGTTCCTCTCATACTCAATAAACCACAAGGCCTCCTATTTCTGTGATCAAATACAATACAATATCAAATACAAATACTCTGTTTGGCATTTAAAGGCCTTCACAAACTGACTCCAACCTACCTTTCCTAACTTTTTATATATCACTCACCTTCACACACACGGCAATCTAGCCAAATTGGCCTTGCTATTCTCACCGTGACATTCCATCTTTTATTTTTGCATAGGCTTCCTCCTCAGGCCAGGAAATTCTTTCCCTATCCTTTAGAATCCCTAGTTTCCCTCCAAATTCAACTCTAGCAAAGAGAGAGAGAGACAGAGACAGAGAAAGAGAGAACTCATATAGAGTAAGGATTTTTGTCTTTGTACACCTCAGACCCAGTACCATTGACACACAGCGTCCACTTAATAAATGCTTGTTGATTGATTCATTTATTCATCTAGAAATACTGCTTAGGCTACATAGTCTCACATTCCCATTCCAAGAGCCCCGGTAAAATGTGGTAAAGCTATATTGTTCATTATCCCTTTTCTAGAGAGAGCTGCTACCTTGCTTCCAGTTTGTTTTTGTAAGGCCCCCAAGGGAAATATTGCCCTTTAAGCCTAAGCCTTCCTAGGGTCGAAATAGAAACTTTATACCTCACATTATAAAGTTTGAAATCAAGTACTTTAAAGGGTTTTTTAAATGTGAAGGGCTGACTGCAAACCCTGCAACCCCTGCCTTACCACTAATGCTTCAGTCCATCATCCCACAACATGTGCCACCAGGATTTCTTTTGCCATAAATTTTAAATTCCTGAACCTAATAGAGTTAATATGACATAGTAGTATGTTATGTTTTCTCTTCCCCCAACCTTTTCTTGTTTAGGTGAACTCTTTACCAGTGGAGAGAATCCAGGAAATACAGAAAGCCATTGAGCTGTTTTCAGTAGGCCAAGGACCTGCCAAAACAATGGAGGAAGCCAGCAAGCGTAGTTACCAGTTTTGGGACACCCAGCCTGTACCTAAGCTTGGTATGTGTTTCTTTCCTTTGTCTTAGACACAGAATTTGTCTTCCCTGCACCAGAGAGGACCTGGAACATTACTGAACATGTAGTGTTCTTCATGTTCACCCTGTTTCCTTATAACCATATGAATCTGGTGACCATGAGTGGCACAGTGGTTTGAGCGCTGAGCCTAGAGTCAGCTTGCCAGCTGTGGAATCCTGGGCAAGTTATTTGCTTCAGTTTCCTCAGCTGTTAAATGGGGGTAATAAAAACATCCACCTCCCAGGATTGTTGGGAAGGTCAGATGAGGTAATCATTGTAAAGTGCTGCTTTAGCACAATGCCTGGTGCTATAAAAATATTAGCTACTATTATAATAATTCATATTGTTATTGGTGTTTTTTTTTAATAAAAATATCTTTTACTGGTATAATATTGAGGAATAATTCAAAATAATGGTACCCAGGTTCTTGAGAACATTAGTAGCCAAGTAGTATATTTTCAAAGGACAAAGGAGTTGCAAAGGACAGTTCTGTGTCTGTACAGAACAGAATAAAAATGTGTATATGTATACAGAGATAGAGTATTAATACTTGATTACCCGTGGCAGATTTTAATCCTGGTCTGGCTTCCATAGACCACTTAGCGTAGTACCCAAACAATTCCTTTTTCCTTTTGGTGTGTGTTAACTGATTGCAAAATTCTTCTAAAACCAGCCTAACCTAAGTAGGAGTGATGCCCATACCTCCTCTGTTAGTGTTACACTTCTGCCTAACATACCTAAGAAAAGAAATTATGGAGCCAACAGTGACTCCAAAGGAACATTCACTAAGATGGTCAGATGGTTGAGAGTACTGCCCCAGAGACTTGAAGAAGACTTTAGAAGATCAGATCTGATAGGGGATGCAGTAAATAAGGCTGGCCAGAGCAGTCCAGGTTTGGTGATCAGGTCCTCAAATACAGAAAGGAGGCTGCAGACACCTGCAGGAGCCTGAGCAGGAACATATAAATTCTCAGGCGAGCAAGTAGGAAAAGTCATATGCCATATTGCAACACTGAATACAAAACACATACCATTCATATATCTGCTTCTTTTAACAAACACGAACCACTGAGATGTGATCGTATTTATGTATGTGCAGCTTCTCCAGCTTCCTCTTATTGAACTTTTCTTTGGCTAACTGAATTGGGAAAGCGGTAATCCAGCATGGTAAATCCCACTTGGGGCAGGTAGGTTAAGTTTAACCCTCTGCCCTTCTGTCATTCTGTTTTGAAAGGTGCAGATTGAGCTACCTACATAGCCCCGAGTGTGGCTATGCATAGTTGTCCCTTGGAAAGCCACCTCAGGTCGGTATTTTTCAACTCCTGTGCAGAAAAGAGATCTCCACTATTCAGTAAGAATTTTGGAGCCAGGAGAAGGAAATTTACCAGCTACCTAATTGCCATTAAGTAAGCTTTGCCAGTGCAACATTCCCACAACCCTGAAGAGTGAAGCAACTAAGCCAAAAGAAATTCCTTTGTTGTGAGTGGGTTGGCTGTGGAGGCCATGTAAAACTGAACTTGAAGATATGCTGCCACGGTCATCACCAGCACTGACGTAGCTCCAGGCTGCTTTTCAGATCTACTTGCCCCAGCCTTACTCATCCACTTCCCCAGTTAAGGTCTACTAGCCGAGCCCTCCTGCAAGGCTTTGGATGACCAAAAATGCCTTTATTTCAGATTTAATATTGGGGTTGGAGTGAAGTGGGGTGGGAGGAAATCTCTTCCTAAGGGAGTGAGAGATATTAGAACGGCAAAGCATTGCCCTCCATTCACTGAAATGCATGAAGAGGAATGTTGCCACCAACATATGTAATCTTAACAGTCTGTTTTCACAGAGTTTGAGGAATTTTAAAATGGATCACTTGGCTCACCTTGACATGGGGAGGCACAGTAAGGTCTAGGGGAAGGAGTGCTGATCTGGAAGTGGATTTTATTCCTACTTCTTCCACCATTGACCCCATAGGTGCCCTTGAACCAATTGTTTGTGGTTGTGTACTATGGTTTCTCCATTTGTTAAATGGAGGTAGAGCCATTGACTTCACTTTTAGGGTTATCATGGAAATCTATATAATTGTATATAGAGGCCCTGAAATCTTCAGGAAAAGATACGTTGAGATAATTTATTTGTATTTCTCCTGTACATTTGGATAAGTTTTACTAAAATTGTTCTATTATAATAAAAAAAAAAGTGTTTTTGATATCCTGTTTGAGTGGAGGGCAGCTGGGAGGCACAGTGGATAGAGCATTGAGTTTGGAATCAGGAACTCATCTTTATGAGTCCAGCCCTGGCCTCAGACACTATCTGTATGATCCTGGACAAGTCACTTAACCCTGTCTGCCTCCATTCCTCATCTAAGCTGGGAAAAGAAATGGCAGATCACTCCAGTAGCTTTGCCAAGAAAACCCCAAAATGGGGTTCTGAAGAGTTGGACGTGGCTGAGATGACAACAAAAGTGTGAACAGAACATGAAGTTGGATTCTAAAAAGACTGCCTGTGAAACATGTAATTAATCAAGAAGCCTTCAGCACCAATATGTTACCTGTATAGATACCCCATGTCAGGTTAAGACACTCTGAACTGAGGCCTTATCCCAACTCTACCTCTTTATGACCCCCCCATAAAATAAATGTCTGGATGTTTACTAATAATTCAGATAGTACTTAGTACACTGAAATTGTATAGTATTTTCCCCCCATGGTGTTTTTCATAGGTAAAATCTTCTGGCCTTCCTAGCCCCTATTACTAGGGAATTGTCACTAGATGGTATTTATTCCACAAAACAAAGCTAGAATTATTTAGAACTTCAAAGTACTCTCAATTACATTAGAAGACTTGAAAACACCAAGTTTCCTAGATATCTGTAGTAATTTTCCTTTTACTGCCAAAGAGTCAAGCCATTTTTTTAACTTTTTCTTAGAGGCCTACCTAAAAAATGTGAATTGATTTTTGTGACTATGTAGAGGATATCCTACTTCTTTAACGTTTCATAAGTCTACCTTTTTCCCTTTCCAAAAGATAAGAGGCGGTTGCTTGTTCTTGCTTCTTACGATTTGGCCACTTGTAGGCTACAAAGAATAACAGACTGCAAGGAGGGGAATAAGATGAAAAAGTTTCCTTTTACTTGACTTGTATGTTATTTCTCAGAAAATTTATTTTCCTCACCTGTCTGCCTCTTTTTAAAAATATATAATTGATTTTTTTTACTCCATTATCACTTCCCATTAAATTACCTACTTTCTCTTGTAAACAAGTACAGCCAAGCAAAATAAATTAATGCTTTGGCCATAGCTGATAAAGTGCAGGCCTGTTCTGTCTCCAGAGTCTACCACCTTTGTGCCAGGGGGCACATTCCACTTTCTAGTTCTCTGCACTTATGATTGGATACTACATTGATCAAATTCTGAAGTTGTGTTCTTTTCCTTTCTATTATTGTGATCAATCCCTTGTTTCTGCCCCCTTGGCCCTACAGCATTTCCTGTAGGCTCCTTGAGTGTCTGAATTGTTATACTCATGCTTTACTGCATAGTTATATTCCATTACATTCATGCGCCCCAATTTGTTCAGCTATCCTATAATTGATGGACTTCTACTTCCTTTCCCATTCTTTACTACAACAGAAGTGTTGCTATAAATGTTTTTACATACGTGAGATTTTTCCTGCCTTGCCTTAGGGAAGTGTATGTCTAGCGATGTTCAAAAGATCAAAGAGTAGTCACAGTTTACTAACTCTTTTATTCTTATTGCAAATTGTTTCCTAGAATGGTTTGATCAGTTTATCACCATACCAGCAATGCATCAGTGTACCTGTCTTTCCCTTAGCCCCTTCATTATAAACCATCTTTATCTTTTCGTCTTTTGTCATCTTTACCAATGTGAGTTCTTTATGAGCACAGTTTTACTTCATCAGTTAGGTACCTCATGTCTTTTCAAGTGCTATTTCTTTGGTCTACTGTCATAGTTTTATAGCTTATCTTCAGTTTCCTGCATTAAAGGCCAGGGGAGCAAATAAGGTTGGGGTGAAGAATGGAGAGAGGGAAAAAGGAAAAGATAGGAATTTCCCTGTGGAATCTTTAAGTGAGTTGGAGATTCTCATCATCATTAGTACTTACTGAAATTCTCACTCCTCCCTGAGTTTCCTGTAAGGTTAAGGAACAGCAAGTTCTCTTTAGTTGTCTAATACAGAGACCAGAAACTAGGAAGCACTTATTATGAAGAATGAAATAATCACCACAAAGACCAGGAAAAATCCCATAATTCTGAGCCATCACTTCTCCAATGGGCTTAAGTGGTGATAAAATATAATTCACATTTATATAGGGCTTTTGGTTTGCCAAATTCTTTCCTCAAAACAAATTAATTATTTAATTTTGTCATAAAATCTATGGATATTCAGTTAAATTAATGAAATTGATGTTTATTTCTACTGAAAACATCATGTTGTAGTTTTGGACAGAATTTTAATATATATTTTGTTGGATGATGTCTTGGGGATAGTTTAGCTGCCTTTTAGGGGGAAACTAGCCTAACCTATCTCATAAGGCCTCTTCAGTCTTAGTATATGTTACTCCTGCTAATCCCTTCCTTGGTCCTAACAGTCTCCTAAGGAGTCTTCCATCATTTAAATGACCCTAGGTTTATTACTGGATAACCCTGATTTCAGGGGCATCTGGCAGAGCCCTGGAAAAACACAAAGGAGAAGGAAACACAACAAAAAAATCAAATGTCCCTTGAAGGAGTGCAATCCATGTAGGGGTGAGTGGGGTGGTGTCAGGTGTGGATGATGTCAGGCTCATTTCACAGTAGCCCCCTTCAAAAATCTTTATGGGATGTCCCAGCGCAACTGCAAACAGAGATTAGAAAATAGGTGGGGGTCATTCCTTTTAAGGTATAATCAATGGATGGCTCCTCGTGGCTTAGTGGCCAGTCTTTGTCCCAAAAATCAGTTGATTATTGCCTATCATACACCCAGTTAATGATTTGCTATCCCCAACTCAACTTGATTGCATTTGACCACATCTTCAATTATGGAAAGTTCTCTGGGGATACTCAAACGTTGTCCTTTGAAGGGCTTCTCGTTGTAACTTGCATTAGAGTCTCACCAAAGACCACGAAATACAATTCCCATTGGCTTCCTAAATGCCATGTGAAGAGTCCAAAACAATCCATTCAACATAGTTTTCAAACTCTCTCCAAATTAACAGTCTTTAAGGAAGGCCTACATCTAACATAACTGGTAGGCCTGGAGGTTACAATCACAGCAATCACTAAATGCAGCAGACAACATTGTGACTTATGTGGTGGGCCTGTCTCAACCCAAGCAACTAAACCTCCCTCTCCACAGATTCCCCTCCCCCCCCCCAGATAATTTTGATTAGAATCATGAGTTGCCTCTATGACTTAAGAGTATTATTCTTAAAAACCCACATCATGTTCTTCTCTATCTTTAGTTGCTGAACGTGTGCGGACAGTTTGCTGTCATTTTCTCCTTTTCTTCATATTGGCAGTCTAGCTTTTCTTGGGATGTTAGCAACAGCCAGGGAGGTCTTGCCTTTACTTTACCTGTCAACTTCCTTAGAATCCAGCAGACTAATCTCACCACATCATTAAGGAAAATCTATTTTCTCTCCGTTGAGGGAACTCAAAGAATGTGTCCAGAAACAATGGTCCAGAGTTCTTGTCAAGTCATCTGATCATCATTCTCTCATGTCAACCAAGAAGTCATTTTATACAAATGCTGTCAGCTGTGCCAAAATTATTGGTGCAGGCCTGCCTAACTCAGGACTCTCTGATCGTTTGGACTCAAGATTAGAATGAAAGAGTTGTAGACAATTTATAACATTTTACATAAGCAAGTTTTGTAAACTTCTTTGGAAAGGCTATTTGGCTATAGTTCAGTGGGACACAATTCTCCTCACTGTGTTGACTTGCATGGCAAGAGGGAGACTCCCAAGACCAGGGAGCACTTGTCTTTTGGGTTTTTTATAACCTTAGGTGACTGAGAAACTATACTAGCAGTCACTTTCCAGTTTTAGGAGATAGTGTTTCTGTCACACTGCTTGGTTGGTATTAGAAGATTTGAACCTAGCTTCCCTGACCCCAAGTCTAGCACTTGATTCAATCAATATATACACTACCTTCCTCACAAGTTGACTTATCCATTCATTGTCTGGTAGTGATAGAAGGGCACCACTAGACTTTCCCTTAAGCTTTTGAGAGCTTGCCTTGGACTTGATAGCTAATTTTATATTTTTCAAGCCACAGACTGAAGTAAACCTTACATTTTTCAGGCTTTTCATGGTTCTACTTTGTGCTAAAAAATCAGAGAAACCTTATGGTAATTTCATGACAGCCTTGTGAAGGAAATAGTAGGGGCCCTGGTTTAGTCAAAGAATCCACTGATTCTAGATCAATTGAACTTTACAAGTTTATAAAGTTACAAAATTTGGGGTATTTATTTGATATAAATTTGTTAAATATTAAAGTTCCCTTGGTAGTCCAAGAGCCCTGAGAGCCTCAGAGCCAAACAGGCAGTGTGGAAGAAAAGAGCACAGAACTCCTTGCTGGGGAAGAGATGACATTAGAGCAGAGGAGACCAAACCTATCATATTCACCTAAAACCACCCAAGAAAAAAGTGTGTAGCACACTAACAAGTAAGTGCCAACTGAGCATGTGAGTGCTGAGGGTACAAACAAGAAGGAAAATCAGCAGAGATTTCTTAGAGTTTTTATTAAAGCATAAACTTAATTGGCTGCTTTAGCATTCTTATGAAGTGTTTTCTTGCCCAGGAGGGAATTAAGGCTTGGGCCGCCAAAGGAAGTAGGCAGAATAAAAGTCCATTCCTCAGAGTCCAGGGTAGGAACCTGGTTTCCAGGCTCAGCAGCCCAGGCTATGCTCCTACCAGGGATTTCACCCATGTCTTTGGTGGTTAAAATGGTGGACATACTGTAGCAGCTTTGTGCTTCTCTCTCTCCCATTCTTCCACCCCCACCAAGTTATCACAATTCTGAGTGAAATGTCTCATCAACTAAATGATCAACCTGCACCTGAATAATGAGAGATGAGTTGTGAGGCAGGAAGAAGACAGAATCCTTTAAGTCTTCTCATCAGGAGAGGAGCCTTCACAAGTCTGAGACTTTTGGATCTAAAGCCATCCTTCCAAGTTCCCAATTTCTGAGTTTGAGATCTCTGGGTTTGTCTATTACTGGAACAGACCTTATCCTTAGTATGAGTTAACACACTCATACAGCAGAGAGAAGTCTGTTAGGTATTGATTTTCACATCTGGTTTTTATTTTTTTCAAACCCAGCTTTTAATTTTTTTATTTAATTTTTACTTTTCAGTATTCATTCTTATATGATTCTGAGTTCTAAATTCCCCCCCCCCAAGGTGGCATTCAATCTGATATAGGCCATATATGTATGATCATAGTAAACATATTTCCACATTAGTCATGTTGTAAAAGATGATGGGAAAAACCATGAAAAAGAAAAAACAAAAAACAGAAAACTGTATTCTTTGATTTGAATTCAGACTCCTTAGTTCTTTCTCCAAATGTGGATAGCATTTTCCATCATGAGTCTTTTGGAATTGTCTTAGGTTATCACATTCCAGCTTTAAATTAAAGAAAACAAAAGGAAAGAGATACCTGTAGCCATATTTTACTCGGGATGGGACATAGAACAGGTAGTAGATTTTAACCAGGGTCATCCCTGAAGGGTTTTGAAGTCTATGCTATTAGTCCAGTAGCCAGGGCCATGGCAACATCAAGAATAGGTTGAAAGTTGGATTGCTACAATATGGCTATGACATTTTTGAAGGGGCAAGCATTATCTTCATGGTCACCTTGTTTAGCAGCATAGTAGGTGCACTGCATCCTGGGATTCTTTGGCCAGCAAGAAGCTAGCCTTGTGCAGTCCATTGAAAATCTTCAGATTATACTCAAAGGCTTTTTTGGTGGGTCTCAGCAGTTTTCTCCTTGGTCTTCAGATCCAGGTCTAGAGTTTTCATCCAAGTACAGTAGAACTGTTTAAAACTTTTAGGCATTATCTCTATTCTCAAACAGGTAGAACTGAGTCCTTTTTCTTGTGCTTGGCAGCTTCAGTGCCCAGTTGGCCACCTTCTTTAGTGTCTGGCCATGAGAGAGGTCTCTTGTAGATAATGAAGGCATGAACCACCAGCTGTTTAGGTTCTTGCTGACCCATACAGTGGATCTGGTCCATGTAGCTTCAGGAAGCCTCTGAGCACTGAACTCTCTCCAGAGAAATATTCCATGTTTTTGGTCAATGCCTCCCTGTGGGCACTGAGAAATTCAAGGGAGTAAAGGTTCGGTGGTCCTTGTTGCTGTCCATCTCTTTCTTCCAGGCTGAGTATTTCAAGTAAATCAGTGGCCAGCTAAAAGAGATCCTTCTTGATTTATTTTTTCAAGAGATCTTGGACAAAACTGGGTCTAAGCATGATTATGGGACTCCATAGTAACTTCTTTTAATATTCCAGGAGGTCCATGTGCCCTATCTTAATGCAGCACATTATTGAATTCATTTTTTTTTTTTACTGCTATATCATGCAGCTGACACATTGAGGTTTGTTGTTTTTGTTAAGTATTGTACGTCAATTTCATGATGGCATGTTTGCCTGGGTTCTGGATAGTGGACAGTGCTCTCGTGCCTTCCCAGTTATCAATGGAATGAGACAGGGCTGTTTGCTTGCTCCCATGCTTTTTAGCATGATTTTTTCAGCTATGATATCAAATGCTTTCAGTGAGGATGAACTTGGCATCAAGGTTAACTACTGTACTGATGGTAAGTTCTTCAATTTGAAAAGACTACAGGCCAAGACCAAAGTGGAGAGAGTGTTGCTGAATGATTTTCTGTTTGCAGATGATTGTGCACTCAATGCAACCTCTGAAACTGAGATGCAACAAAGCATGGATGAATTCTCTGCGGCCTGTGCTAATTTTGGCCTAATAACACCAAGAAAACACAAGTGCTCCATCAGCCACCACCACACCATTGATTACAACAAATGAAGAAGTTTTGAATACTGTGGCTAAGTTTACTTAACCTTGGTAGTGTACTTTCCAGGGATGTACATATTGACAGTGAGGTTGACACATGCGTTGCCAAAGCTAGCTCAGTGTTTGGGAGGCTCCGAAGAAAAGTTTAGGAGAGAAGATATATTAGACTGACTACCAAACTGAAGGTCTACAGAGCTGTTGTGCTGACCTCATTGTTGTGTGCCTGTGAAACATGGACAGTCTGCCAGCACCATGCCAGGAAACTGAATTGTTTCCATTTGAACTGTCTTAGGAAGATTCTGAAGATCACCTGACAGGATAAGATACCAGACACTGAAGTCTTTGCTCAAGCTGAACTACCAAACATTCAAACTGTGCTTCAGAGAGCACAACTCTGACCACGTTGTTTGAATGCAAAATATATGCTTGCCAAAAAGATGATTTTATGGAGAATTTGCATGGGGGCAGGCAAGCACATGGTGGTCAGAAGAAGCAATACAAGGACACTTTTAAGGTCTCTCTCAAGAACTTTGGATTTTGATTGTGGTACATGGGAGACATTGGCACAGGACCGCTCGGCATGGCATGCCTACCCTGGAAAGGGTGTTGTGCTCTGTGAACAAAGCAGAATTGAGATAGTACAAAGTAAACATTGGATGTGCAGATTTGGAGTATCCAGCCCAAATGTTCACATGGACTATCTGTGCCCAATCTGCGGTAGAACATTTCAAGCTCATATTGGTCTGAGCAGCCACAATCAGACACACTGAAACTTGAGTTTATCATAGTGATGTCATTTTGGTCCTCTTGGAGAATGAAGGACAACAACCAACCAACCAAGTTTCAGTCATATCCAACTCTTTATGACTCCATTTGGGGTTTTCTCAGCAAAGATACTGGAGTGGTTTCTCATTTCCTTGTTGAGCTCATTTTATAGATAGGAAACCGAGGCATACAGAGTTAACTAACCCAGAGTCATACAGCTAGTAAGTGTCTGATACTGGATATGAATTCAAGTCTTCCAGACTCCAGGCCCAGCATTCTATTCACAATGCCAGCTAGGAACCCCCTATTGAGCTTATTAGGTCCTCTGAAATTCCCCAGTCTTTTTTTAGAACAACTGCTGTCTAAAATTACACTTCTCCATCTTAGACGTAAGGAGCTGATTTTTTTTTCTCCCCAAGTAAATGACTACAGTTATAAATCTCTGTAGAATTTCATCTCATTAAATTTAGCACAATACTCTATTCTAAGGTGAGTAAACTGTGATCAAGGGGTCAAATCCAGTCTATTCTTGTTTTTGGTTGCCCTGGTTTTTTCATGCCCTGCTCCGCCTTGACACGGTCCTGTTGGTTCTTGACTCTGTCATCCATTGTTTTGGTTGTTTCTCCCAACTTGATGTCAGCTACAAATCTGAAGAGTTTATAGTCTCTGTCTTCATCCAAGTCATAAAAAAATATTTAAAAAGCTTAGGTTCAAGCACAGTTCTCTGGGGCCTTTTGCTGTGCTGACATTGAACCAATGACAATTACAAATAGACATCCAACCAGTTTTGAATCCATCTGATTGTATTATCTAATCCATATCTCTGCATCTCCATGATAAAGCGTGAGATGCTTTATCAAATACTTTGCTAAAATCTAGGTAACCTGTATTCACACCATTTTCCTCCTCTGCTAGTTTAGCTATCCTGATGGGAAAAGAAATACGCTTAGTACAGTTTCTTCTTGTTGTTGTTGGTTCTTCCTCTCTAGGAAGATCATTGACATTACAAGGGGGCTTGACATGCACATGAGTTTGATTTAAGTGAGGCAGAACTTCACAGAGTCGTCAGCCTAGCTCTCCCAGAGTCATCAGAGTCCAGTGAAGTATGGTATGACCTGTTCTGGATGAAGCCAGGGAGGCTCTTTGTAATCTCTGCTGCCCTGGAAATGACCCATGCTTTCATTTTCTCAGGAATTGAAGTCAAGCTCATGGGCCCATATTTTTAGGCTTTGTTCTTTTCCCTTTTTTGAAAATGGAGACATTTGCCTTTCTTCAACCTTGTGGTACCTTTCTCATTTTCTGTGATCTTTCATATATTACTAATAACAGAATGGCAGTTATGTCTGCAAATTATTTCTGGATGCAAAGATGTCGTTCACCTGGGCCATGTGACTTGAATTTATCAAGAGTAGCCAGATGCCCTCTTAGAGTCTCCTTACTTATCTTAGCTATCAACTTCCTGTTGTTTAGTTTTGTTCTGTCATTTCCAGTGTAAGGGTCATTATCCTGTACAGGAAAAAACAACAGAAACAAACTAAGAATTGAGCAGCTTTTCTTCCTTCCATTGGTTGTTAGTTATTGCCCCATCTACCCCAAGCAAATATCCTTTTCCCCTCCATGACCTTCCTTTTTCTAACCCCCCCCCCCCAAAAAAAAAACCCTTTTGTTATCTTACTGGCCATGTTGTCCTGACACTGCACCATGTCTCTGCTGCTGCTCTTTCTGTTACCTGATCTTACTTCTATTTTCTTGCTTTTCAAATCGAAATTGGTTGGACAGTTTCTTGTGCAGTCATATCAGTCTTCAAACATATCTCATTTTTCCTTGTCATTGGGATTGTTTCCTTTTGTGCCTTCAGAATTTCTCTGATCCCTGCTGGGCTAAATTCACCTGAAATATTTTAGTCCATGGAATCCTGCCTCTCTTTCCTCTGAACACTTTGAAATCTGCTCTCGCAAAATCTAGGCTACATAATCAGACTCTACCCAGATTTGCTTTTCCCTATCACAAATTGTAGGTGGAGTGTCTACTTCCTTCTAGGGTTTCCATAACTTCTACCCCAGAACAAGAATCAGATCTGGGATAGAATTTCCCCTTGTTGATTCCTCTACCTTTTGAATGATGAAATCATCAAGAAGGCAAATCAAGTTATTAGAGAGAGAAAGAGAGAGAGAACTTGAGTATTCCAGCAGATGTCTAGATAATTGCCTCATCACTACCTTATCATGCTTCTGTACCAATATTTTGATCTATTCCCCAAACTCATCTACTTTTT
Source organism: Potorous gilbertii (assembly GCA_028658325.1). Lineage (NCBI taxonomy): Eukaryota > Metazoa > Chordata > Mammalia > Diprotodontia > Potoroidae > Potorous > Potorous gilbertii. The sequence continues at coordinate 251,971 of JAQQSK010003107.1, read as the reverse complement.
CTTTCTATCCAAGTGGTCTATAGTGTATGCTCCAATGTCAAAATTACTTCTGTTTTTCTCTTATTTGACTTTCACTGAAATACTTTCTGTCATGCTTCTCTCCCCACTGCTTCTTGGATTGTTAGTGTGGCTGTATCTTAATTTATAATGCAACTCACTCCCTTGCCTATTCTGTTGTTTTGGGTTTTATTTTATTTTGTTTTTAAATAATTTATAATCATCCAGAACCATAGTTCAGTCAGGGATTTTTCCCAAGTCACATAAATCTGCCACATATTCTGACCTCCAGCACATCCCTAGTGACCTCTAGTTTGTTGCCTAAACTTTGTGCATTTGTATATAGACATTGAAGACCATGGTTGTTACTACTGGCTTCTTTCTTGGATTTTTTCTCTTATGAATTTCTAGGTGTTTCAGATGCTATTCCCCCTTTGTGGCTATTCTCTTTAGTACATAGATATCAAATGAAATAATTTCTGTAAAGCTCTTAGTACAGTGCTTGGCACATAGTAAGCACCATATCAATAATCACTCTCTTCTCCCCTTCCCTTATTTAGGTGAGAGAGATATATATATATGGGGTCTCCTAGCCCACTCTCTCCCTTTTTAAAATATAAAGTCCTTTGATTAATTTTGAATTTAGGGAGAGTTTGTTGGTTCCATTAACAAGTATTACAGCAACAGATCTACAGTTCCTCCTCTGCTCTTCATCTTTCTCCTCCACAGATTCTATACAACACCCCTTGGAGAGGCTGACTTGCTTCAAAGGTTCTTAAACAACTGGTCAGGCCTAGGGAAACAAAGAAGGTTAGTAGGGTTTTTGAGGCTTAGAGCATCCTTTGAACTCATAAGAGAAAAGGCCAACCTACTGTAAACCATCAGATTTTTGTACCTAAGTCAGTAAAAAGAAACACAAAAACATTTCAGATTTCAGGAACAAATAAGCACAAATATAAAGGACCCATAATAGTTCCTAATAGTTCAAACTAATTGTTCAAACTAAGGAGATGGAAATGGGGTGGGGAAGGGGGAGTAGAGACTGTAAAGTAATGAGAGAAGGCATCTGGAGTTGTCCCACTTCTGAAGGGACTTTCAATGCCTGGTAGAGGAGTTTAGGGTTGGATACAGTTGACCATAGGTGCTCCTCTGGGTTCTTGAGTAGGGAAATGACATGAAGAGCATTTTTATAACCGCACTGTTGGGAAAGCATATGTCCAACAAAACCTTTTTTTGTTTTTAATCCCAGTCCTTGAGGATTGATGATGAAGTCTCTGGTTTACCAGAATTCACTGAGTGATTGTTGATTTACTAGAGTTCATCTAGGAGCAAGTCTGGGTAGAGAGTCTGAGGCCTTGGCTTTTTGTACTTCCTGAGCACAACTCACGCCTGCATTGTGCTTCAAAAGAACTTTGGCATGAGGATTCAGACCAGTTGCCAGTAGTATAGGCTCTCTGCCCAGGAGGGTCACTTCTTGGAAGAGCATGGGCACTTTTGAGAAGTAAGTCACTGTTTCAATAGGAAGGCTACTTTGAGGGAACCCTATGCACAATGAAAGGCCTTGGATTGGCAGTGGTAACAGACTAATTCACATCTCCAAAAGCCGGAGCTTTCAAGAACATTGAGCCTGGCGCCTGAAGAAAGATGGCGTGGTCCAAGAAAGTTGCCCTCCCTACAAGCCATTGTAGCTCTTTACACAAAAACAGCCTTGTTGAAATGAACTCTCTCTAAATCCTTTTGGAGTGGTAGGCCGGAGTAGAGGGATGGAGCAGTCTCCAAATTGACCAAGAGAGAAAATGCCAAGTTTTTGAAGACAAATATTTGTTATTTGGTTACTAAAGGAATATCTTTAAAGGATTTCAAAAATTCACCCATCTTGGATCCTAATAATTGTCCTGAGGTGAAGGCATGACAGCCTGAGATTCCAGGCCAGGAATAGCTGTGGAAGTTGACTGCCACTCCAGGATACAGTGTATGCTCCTGGATTAGGAACACCAGTAATTTACTTTAACTGATTATGAGCTGAGACCTTTTCTCCACCCCACCCCCAACAGAGGCCAAGGGGACTCAAAATGGATTGGCACAAAGGAAGAAAGGCTTATCCAGATTTTCTTCTTGTAGGAGAAGTGGTGAATACCCATGGTCCCGTGGAACCTGACAAAGACAACATCCGTCAAGAGCCCTATACCCTGCCCCAGGGCTTCACCTGGGATGCCTTGGACTTAGGGGACCGAGGCGTGGTAAGTAGGCCTTGGATCCAGCTGTTTTTTGTCCTAGCCGGCCGTTAGCAAATATTTAGAGTGAATAACACCTGAAGCTAACCACACTTGAGAGAAAGAACCATCATAAGATTGCTTTCGCTCGGGGCTTCTTTGGGGAAATCCCTTTTCACAGCTGAAGCAAATAAAGTTGAGAATCAAAATAGATTCTATATTTTGCTCAGGGACTTCCTAAAACTCCTCATGAACTTGTCTTGGTTTTTCTGACAGATTGAAGGCCATCTTCCTCTGCTACCTTATTCAAATGCCTTTTTTCCCCTTTGTCCTCCTACTCTGTACCTGACTGATTATTTTATGAAGGTTTTTCTCAGCTCTTACTTTACCCTGAATTCTCCAAAGCATATTTATTCCACTGAGGCATCTCTATTCATTAGGATCTTTGGAAACAATGGTAGAGGTTGTTCTGCATTTCTGGATTTTAATGCCAAATCTCTTGGTAACAGATAACGAATGAGGACTCCACAGGAAGGGGAGTTGGACCAAAAACTGGTAACCAGGGCATAGTGGAAATTAGTTGTGATTTTACTTAGAACGTTCTTTTTAAAACAATCCTCCACGGATTACAGTTTTCCCCAAAATATTTACACCTAGTAAATGGGAATACTCAGAAATCTCTTTTGTTATAGTGGGTTCAACTCAAGTTGAATGGTGTTCTTATTCTATCATTAATCCATTTTGAGACCACTACTCTACCCCTCTGTGCCTCAGCTTTCCATCAGTAACTACAGCATTCGTTTCTAGAATATCTACTAAACTTGGGGTAAAGAGAGTTGAGAGTTTCATCTTTATATCTGAAGTGTTAAGCTTTGTACAAATAAAAGGAGGTTAACCAGTCTTCAAGCCTAGACCTGCATGTAGCTGTGACAGCGCTTTAATAGATGCCCTTGTCTCTCTTCAGCTGAAAGAACTCTACACCCTCCTGAATGAGAATTATGTAGAAGATGATGACAACATGTTCCGATTTGATTACTCACCAGAGTTCCTTTTGTGGTAAGTCTTGAGTCCTTTCTCATGGCAGGTAGAGGAGTGGGGAGGTGGGTAGATTCTGGGCACAAGGAACTGCTGTCTACTTCAAAATGACAAATTAAATGGAAAGAATTATGGTGACATTTTTGGTGCCTAATGCAAATCACCTGCCTGCCCTACACTTGGGTGAAAGAGAAAGAACTTAACCTTTAATGGAGTGTTGAAATCATTAATCATTGAAGTTATCATAGTGAGTGAACCTTAGGAGAAGACAGGGTTTGTGTGCCTCACCTTTACTCTTGGTTTTGTTAAAAGAGCAAATAAATGGAAAAGCCATTTTGAGGAAGGGGAAGGGAATTCCTCCCTCTTTCTCCTCTCCATTTCCATTCAGCTAAGGAAGCATACTCAGTTCTGTGAAATTGGGGGCCTCATAGTCTTAATTTAATTAGCACAGTCTTTTGCTGACTAGAGCCTAGACTGACCACTGAGGAAAGGGAGAAGGGAGCAGCAAAGCATTAAGAAGAGGCCTAAGACAGCATACCTAGGAATATTGTAGCATTGGAAGGATATGAAGGAAAGATGCCTCATGATATCTTTGTTTGCTTGAAAATATTTTTTTGCTAAATGTTTCATCTGCTTTTATGTTTTATGTTTCCTTAATTGTAATATAAAAAAATTTATCTTTTGTTTAAAACAGAAAAAGACTAAAGGAAATTGAGGGCTTGCCACTAGTCATAGGGAATTGTTGGTCAGTGAAACACTAAAAAGAACCTTCTATTCATTTGTTTTGAAATGGTAAAGAAAGACTGCATCCCCAAAGTTTTGGCGTGTTGCTGAAATGATCTATTCTGTGATTTGTTCTTTGATCAATTCATTCTTTAGCCTTCAATTGTTTCCTCTCATTTAAATTTAAAGGCTTTCTGCAAAGGCTCTTTATTGATTATAATATTTATTGCTTTGTGGTCAGTAGAGGCTATGGCTGGCAGGGGTAGGTGAAAGAGAATTGGATAATTTCTTCTGGGTGAATCTCAAATTAAGTGAGAAATGATAAAGCCAAGAGAGATGAGCTGGCAGAAGGGGCTGTCTCCGTTCCAGTTGTATTGAGGGAGTTCTCCCCTAAAGAGAAGCAGCCCCTCGATATAGGAGCGTGGGGTAAGAGTGGAGTCATTGCCCTTTAGTCATGGCACAGCCCAGCAAGGTTTTCTCTTCTACCTTCCAGGGCTCTTCGCCCCCCAGGCTGGCTCCCTCAGTGGCACTGTGGAGTCCGGGTCATCTCAAGCAAGAAGCTAGTGGGCTTCATCAGTGCCATCCCTGCAAGCATCCATATCTATGACACGTAAGTCTCACTGTTGCCCAGGCAGGTTCATCTCATTCTCCCTTGGAGAGAATGGGTCAAGGAAATACTGGACAGAAAGGTGACATCAACACTTAGAGACATTTCCATAATAGGAACCTCCTGTCCTACTCTGAGATGCTGCTGTTACTGTCATTTGTGACTAGAAGCATCCTGCAGGGTGCCCAGCTAAGGTGGCCTGCTGGAACATGGAGAGGACAACTTCTTTAAGTTCCTGACCTGATCTAGCCATAAATGGTCATTTGTGCGAATTTAGAAATGGAAGAGAAATTGAACCCCCAACCAGATCGTTCAGAATTGAAGTTTATACTCTTGTCCCTTTTTTTCTAGCTCTGTCCCAGGTCTCTGGCTTGACCTGGTGGTGGTCATCGGTCATGGCTTTAGAGCTAGGAGGATCCTCAGAGGTGATCTAATCTAACATTATAGACTCATTTTATAGATGAGGGCACTGGGCTCTAGATAGCCAGGTGACTGCCAGGGCCACGGACGTGGCCATGACATGTGAAGTGCTTTGCAGACTTCAGTCATGTACAAATGCTATCTATTATCGTTATTGACTGTGGAAATCAGACCACTTGGCTTCCCCAGTCTGTCTCTCCAGATGGATGGAATTCATCTTCAGTTCCTGTTTCCTCACCTTCCCCTCAAAGAACACATACCCTAAACTGTTCTGAATTAACAAGGCCAGGAACTCTTTGGAAAACAGCAGGATAGTCAAGGAAAATGTGGACTTTGTGGACTGGGAAGTGAAGGGAAGTAAATCCGAATAAAATCAGATCCAGCAAGCTGGCTCCTCGCCCAGCACCCAAACACAGTAATAGTTCTTACTCAATCTTAAATATATCAGTTAATAAAAGAAGGGCAGGAGAAAGTGTCTCTGCCTTGGTCTTTCCAGCTGTTGCATCAGGCTTCTTACTTCCCTCAAGAACTTGATCTTTCCTCCCTACTCCAGAGAGAAGAAGATGGTAGAGATCAACTTTTTGTGTGTCCACAAGAAATTACGTTCCAAGCGGGTGGCACCAGTGCTTATTAGAGAGATAACCCGGAGAGTCCACTTGGAGGGTATCTTCCAGGCTGTTTACACTGCTGGGGTTGTACTACCCAAACCTGTCGGCACTTGCAGGTAAAATCCTACCCTGCTCAGTCCTGGGAAGTGTTTGCATTATAACTCCAAGAATTTTCTCCTTTTCCTAAGCCCCAATACAGACCCTAAACTGGGATTCCCAAAACCTAGCTTCCAGTTCCTGCCATGTCCCTAAAGTAGATGCTTGACTTGGAGCAACTACTTTTTAAAACGGAAAAAGAAATTTGGGTTTGACTCCCTTGTTGGTTTATTTGGATAAATTGAAATGAAAGATATTAATTATGTATGCTAAAAGCACTAGATAAATTCGAGAAATGTTGGTGATAATTATGTTAACAGAAATAATATTGCCCTTTTTTGTTGATTTGGCCCCAAGTTCCAGGAAAAAGAATGTTGGCTCTCCCCTCATTTACTTTCTGTGGAAAGACAAGAAGATTGTCTTTTGAGCTTTAGTCTTCTTTAGAGAGGGGAGAGAGAGACAGAGAAAGTGCTATTTTTTGTGACATGTGGTACAACCATCTCAGGATCTGAAGCATGACCCTGTTCTTCAGTCCTTGGGAAGTATTTGTTTATATCCCAAGCTGAGTGTGGGTCTTTCATGCCATCTTCTGGCTGTCTAGAGACTTACATGTCTCTGTCATCTCTATTAGCCAGCATCTCCTAAAGATAGGAATGTTGTATCTCCACAGGTACTGGCACCGGTCCCTTAACCCACGGAAGTTGATTGAAGTGAAATTCTCACATTTGAGTAGGAACATGACCATGCAACGCACCATGAAGTTATACCGACTACCAGAGGTAGGTGCTGTTTAGTCATCACAATGGTGATGGTTGTGATGGTGCTTGCTGTGATGGAAAGTCAAGTTCTGCCGAGGGCAAAGAAGTCTTGCTATCAGTTGCCATTTACTTAGAGAATACCAATTCATTTTTATATTAGCCTAAGTAAAGAATAATTAGAAACTGTGAATGTTAGAAGCAGGAAGAACTTTTGTGGTCAAACAGCCCAACTACTGCCTTTTAAAAAAGATGAAGAAACTGGGAGGTAAATCTGTTGCCACAGAATTCATGCACAGTAATGCATTTACAAACCAACAAATTCATAACATTGCTCCCTGTCTACTAAACCAGCTGTTTATGAATTAAGTGCACCTTCTTAGGCTCATGAACGGAATTTGGAATCCTTAGATTAAATTTAAATCCCTAGATTTTGTTCCTGTTTTTTCTTCTGGGAGTGGAGGACTGCATGACCAGTTAGTTTTCATAGGATTATAGAATTTTAGAACTAAAATGGTTCTTGGGGAACATTTAGTTCATCCTTCTCATTTTACAAAAGCTACTCTTCTGAGTTAGTAGCAAAGACCAGGTCTTGAGCCCATATTTTCTGTGTGAGTTTGAGGGTTGGTTGATTTGATTTGGGTTTTGGTTTTGCAAAATGAGGCCAGTGCCACTGAATGCTAGAAAGAGGGGATGTTTCAAAGCCTCATCTTGGCTCCAGAAAAGTTCCGCTCAGTGGTCAAAAGATAAGTGTCTTTGAATGCACACTGTACTGTGAGCTGAGGATGGACCTGCAGGTCTAGATCTGTCAGGTACCCGACCTGTTACAGGAGTCATTCTGAGACTAACGGCCCCTCTCCTCTTCCCGGTTTGGTGCCTTTTGATTCCCTGTCATGAGGACGAGTTGCAGCACAAATTCAAATGCAGTTCCTCTGTCAGAAGACATACTTTGGTAGTCTTCTAAACATGTCTTTCCTCTCTTGTTTTAGTGCTAGGTTCCCATAATTTTACCAAACACTGCATGCTGGGAGCCAGTAAGGTAGAATATAGTTCTCAGAAAAATCACTCTTATCCTCTGTTTGTTTGAAATTCCCCCATTACTGTTTTGTATCTTTGACCAGCATTGAACTTTACATGTCATTGTAGGAGCTCCAGCTTAGATCTGAGGACAGAGCTTTTCTTCTCAGAATTAGAATCCGGTCCCACGTAGCAGGGAATTTCAAAGCCTAGGAGACAGAATTGGGCTGGAGCTCTGGTTTCATTAGTATAGGAACTCTCAGTAAGGAACATCCCTCTTCATATGCAGGTCAGCACCTTCTCTATAACTTCATCATCTTGGAGAGTTGCCTGGAGCATCAAAGAGATTGTGATTTGTCCAAGGTCGCACAGCAAGTATGTGTCAGAGGCAGGACTTGGACCCAGGTCTTTCTGGCTCCAGGGCCAGCTTTTTATCTATAATACCATGCTCCCTCTTATCCTAGGAGGATAAGTTTTTAAAAATAGTTATGATCTTGGGAAAATAGGTTGTCCAGGTTGTTACTGAGAGTGACTAAGTTGTTAACCACCAAATCGTTTTCAGGTAGATGGTAGTGGTCATATTCCATTTCCAAGGCCTCAAAAGACTTCGAAGTATATAACATTTGCTTCCATCATGTCATTCCACTAAGTTGTCCCAAAGAAAGTAACTATGGAAGGATCTAGATCTGAAAGGGATTTGGCATCTTTCCCATTGGCTACATATCCCTGTAGGACAGCTTGATGGTTCCGTGGAGAGAGTACCAGAGTTTGGAATCAGGAAAACTAACCTTCCTGAGTTCAAATCTGACCTCAGACATTTACAAGCTGTGTGTCCCTGGGCAAGGCACTTGTCCCAGTTTGCCTTAGTTTTCTCATCTGTAAAATGAGCTAGAGAAGGAAATGGCAAACCACTCCAGTATCCTTACCAAGAAAGCCCTAAATGGGGGTCACAAAGAATCAGAACAACATCACATATACCTATAGCAACGTCTAATTTATGGGTGATGCAAATAGAGCTTAATGTTAGGTCTTCTTTTTTTAAAAATTTATTTATTCTTAATTGTTTTAACATTTACTTCCATCAGATTTTGAGTTCTAAATTTTCTTTTTTTTTATTTGTTTTCAGTTTTCTACTATCACTTCCATATATCTTAGATTTTTTTCACCTCCCTCCCCTTCCTTCCCCACTCCCTCCCCGAGAGGGTGTGCAATCTTATATAGGTTCTACACATACATTCTTAGTAAATATATTTTCACGTTAGTTATTGCATAGAAGAATTAAAATGAATGGGAGAAGCCATAAAACAAAACAAAACATAACACAAGAGAAAATGGTCTACTTCATTCTGCAATCCAGTTCCATAGTTCTTTCTCTGGATGTGGAAGGCATTTTGCCTCAAGAGTCCACTGGAAATTTTGTAAGTCCTTGCATTGCAATGAAGTATTGAGTCTACCAGAAAAATTCCTCACACATTATGTTTGTTGCTGTGCACAAAGTTCTCCTGGTTCTCCTTTCACTCAGCATCAGTTCATATAAATCCTTCCAGGCCTCTCTGAAGTCTTCCTGTTCATCATTTCTTATAGCACAATAGTATTCCATTACATTCATATGCCACAATTTGTTCAGCCATTCCCCAGTTGATGGGCATCCCCTTGATTTCCAGTTTTTGGCCACCATAAAGAGAGCTGCTATAAATATTTTTGTACATGTGGGACCCTTGCCCATTTCTATATCTCTTTGGGATACGGTCCCAGAAGAGATATGACTGGGTCAAAGGGTATGCACATTTTTGTAGCCCTTTGGGCATAGTTCCAAATTGCTCTCCAGAATGGTTGGATCAGTGCACAGCTCCACCAACAATGAATTAGTGTTCCAACTCTCCCACAGCTTCCCCAACATTAATCATCTTCCTATTGTATCATGTTAGCCAGTCTGATAGGTATGTTGTGGTATGTTGAGTCTTCTTTGGAGCCCAAGAGTCCATCTGACTGTGTTTTCTCCCTTCAGACTCCAAAAACATCTGGGTTGCGACCCATGGAAAAGAAGGACATTCCAGTGGTGCACCAACTCCTGACCAAGTACTTGAAGCAGTTCCACCTGACCCCTATCATGAGCCAGGAAGAGGTGGAGCACTGGTTCTTCCCTCAGGAGAACATCATTGACACTTTTGTGGTGGAGGTGAGGGATGGTTCATGGTCTCTAAGCCTGTGGTCTCCACCAAGGCTTTCCTAGTGATAAGCAGTAGAATTCAGCAAACCAAATGAGTGTGGAATTCACTTTGTGCCCAAAGTTGGTCTGGTTCTGGCCCAGCCCTAGTGGTATAGGTCTGAATTGATATGAGAGAGGTGTGAGGCAGGGAATTTATTTCCATTGACAGTGGTCCAACCCTGGAGAGACTGGGCTCATCCTAGAGCAGAGCTTCTTAGGTTGTTCTTAAAATATTTTGATAACTATTTCAATACACTTGGTTTCCTTTGTGATCCTGTGTGTTCCATTTCTAAAAACATTCTTCTGAGAAGTAATCTATAGGCTTCACCAGACTATCCAAGGGGTCCTTGGTACTCAAAAGAAAAACAGGTTAAGATTTTCCAGCTTTCTGGGAATTTGAATTACTTTTGGGGTGGGGGGGGTGGGGCAGGGTGAGCATAGGCCTGGGAACCAATTTAACCTGAAATCCATAAGACTGAGTCTAGACCTGACCTGCCTCCTACACTTAGCAGCATTTACACTCATTATTTCATTCAGTCTCCTCAACCATGATCTCTCACAAGTATTAGAGATAAGATGTTTAGCCTTGTCTCTCCTGGCCCTGCTTGAAATCATCTGGGACTTTGGTTTCTCAGGGCCGGACTGATCTACACCCTGCCCTCCTCCAGATGGGGTAAGGAAGAACCAACCACAGACCATTCCCAGAAAGTTAGGTCTGACTCCTCTTCCCAACTCTGGCCTAAAGTCACCCTGGACAATCTATGTTTCTTTGGGCTTCTTACACTCTTGCCACATATGACTGTTTTCATTTTCTTCCTTCAGAATGCAAATGGTGAAGTGACAGACTTCCTGAGCTTCTACACTCTGCCCTCCACCATCATGAATCATCCGATCCACAAGAGCCTGAAAGCTGCTTATTCCTTTTACAACGTTCATACCCAGACCCCACTTCTAGACCTCATGAGTGACGCCCTGGTCATCGCCAAATTGGTGAGGAATTGTCCTGGCAGAGGCAAGGGTGGGTGAGCAGTCAGGGCCAGATACTCCAAGCTCCAGGATAGTACTGCTGACAGGAAAGAGGAGGCAAGACATCTTGCTTAGGTAGGATCTCAGCTGTTTTCTAAGCATCCCTCTAGAAACTAGAAAAGAACTTTACAGACAAACCGAAAGCCTTTTTGAATCCCTCCTGATTTATTTCAGTGAGTGTAGTTCTCACAGGAGGTGCTGCCAAGCAGCCTGAATAGCCAGGCCTACCCTAAGAATAAAAAGTTTCTTCTACCATCCTCCCCAGTGTGGGAGAGGGCAGGTTGATCTCTTATCTCGGTGAGTTGTTTTTTCTGATGAGAATGTGCAGAGCAGCTCAGGCTTCTTTGAGTCTCCAGCCTCAACATGTCTCCCTGCTCAGTTTGTATTTGTGTGCCAAGTCCAGTATGGAGAAGTGTTAGTGAGCATATGCCAAAAAGAGAAAGAACATAATTCCTGGCTTTTGAGATGATGGGGCATCTCATTTGGGAAACCAGGCACATGTTATAGAATGACTTTTACAATTACAAAGCAACATGTCATCAAGTGCAAAATCATATACTGAATACAGGTCTTTTAGAATATAAAGGTTGCTGAAGGTAGTTTAGAGTCTGATCTTGCATGTCAATTTATAAGGGAGAAAGGTTTTCATTTCAGTAAAGGGAATATAGCATAAGAGGCCCAGGATGAGCAAGCCTTGTGCTTGTGATATTAAGGAGATTAGTCTGAAGGGAGAAGCTCCGTTGGGGAAGTAACGAAAAACACAGAAAGCCAAGGTACTGGATGATTGAAGCCTTTGAATTCTAGGCCGAAAAGTTGGGTTGTGATATTCTTGACAATATGAAGCCACTGATAGATAATGAACAGGGGAATGGCATGATGAAAACAATATTGTAGGATAATTATTCTGGCCTAGCTAGCCTTCCTCTTTTCACTCCTCTTATTTCTCGCTGCCACTCGCACAGAAAGGATTTGATGTATTCAACGCACTGGATCTCATGGAAAATAAAACATTCTTGGAGAAGCTGAAGTTTGGAATCGGGGATGGCAACCTGCAGTATTATCTCTACAATTGGAAGTGCCCTAGCATGGGAGCAGAGAAGGTAAACACCCATGAGCTCTGCTCCTTGACCCTGTTGGCAGCTCCTCTGGGTGACTGGAGCTAGCAGCCCAGGCAATGGAGGAGATATCTCTGGCAGGGTCTGAGCTCCTCAGTCCTTATGGTAGGTAGCCCTATAGAACAGGATCCAGGCTTTTCTGAGCACTAGACCTGTGTTAGGAACTATCCTCCTGGGCTCTAAAGAAATTGAAACTTTCTGATTTCCTGACCAGCAAAACCAGCCCTGCCATGATTGTTTTGTAAAGGCTGTCCCTGAAGGGGGACGAAAGAGAGCTCAAAGTAGGAAAGGTGTTGCTACCAGGTGAATCACCTCATCCTTCTTTGGGGCCTTCTGGGGCATTTTAGGAAGTCCAGAGGACCATGACTTTAGTGGCTAGTCCACATGAGCTTTTCAGAGCTTCCCAAGCAAGAGCCATGCCTGTAGGCTTTGCCTGGTGTAAGCAAAGTAAATGGCTACTCAGAATACTGCATGTGTGAAAGCTGTTGCAGTGAGGAAGTTCATTTTTGTACACCAGGCAGATCTGTTCTCCTTAGCACATAGATAGTCTGTGATAAATCTAGGCATGATGACATTGGAGTTTCCTGTGAATGATAAGACACCCTAAAAGGCCTACAAACGCCTCCCTGTATTGTCTTGTTCAGGTGCTGCTTTGGTTGGGGTTGGGGGGGAGTTTCCCTCTGTCTTTGGTTACTGCCCTAGGTCTTACTTTCCCTGCCACCCCCACCCCCTCCCGCCTGGTCAGTCAGCATTTTAAAAGGGCAGACAAAGAATTTTATCTCCTAACCAGCATTGCTGTGGGACCCAGAACCAGCACTTTTCTCTGACATTTTTAAAGAGTATAAATTCTTGTCAAAGAGATTTGGTGCAAGAGTCCCATAACATCAGTTGATGTTAGTCCTTCCTCTCAAGAAAAAAAAAACAGCTCAGACCAGTTCCCCTAATCAAGTTTCCTCCCTCCCACAAAGTCATGCTGGTTTGGTACCAATTGAACTTCTTTTGGATCTTCAATATAGCAGTGGGAACAGCTCAAGTCTTTGGGAAACATCAAGCTTACCTCTTCCTAATTGACTTCCCTAGGTTGGACTGGTGTTGCAGTAATCAGCTGCCAATGAAAATTGGACAAAGCCACTGAGAATTCAGAGCAGGACATGGAACCCGCCGCTGTTGGTCTGATTTTCATGGAAGCGAGAATCCCCAGCTGAGGGAACAGAACCGAACCAGCTACACCAAACAGCCACTGACTTTGATAATTGTATCACAACGGCGTCGGCTGTCACCTCTGGCGGCTTCTCTGGTCTCTGTTTTCCAATTAATTACATCCTCATGCAGCCGTGATCAAGGGAATGTAACTGCTGAAAACTAGCTCATGATTGGCATATTATGGAGTTAACGGGTGAATAATAAAAATATATATATTATATATATATAATATTTTAAATATCTTTCATGTTCCAGACTTACAAGGATGTTCGGTCCCTAATGAAAAGCTGTGTCCAGCAAAAATCCTTAAAATAAGAGCCAGGGAGTCAGCATGTTAATGCCACCAGTCATTGCCCTCTGAAGAATTGCATTGGCATTGACATTTGAGGGGGGTGGCAAGGATGAGGAACCTCCTTCTTAGTTCCCATCTGCTTTGGGAGCTGAACAGGTGGAGAGGGGAAGTATTTAAGTAGGAACAGAGTTGGGTAAGAGAAGTTCCGGTCATTGCTAAATCCTACGGATGTGCTCAGGGCTGATACCATGGCACATGGGCCTACTGGCTGAGATGGATAGGGCTGTAGAGTGAGAGATGGGCCCAGGCTGCCAATGCTTCTGGGCCCAAAGAGTTGTACAGGTTCTATTGGAAATGGGTAAGGGAGAAAGTTTTATGGACACAGCTCTCCTAGGCATTTCCAGTAAGGCTTTAACTTATTGCCTACCCTTTCCATGACCATCATTATAGTCTCTACTCTCTGGGAAACTAATTTGTTGATTCCATTTTAAAGGGCTATCTGGAGAGTGGTTGCTATCCTTTGTAGGGAAAATTTTCCTGTGGGATATTAGATCTTCTGCTTAGTGTGATTATCAGCTTGAAGGGGACCTGAAGACCTCCTTGTAGCTTCTGGGACAGTGCTGAGTGCCCAGCAGTGCCATTCCTGTTAGCAGAAGCACCTGCCCACTGCCCAGGGTACGTGTGTGCATGAGTGGACAGTTGTCAGGTTGTGATGATGCCCATGGGACTGCTCACCCAAATGCCTTTCTGCCACCAGGCATGAGCCCGTGCCTTCCAGCTGTTCTCATCACATTTACTATTCCCCACTGCTCATTCTGGTACCCCTCTATGCTTCCCCAAGGGGTGACCCAAGGAGCAGCTGAGGCTGGGGAGAAGGATGTGGGTTTTAGACAGATTAGGCATCTCAGCTCTAAGAAAGAAAGGGGTTTTTCATGCTGTTGTCTTGGCCTGTATTTCAGTGCTGGGTTGTTTTATCTTTTAATTGCCCTTGATTTACCAAAAAAAAAAAAAAAAGCAATATAATCATTTCTCAGAGGTGCTGAACAGAGCAGGCCAGGGAACATTGTTTCGCAAAGTTTTGTTTCCTCTTAAGTACAATCTCATAGTTTTTGTTCTAGAGAGAAAAAAAATCCAACCTTGGTGGTGGACAGAGAACATGATGTACAGGGGTTTTCTTGCTGCATTTACCTTTTTGAGCTCTTTCAGGTGAAAGTGAAACCTCAGTCGGAAGGCCAGGTCAGGCCATCTGTGATTCCACTGATTTAAGCTTCGTTTGTCAGAGTCACTTGTTTCAAGGTATGGGTTTGACTGACATTTTCAGAGGGATGATTCTTAAGCTGGGGGTATTTTTGTATGAATTTGGCAACAGTGTGTCTGTTGGGACCAATGGAAATCCTGCTCACCCTCCATAGACTTACAGGAATTCGTCAAGGTCCCCACACCACTGGAGTAAAGTTTTTCTGAAGGTCTTTGGAATCTTATCTTTTCATTCCATGGCCCCCACACCCCTCCCCCGCAAGTTATTCTGAAAAGAACACCTGTCACTTCAGGACCCAGTGGATAAAAGTGCATCTTTGAGCCCCTTAAAGCAAGGCTACTGAGACCAGAGCAGCTGCCTGTTGGACAGCAATGGAGGGAGCAGGGAGCCAAGGTGTCCCAGACTTGGTCTTCTTCATAGACATTCAAGCCCACCAAAAACTAACAGACCTAATTAACCAGCTCTTTCCTCCCTAAGGCAGAGGGGTGAAAAGGGAAAGTCCTGTACTCCCGTCCTACACCTGCTTTATATGACCTCAGCCATGGAAGGGGAAGCCTGTGTGGGATTTTAGGATGTTCTTTCAATTGTCTGAAGCTTTCTCAGAGGATGAGAAGATGAGTTTGCTCTTGGTTAACCTGGATCATGGAATGGAAACTCAGGTGCTTAACTCCACTGACCCAGGAATATCTAGAACCCTTGGCAAAGGTTTCGTTCCAGGATTGTGGAACCTAAGGCCTTTATACAGTTGGCACCATGTGGCCAGGTTCGAGATCCTCAACACCACTTCCCTTGGCTTGCTCACGAATAGGATCATCATTCATTTGATCAAAATGCCAAGACTTTGAATTACCATGATCCTTTTCTGCTGCTGTGCCATTTCATCCCTATCTTCAGAAATCAGCATAGAGTTGTTATTAAACCAGTCCCTGGAGTTTGATCCTACCCTCTATCCCACCCTTGGGATTTCTGGGCCCAAGCCCAGAAGAAAGAACCACTGTGTGATCCCAGATCCTCCTTCTAGCCCTTGGAGTAACCAAGGAAGCTGAGGGTTAGTGGTGCCACTACATCCCTGGAGTGCAGTTAACCAAAGGGGTCTGATGGACCCAGGTGGCATCCTGTGATATCCTGTAAAGTTTTGCTTCTTTATTGTGATCCCCCGACCCTCTGGCCTCATTCATTGCCACCCAGGTTGGCTTTAAACACATTCTTATCCAAAGACCTCTTTGGAATTGCTCTCACCATGTGACTGCTGATCCTATGGTACAGGAGCCTTCAGCAGGCTCCTACTGGCTCTTGCAATTAAAGCCCTCTCTTGCCTGAGTCAGAAACCTGAGAAAGAAGGTATTCTGTGAGACTTGCTCCTCCCCCACCCCTAGTTACCTTTTGCTGCATAAATCCTATTTTGAAAAAGCGGATGCTTTGCTCCAAGGTCAAGATTGAAAAAAGCAAACCAGTCCAATCCACTTCAGTTTAGTGGGGACCCACTACAGCATTGCTGTTTGCCCTTCCAGACTATGGGGAAAGAATTAAGTCCTGCTTTTTCTGACCTACCTTCAGCTTCCTTTTCCTTCCTTTCTTTCTGGCTTAGGCCACTCTGGAGCCTAGATGGAAGTTCTTTTGTGTGCAGTGGACAAATAATGATGGTCCCAAAGCCAGTGAATGATGAGACCTGCAAGGGGTTAAAGCCAGGCCAGGCTAGGGACGGTGCACATGATCAGATTTGGGTTAAAGAAGGTGATGCCCTGGGATGAGGAGAAGATAAGAGTTGTCTCCTCTCAGAACACCCTGCTTCTTCTATCTAGCTCAGCTGGGGTGGGAGATGGGTGGGAGTCTGGTCCTCCTTTGAGAGTCTTGTTAAGGGAGACATAAGATCATCAGTTTGTAATTTTCTACTGTATGACTTGGCAGAACTGAAAAATGTGACTTTGGGTGTCCCCCTTCCCACTGGGAATGGTGGGTTTGCCACTGAGAACACTGGATGGTGATCTAAGCAGGTGGGCCCTGAATAGTGGGGAGTGGGGGACTGCCTCCAGGTTGACGAGGCTTCTCTGGATGGTGCTGCTGCCCAGTGGAGAAAATGAAGCTTTGCCTTCTTGTTCTCAATTTTCTTGGTGTGTTGGGGTGAGGGGGGGCGGGACAGACATTTTGGAGGAAAAGGTTTGGTGTAGTTTCCATTTCAGAGGAGCAGGGAATAAAGAAAAGAAGTTGTGTGTGGTCAGTCATGAGTGATTGCAATTTCCTTAATTCTAATAAAGCAGCTGAAACCTTTCTGCTTTACTGGCATTCCTATCGGCATCAGGTGGCACTGGGACAGGAGGTGAGGTTGGGCTGGGGACCCTCCCTGGGGGCAGGCAGACTACTCCATGGCAGCTCCAAGGGACCAGCAGAGCTCAAGCTTCAATCTCACGACCACAGTGCCAGGGCAGGTTGGGAAAGAAACTTCCTTTGGCTTCTGGCTTCTTCATTCTTCCCCAGCTCTACAGCCATGGTGGAGCCAGTGCTGTCTCTAAGGTTCCTTCAGTGTGAGAGGAATGACAAAGAGGCCCCAGAACAGGGTCACTTCTGGGAATGCCTGCCAGGAAGCATGGTTTCCCTCTCCTGAGCTCCCAGCCCCATGGCTACCGGAGGGGTTCTCTCAAAGGGACTGAAGCCTGAGCCAGGCCAGGCTAGGGAGTGCACACATGATCAATTTTCATAGTTTGGGTCTTGACAGGTCCTCGAATCTGGAGGAGGTTGAGGTTAGCAGTGCCTGAGTGTCCAGGAAGGGCTGCCTTAGGTAAGCCCAGGTGGTCTGGCCTCAGGGACACCCATAGACCATAAGATACTTGGGACAAGAGACTGCAGGAGACAGCCCAACTGTGACTTTTCCTTGCCTCCAGTTTTAGGTTGAAGTTTTTTCCCCGTAATTAGCATGTTACCCACTATGGCCGAGTTTACCACTTCTTGTGGAGGCAGAGTCCGTTGGCCTTTGCAGGGAAGAGAGTGTGATACAGTAGGGAAAACTTAGGAGTCAGGAGAAATAGGTTTTAGCTACTCGTCTAACTCTGTGATCCAATGCAAGTCAAATAACTTCAATTTTTTTCCTCATTTGGAATAGTGAGATTCAAATGAGAGAAGGAAGGTGATTTTTGTCACCTTTGTAAAAGCACTTTGTAAATTGCCGCATGTTATATCTGTGGAATGACAGGTGCCATGATTCCTGAGTGAGCCGAGTTGTAGACTTCAAGCACTGGAGTCAGGTACAGGTTGTAGACTTAAATCTAAGAAGTTAGACCCCCTTCCTCTGCCCTTGCTTAGATCATAAAGGCCTTAGACCTCAGTGCTCAATTTCTTGACAATGTCATTTTTTGGAGACATCTATATATTGCCTCTAAAGTGGGGCTTCTGAACACTTTTGGTATCCTGAACCCTTTCTCAGAATCATGTTTTTAAATGCATTAAAGTACACAGGATTATAAAGGAAGCTGATTATATTGAAATACAATTATCGAAATTTTTAGAACAAACTCATGGACCCCTGGTTTAAGAATCTCAGATCTAAAGGCATTTGCCTCATGGTTGGGTCTCCAGTCTCAATATCCCTATTGAACCTCTCAGGACAGATGCTCCCTTTCCATACAGCCTGATGACCATAGAACTCTGCATTCTTCTGTTAAGTTACACTACTGAGACTCTTGAGTTCTTGTCCTGTCAGCAAATCCTTAGATTTGCCTTGTGTTGAGGGCAGAATCATTCTTTCAGTGCCCTAGGTTCCCCATATCCAGTCTTTTGGCAAGTCACGGACAGTATTTCTCATATCCATCATGTTCTCTATGCTCAAACCACCACCCCTCTAGTTCATACCTTCTGCCCTAGCCTATTTCAGGAGCTTCCAAATTGGACACCCTACAACCAGGCTTTCTAGTCCTACCTCCAAACAAAGACATCAAATCAATGTTCCCAAAGCACAGCTCTGACCATGTCAACTCCCTAGTTCAAGAAGTTTCAGTGGTCCCCTATTGCCTCTAGGATAAAATAAAAACTGATTTTTAGAGTCCTTGCCATCTGGCCTCAGTTTGTCTTTACAGGCTGGTTATATATTTTTATGTTCCTGGCCAAACTGACCAACCTACCATTCCCTGTACCATTTTCTGCCTTTGCACAGACTTGTCTAGAATGCTTTCCTTCATTTCTCCTAACTCCAGTTCCCTTCCAGACTTGTTTTGAATGCCATTGTCTACAAGAGGTCTTTTCTGCTTTCCATCAATTGTTAATTTTTTTCCAGAAGTAAATTTGCATTCATCTTGTATAGGTACTGTCCCCTTCCCTCAGTTAGAAATATAAACTTCTTTAGGGCAAGGACGATTAATTTTTGTCTTTAATCCCAGTGCCTAGAATGCAGTAGGTGCTTAATAAAGATTTATTAAGTGATTAGTAGATAATTAACCAAGGAGAGCTGACATGCCTGTCCTGCCCTAAATGAGATAGGGACTGTGTCTTTGTTATTGCTGTAATCCATAGTGGTTAGAAAAATCATAAGATTGGAATGGACCTCAGAGCGTAGTCCACCTAGTATAGGAAGACTGGCTATACCACCGGAATTGTGGTTCTGTCCTTTTTGAACACTTCCTGATGGGGGAGCTCTCTGCTTCTAGAGATCATCTGGGAACTTTCGGTTCGTCAGAAAGCTCTTTATATTGAAATTTGCCTCCTGGTATTTTCCCCTCACTGCACCTTCACAAAATGTCACCTTCCTCTTCTGAATCGCATTTGCTGATGGTGTCTTTCCTTTGATGTATTTAAAAATGGTAGTATCTGTGGTAAGCCTTCTCTTCTCTGGGCTAATTATCCTTATTTTCCAAACATGGCATGTTTCCCAGATCCTTTCCCACAACTGTCAGCTCTGCTTTCTCAGTGACCTTCCAAGGTGATGCTCAAAGTCCACTTTTGTACGCCCAGAACATGGTGAAACTGTCACCTTCCTCCTCAACAGTGTGCTTTAAAAAAAAATTATTGCTATCTTTTGTTTTTGAATCACCTTTTCCTCACCCCATTTATGTTAATGCAATTCAAGGCCATGATTTTGGGGGGCACCTTTATCACACTGAGTTTCCATATTCTGAGCCTTTAGTTCACTAAACCCCCTCCCCAAGTCTTTTTAGCATCAATTGTTTTCAAATAAGTTTTTCTTGCCCTGTGCTTTGCTGTTGTTTTAAAAGCCTATTATCATAGGACTCTGCCTTTATCCATGTTAAGTCCTTGATTTGGGTCCATGCTTCTATCCCTGATTTTTAAAAATTCTGATTGTTGCCCAGTGTGGTTTCAAGGCACTCTTTTGATATCTTCATCCAGATCTGGCAAAGGAAAATGGGCAGAAGAGCTTGGGGAGACCTTGGTGACTTGGCCTCAGCCCTCTTGAACTGTGGGTTTGGACCCAGTCTGGTTATAATTGATATCTTAGAGCTGGAACTTGGCCTTATGACGCTATGCAGGCACCTGCTTACCAAGTTGTAGGGTGACAGACCACGAATTCAGTTTTTCCTCCTGACCTCTCCCATTCTTGGGGGCAGGCCTGTTTTCTAGCGGCTGAATTCTCCTCTCTAGCCCTAGGGGCAGTTATTCAACATCTTTGCATTTCTTCTCCTTGGGCCCCCTACAGTAGAATCTTAGCTCCTTGAGAAGAAGCTTTTTTTTTTTTTTTGTCTTCACATTCCTTTTGATGGCCATGATGCCCGGCAGAGAGCGGATACTTAATGTTTATAGGATTGAATCTCACGGCAGGGGACAATCATCCCACGCCTCCCTGGGGCTGGAATGCAGTGACAAGGAAGTCGAGTGAGATGGAAATGTTAAAATAAACTCTTTATAAGATTGTTCTGTAATAACTATTTAACCCGGCGGAATCCCCGGGAAAATAAAAAAACTGCATCAGGGTCTTCCGTGTCTCCTGGTCTACCTTCCCTAGGGGACAGTAGATCCATTCCAAAAAAGGACAAAGGGCAAGAGAGCCAATAGGGTCAGAGTGGGCAGTAATGCTCTAAGACTCAAAGATCCTGGCACTGTGGGAATGAAGAGGAGACCAGGGCTTTAGCCCCAAGGTCAGTAGGGACAGCAATATAGCCAAAATGGTCAATCAGATCCAAAGAGCACCAACTTGAAAGACCACCCATTTTCCAGAGCACAGCAGGACTCTGGGCATCTAGCAAGGGCAAGGCCCCATAACTGAAGCCCAGAGAGTGCAAGCTCATGATGGAATATGCCCTAAAGACACACAGGCTCCCACTCTCATATCCACACATCTCCCGAGTGGGACCCAAAACTGCAGAAGAGGAGGGAGTTCCAACCATCCTGGGCCCAGGAGAGAATGATGCAATATTACAGTCTCTCCTTGCTTAAGAACTTGGCCTTAAACATCCCTTTCCTCAAAACCATGCCTCTGGGTTCCACTCAGGAAGGCAGGTTCTGGGCATAAGCTGGCGATGAGGGAATTAGTCCTCACTCGTTTTTGATCTGAATATGGACAAAGAGTGTGGCTGGAGAAAGAGAAGCCCCATCCTTTGAGAACAGATGGATGTGTCGGTACCCTGTGGGAAAAAACAGGTATTAGGGTCAATGCCATCCTGTCCCAACATATTAAGAGGACTGATACCCAACAGCAAATGTTGGGAAAGAAACTCCAGTGTTCAGAGAGCCCCAAGCATTGTGACCATGAGCTGAGTGATCTAGGCACACACTTAGCCGACAGATTTGTTTCTCCCCTGGCACTCCTCCCCCTCCATCTCTTATCACTTCCATGTTACCACCTCTCCAGCCCTCTCCCTTCCAGTCTTCTCATACCCTCTCCAGCTCACCGTCCTCACCTTGCTTTAGGCTGTACATGGGTAATGTGAACTGGCCCACAAAGTCATTGAAGGAGGTGATGTCATAGTCTTCCACTACAAATCGGACCAAGGCCAGCTCTGGGACCCCAAGGGTGAACTGCAGAGTCTGCCCCCAGTAAGGATTAAATCCTGCAGACAAAGCACAGGACCTTTGCTGCTACCTCCCTCCTTCCATAACAGGTACTAACTAGTATGTGCTACAGCCTGTCCCGTCCCCCTCCCCCCACTTTTCCTGCCCTGCTTCCTTTCCCAAGCTGCTGGCCCCCAATCCCATGGTATTCCCAGTCCTCTAAACCCCTCTGCCATCTTCCACACACCATTGTTTAGCACATAGTTAGTCTCTTTCTGGGCACAGTCCCTGGGTACCCCATAGATCTCCACTCGAACCAGTGGGTCCACAATAGAGTTTGGTTTCTCTCTGTTCAATTTGGGCAGTTGCTGAGCTGTTAGCACCTGATGAGGGGAAAAGGGAAGAATATAATTGGAGACTCCATACCGGCCTTGGATCCTGGAATCCAGAAGCCAGTCCCAGCTACTCCTACCATAAACCTTACTAGGAGACTGCTCAAGCTCTTCATTGGCACTGGTCCAGTCCCCACCAACTCTGTATCTCCCCTCCTCTCCCCAGCTTCCTTGGGCTTCTGGTTTTGTCTCCATTTCACATAGGCAAAGTATGCTTGCCCCTACTTGCCCACACTTCACCTTTTCCTCCT
Source organism: Potorous gilbertii (assembly GCA_028658325.1). Lineage (NCBI taxonomy): Eukaryota > Metazoa > Chordata > Mammalia > Diprotodontia > Potoroidae > Potorous > Potorous gilbertii. The sequence continues at coordinate 229,824 of JAQQSK010003107.1, read as the reverse complement.
CCTAGGCCTTTGCAAAGACTATCTTTAACCCACTGATCCTCTCTCAATCCTCTTGCACATTTCTCTCCTCTGAAAAACATTCCATTCCTCACCACACCCAGCTTTACCCGCTCTAGTCCCTCCTCACTGTGCCAACCCTGAATATCTAGACTCTAGAGCTACCTTCCAATGAAAAAGCCTATTTCTGCTACTGAGGGGTGATTTTCTTTCTCAATCCCATCCACCACCAACCCCCAAAGACAATAAGCTTGTCAAGAGAAGCAACTTTGTGCCTCCTGGCATGAGGTTTTGCCTGTGGGGCTGACCTTGATAATGAGGGTGGTCTGGTGGGGTCCAGGGTGTTCAGGGTCAAAGGTTGTGTCTCTTTGCCGAAGAAAGTCAGGTTTCAAGACATAACCACATTTCCCATTCACCAGGAAGCGGCCATTATTCAGGTCCATCTCATACCCAGGAGTCTGGAAGTTCAAGGCTACTGTGGGAGAAACGGATCAGGGAGCCTCAGACAGGCAGGACTGAGGGTCCAGATCTGCCTTCACCTCTCTGGTCTGTTTTTGGTTTTCATGTTCTTCATCTATCCCTGGTATCTACCACATAGCAGGACCTGCATAAATACTTGTTTACGAACTGAATTCAAGGGATCTCAAAGCAATGCACACATCCTGAGTAAGCTTTGTCTTGCTGGTTGCTAACTTTCCCTCCCTGCTAAGGTACTCAGACCTCCCACAACTCCTTCCTCTTCCACCCCCTTCTCCCAGGGTCCCCTTTCTAACAAAGCTCAGACCTTAGAGGCACCACCAGGTGACACTATCCATCTCACCCAGAGCACCATATACTGCCCTAAGCTGAGTCAGTGCCAGAAGAGACAGGTAGGGTGAGGCTAAGGCAAAGACAAAGTCCAGTTAGGGTAAAAGGAGCAGTAGGGTGGACATAAAGTACCACAGGTATGGGTCTGGGAGTCAAGCCTGGGTCCTAATCAGCATTAGTATCCACTCTCCCCAATCCCCCAACTTTACTGGGTTATACCTGGTCACACACATACATACATACACGCACACACACACAAACACACACACACCCCTTTAATTTCAATCAATTGTTTATTTCCCATGTGCCTCTCCTGGTACCCCCTATACCAACTTCCCCCTGGCACCCATCTATGCCTTCCAGTTCCCAGCTTCCTTACTTAAAGGCTTTCCTATTGGCACAATGGTGCCCTTCATTATTCCCACGTGCCCTCTCCACCTACTTAGATGGTCCTCCTTCCTGTGCCCTTACCTACCATGTATCTAGGATATCCATGTGCCCTCCATCCCCTGTAGCTTACCCAGTTGGCAACCCCCATTCCACATCTCCTGAGGGTTATAGTTGGCAGAAGTCATCCTGAGCCCCAGTGGGTATACTCTACACAGCTGGCAAGTATTATGTCGGACAAAGTTGTTTCCTGGTCAGAACAAGAAGGTCACGCTCCAACTACCCTTCTCCTATCCCCCTTCCCCCCTCCACTTCTCCCATTCCTACCTCAGATAGTACCTCACCCCCACCCCAGGCTTGGTATTCAGGGATCTCACACCCAAATCAGAAATCTGCCCACTTCAGCCACTCTCAATCTGTGTTGAAAAGGATTACCCAGGCATCTAGTACTCCCTATGGAGGTATCTTCTGGTGATTTCCTCATTCATCCTACCCATTCTTTAAACTGTAACCACCCCAGCCCATGTCAATCCTTCCTTGCATTAAACAGCCTTGACTATTTTGTCTGTACCAACTGTGTGATAATACTGCTTTGATGTTTTGTTAACATGTAGACTGTTAAGTTTCATGAAGGCAGAACCTATATCTTGGACTTCTGTAAGGCATGTAGTGCCTGGTACCTCCAAGTGCTCCATAAATACCTGGCTCTGTTTCCCCAATTTCCCAGTTCTCTTCCTAGCCCCTGAGTGCCCTCCCTGGGGATTCTCTCTCTGTGCCCACTGCCCTGGTCTCCACAACCTCTTTTCTTATGTCTCCTCTCTGGGTCTATCCAATCAGGGGCCCTTCATCAGCTCCCACAGTCTCTCCCGGTACTCTTTCCCAACAGTCTTCCCCATTCCTTGGACTCCTACCAGCTTCCTTGATGAATTTCCTGGCTTTCCGCTCATTGAGAGAAGGGACCCAGCAGGGCTGGGGTTGGATCTCAGGTAGGTCTACGGCGTTTAATTGGGAGGCACAGCAGTAGACAACCAGGTCTGAGAGTCTGGAGGAGATCTGACATGTTTTCTTGATCTGGGAGGCAGAAACAATCCCAGCTCCAGGCTTAGACCCCAAGCTTCAGGGTTGGGCCAGGCATTTCCCAACCTAAGCCTCAATCATCCAGACCCTTCCCTAGACCCCTGCCAGTACTGTTCCCTCCTCTCCCATCCCAAGTCAGATGTCCTATGTTGAAGAGTTTAGGAATATCTTCACATAATAGGAAGTAGGAGAAGGAGAAAGGGAATCCTCAAGACAGTATGAAGAAAATAAGGAAAGCCTGAACCCCAGAGATCAAAGAAGGGGAAACAATCCATATGAACAAACATTTATTGCAGCTCTTTTTTTGTGGTAGCAAAAAACCTTGAAAATTAAGGGATGGCTTGTCAATTAGTGAATGGCTCAACAAATTATGGTATATGAATGTAATGGAATACTACTGAGCTCTAAGAAATGATGAAAGGGATGTCTTCAAAGAGACCTGGGAAGACTTGCATGAACTAATACAGACTAAAATGAGCAGAGCCAGGAACAACAATGCTGTTTGCCCTTCGTTCTCGAAGAGGATGGCAACATCCGGAAGGCGATATCATGACTTGCAAGCAACAACAATATTGTTAAGACAAACAACTTTGAAAGACTTAAGAACTCTGACCAACTCGATGACCAAACGTGGTTTACAGAAGAATGGTAAAGAAACATGCTACTCATCTCTTGACAGAGAGGTGATGTACTCGGGCAACTTACTGAATGAAACATATATATTTTTTGGACACGGTCAATGAGGGAATTTGTTTTGCTCGACTAAGCTTATTTGTTACCAAGGTTTGTTTTTTTTAATTTCTTTCTCCAATGGAAGGAGAAGGAAAAATTTTTCTTAAGTAGGAAAAATAAAATTTAGAAAAAACTTTTAAGTGGAAAAATATAATTTTTAAGAGAAGAGGGAAAGATTTGGGTGGGGGAAACACTAGCTTTCTCCATCTTCCCTTCCAGTTTTCCTTCTGAACTTTGAACTCCCATGTAAGGCCCTCTTGCTGGCCCCAGCCACCAGCTCACCTGTTTATTGTGTTCTGCAGCCTCTCCCTCTCCCTCTCCCTCCTCCGATTCCTCAGCTGCTTCCTCCTTCCCTTCCTCTTCTTCATCTGTACAGGATAGGACAGACTCTTCCAATGTATGAGTGGATGATTTCCTTCTCTTTGTGAAAGATTTGACTTTCAGCAACTGAAGTGGAGGAGGGGGAGCCAAAGAAGACAAGTTTCAAGATTCCCTCTTTTTCTCTTTCCATATCCAGACTCTGCCACCATCCTCCAAACCAGGGTTTCTTAACCCTTTTTGTGCCATAGACCCCTGGTAAAGCCTATGAAGCCATCCCCAGAATAATGTTTTTAAGTGCATAAAATAACACAATGCTAATTATTATTAATATAATTCAATATAATTTTTATATTATATCATTGCATAATATAATCAATATAACTGTCAGTATATCATTATATAATTCAATATAATTATTAAATCTTATGTCATATAATAATTATATGTCATTATATAATAATGGTATACTAATATAATACTATTGTTATTATTTTTTGCTGTGGCTACTATAAATGGATGCCTAAATTTGGAATCTGTTTTCCTTTTTCCTCTAGCCCATGTATTCACACATAAAAGTGAGTTTTCTGAAAAGTTGTTTACTTTTATAGAAGAAAACAGGCAGCTCGGTGGCTCAGTGGATAGAGGGTTGAGCCTGGAGTCAGGAAGACCTGAGTTCAAATGTGGCCTTAGATACTTACTAACTATATGACCCTGGGCAAGTCACTTAACCTCTATTACTAATGATACAAATTATATTGAAATTCTTATAAAAAATTCTTTTAAATTCATGGACCCCAGGTTAACAACTCCCTGCTCTAAATTCAATCCCACTATGGCTCAAAGCAACATCCTGTCACTTAACCAGGACCATGTTGGTTTTCTTCAAGATTAAGAGCTCTTAATCTGAAATCTGTGAACTTCAAAAAAAAATTTTTTTGATAAATATATTTCAATATAATTGGCTTCTTTTGTAAGGATTTCCTTCCTTTGTAATGGATTTAATATTATTTATTTATGTTTATTCATCCCTTGTATTCATCACTGTCTTTTGTGAACTTTGAAGATAACCTGTCTATCCCTTTGACAGTTAAGGGATGGCTTGTCAATTAGTGAATGGCTCAACAAATTATGGTATATGAATGTAATGGAATACTACTGAGCTCTGAGAAATGATGAAAGGGATGTCTTCAAAGAGACCTGGGAAGACTTGCATGAACCAATACAGACTAAAATGAGCAGAGCCAGGAACAACAATGCTGTTTGCCCTTCGTTCTCGAAGAGGATGGCAACATCAGGAAGGCGATGACATGACTTGCAAGCAACACCAATACTGTTAAGACAAACAACTTTGAAAGACTTAAGAACTCTGACCAACTCGATGACCAAGTTTGATTTACAGAAGAATGGTAAAGAAACATGCTACTCTGAAGTTGTGAGATTGTGAGAGCACTATCTTGTACTTTGGTTTTTATAGGGCAAGGGGGAAAGATGGGGGTTGTTAGGGACTTAGGTAGTAAATAGCTAGGAATATAAGTGGAACACTCAAGGCTGTTCTCCCTCTAACCCTACCCCCCAACCATGTTATCAGAAGGCTGGCTGAAATTAAACTAATGCATTCCTCATGAATTCAATTCAGAACATGAGTGGACATTCTAGCCCTGCTTGGTGGTATTCTAAGACAGAAGACTATTCTCTTTTTGGAACTGGACCTCAGGTCTAGAGAAGGTCTTAGACCAAGGTAGGTCTCGATAGAACAGTTTAGAAAGCACATCTAGTCAAGAAATTTAGGTTTCCTTCAAGATGTACTTCAAATAACTGAATTCTATCTGAATTGGTATATTCTCTGTTCTTCTCTCAGTTTGTTGTAGTTCAATCATGTTAACTAGTCATGACCTCATGGACCATACTGTCCATGATGTTTTCTTGGCCAAAATCCTGGAGTGGTTTGCCATTTCTTTCTTTTGTGGATTAAGGCAAACAGAAGTGAAATGATTTGCCCAGGCTCATGCAGTACTCCTGGTCCAGCACTCTATCCACTGAGCCCTACCTAGTTGCCTGTTTTCTTCCATAAAGCCAAATAATTCTTTAGAAAACACACTTTTTATGTGTGAATGCATGGGGTAAAGGAAAAAGGGGGATAGATTCCAGACTTGAGAATCTATTTATGGTGACCATAGCAAAAGAAGGAAGACATAATTAGAAGACTGGGTGTTCCACATCTCTGAAACAAGAGAGCTCAGGGGCCAGGAAAAGGACCTAGTGACCAGTGAAAGTGTACAAAGTGATCAAGGGTGAACAGTGTGAGCCCCCAAAAGGTAAAATCCTCCGAGATCTGTTGCAAGGAAGAAAAGAGGCCAGAATTCTTAGAATGTTGAGTAAAATGCTGAAGGCCTAAAACCTAGGGTTAAATCTTCCCTTGTCCCCGAGGACCACCCCCCCACATCTTGATTACCACCCTCACCCCCCAAAAACCTTTTCATCTTCTTCCTTCTTCTCACTTGATGAGAAAGACCCAATCTCTTCCTTCTGTTGCTGCCCAGAGGACTTTCCTTTCAATGAAACCTGGGATGACTTTAATAGCTGTGGGGACCAAGGAAGAATTTGTTTTATTTTTTTCAAACATCATGAGGATAGTGGGAAAAATGCTGGGTTTGGAGTCAGAGGACCTGAATTTGATCGTAGTTGTGTCACTACTTGTGTGAGCTTAGGCAAATCACTCTCATCTTTCTGAGACCATTTCTTTATCTGTAAAATGAATGTCCCTTCAAGGTCAAAATCTGGACGCAAAGATCCTTTCCTCTTCCTGTGACTCACTCCCCAATAAAGGTCACCCAGACTCCCTTATGTAATCCTCTTTATAAAATAGAAGCCCCTTCTGGTTCAACCATCTCCTCCATCAGACCCCCTATAAAGGGATTGTCTTTGTGAACCTTGGAGGTGTTCTATGTATCTCTTTGATTATTTTGATGTTTTGACATAATAGGAACATTATGCCACATCTTTTATATTTTCTTATTTTTCCACTCTTGGGCCAGAGGGGTTTTTGTAGGGGTGGGGATGGACGGAGAAATGAGAGAGGTTTTGAAACATTCAAACACCATCAAACATGGCAGCAAGGTGGTGGCATGGAGCGCTGGGCCTGATGTCAGGAAACCCTGAGTTCAAATCCAACCTTAGATGTTTTACTAGTTGTGTGACCCTGGCTAAACCACTTAACTCCTGCCTGCCTCATCTGTTTCCTCATCTGTTTCCTCATCTGTAAAATGGAAGTAAAAATAGCACCTAGCTCCCAGGTTTGCTGTAAGGATCAAAACACATAATATTTTAAAAGTACTTTGCAAACCTTAAGGCACTATATAATTGTGCTTATCATTGTCTGAGAGTCAATTTTGGATTACAGAATACAATCCATAGTGCCCAATTTAGCAAATCCCAAAACTTCATGGGAGTATTCTAAGGCAGAGGAGGCTACTCTCTCCATAAGCTGGACCTCATGGACCCTAGGAGGCCCAGGAAACTCCAGCTGACTGGAATAACTTTGAAAACTTAAATAGCACTGTACCAGGACATGGTTTTCTTCTGGATTAAGGATTCTTAACCTGAAATCTATGAACTTAAAAAAAATTTTTTTGATAAGTATATTTTAATATAATTGACTTCCTTTGTAAGTCTATGGATTTAATATTATTCATTTAAAATTATTCTGAGAAAGGGTACATAGGCTTCAACAGACTGCCCAAGGAGTCCCTACACTATGATTTCTCATTGTTTTGCCTTCTGGGGGGAGAGAATTTGGAACTCAAATTTAAAAAAAAAAGTAAAAAATAAAGTTAATTTCTTAAAAAGAATCCCTATGCTAGATGTATTTCTAATAACTGTGCCATCAGTTTTGTCATGTCCCACTCCTCATGACCCCAGTTGGGGTTTTCTTGGTAAAGGTACTAGAGTGGTTTGCCATTTCCTTCTTCAACTCATTTTATAGATGAGAAAACGGAGGCAAACAGGGATAAGTGACTTGCCCAGGGTCACCCAGCTAGGAAGTGTCTGGGGCTGGATTTGCACTGGGAAAGATGAGTCTTCCTGACTTTGGGCACGAGGCCGCTGGATCACCCACCTACCCACTGAACCCCATCTAGCTGCCCAGTAGCTATCGTTTCTGAAATTGTGAATTCTCTGTCACCCCCTAAATAAGCCCTAGAAGATCCCCTTTCTCTCATGTGAATAGATGGGATGAACGGGGAGGAGAGAGCAGACCCCAGGCTTGGGCTTGCAGTTATGGTAATTAGGCCCTGGGAACAGAAGACCTTTGAACCCAGAGAACTGAGCCTGGTCAGGGAATGGGAAGGTTCCAGAAGCTGCTTTTCTCTGGTTAGGGTATTGTGATCAGTAAAGAATTTGACAAAGCAACTGCTCCAGGGGATCACAGCTTTAGAGTTGGAAGGGACCTTCTTCATTTTAGGGACAAAGAAACAGGCTCAGAGAGGCTGAGTAAAAGCTTGATTTAACTTGCTCTGGTCACACAGGAAATGTCTAAGGAAGGATCGGAACCCAGGTTTTACTGACTCCAAGCACAGTGCCCTATTCACCCACCTCCCTAGGCAAAGACCTCCTGGACCTGTCCCAAAATGTCCTAGAACTCTCAGGAAGCTGAAGGGAACTCTGCAGGGCCTAAGGCCTTGAGCTAAATGATCTATAACCCCCTTGAGGTGACTAGGATTGGTGCCACGGTGGAAAGAGGCCTGGGAGTCAGGAAGACCTTAATTCTAATCTAGCCTCAGGCACTTCTTAGCGGAGTAACTCTGGGCAAGTCACTTCACTGCTGTCTGCCTGTTTCCCCATCTGTAAAATGGGGATAATAAGATCACCTACCTCCCAGGGTCTTTGTAAGATTCAAATGAGATATTTGTAAAGTACCCAGAACACAGTAGGTCCTTCCCTTTCTCCTCAAGGTTTTTGGATCTTGAGGGCCCTCACAAACCTCAAGTTCATGTTCTTTGTCCTCCTCAGGCAGGTCAGACTGAGTCTCTTCTTTCTGATGTTCAACTTGTTTTTTGCCCTTCACCAGAACCCTGCCCTTCAGCTGCTGTGAAGGTCAAGACAGAAATGTCAATCCTTCCTTCCCACCTTGTTTGCCCAATACAGAGCAGCCAAGCTCCCTCTACAAACTCCCAAATCTCACGACTCAGGGCACACTTCTCTTCCCCATGCCTTCCCTGCCAAGACAGTAAACCCTTCAGTCAAGATCTCTCTCACGCCTTGGGATACCCAGCTTTATCATCAAGTTCTGCCCCTAACTCCAGACTTGGTGGGGGAGTGGTTTGCCCTCCCATGGGGAGCAGACTCCCTGCCAGTCCGGTAGGGGGCTCACCTCTGGAGAGGGCAGCTCCTCAGGGATTTTCCCATCCAGAGTTTCTGTCACCAGCATGTTCCCCAGGATGGTCCGTAGATAGCGAGCCATGGTGGACTGCTGCTGTATCCCGCAGTGATTCTCCAGGGACAAGATGACGGGGTATGGGGACAGCTGGTGGAGGGGAGCAGGGAGGCCCCCAGGATCAGGGTTCTGTTCCTCAGAACCCTCAGGCTGAGTCTCCTCCCCCCACCCCAGGACAAAGAGTGGAAAAAGTGGGCAGTCCAGACAGGTGGGGAATCAGATGCCACTTACTATCTATATAACCTCTTGCCCTAAATCTATGTTTGTTTGGCATTCAAGACTCTTCACAACCTAGCCCAGGGGTGGGGAACCTGAGACTTGGAGACCCAGCCCCTTCCAAACTTGCCAGTTTCTTAATGCATTACTCCCATTATTGAACTCTGTGGTATAGGTAAGAGTGCAGCAAGACCTGAGTTTGAATCCCTCTTCAAACACTTACTAGCTGTGTGACCCTGGGCAAGTCAGCTAAACCTCTGTCTGCCTCAGTTTCCCATCTGTAAAATGAAGGAATTGAATTTGACCTCTGAGGTCCCTTCTAGTTCTAAATCTGTGATTTTTAAAAATGATATCAGTCTATTTACTCTTCCTCACACACGAGGCTACTTCTCTAGTCTCGATGTCTTTGCACTGGCTCCCTTCCGTGCCTAAAATGCCCTTTGTCCTCACCTCTTAGAATCGCTGGCTTCCTTCAAGATTTAGCCTTCTGTTCAAGGCCTTTGGTGGTCATACACTACCCCTCAAATGCTAGTATCTTTCACTCTAAAGTCATCTCATATCTACTTCATGTGTGTGTGTGTGTGTATATATATATATATATATATATATATATATATATACACATATATGTATATATATATATGTATATGTGTAGGAGTATGTGTATATATATGAGTAGGTGTATGTATATGTGTGTGTATTGTCTCCCCCAATGTAAGTTCCCTGAGGACAGAGACTGTTTTCTACTATTTCTTTGTAGTCTTAGTCCTTAGCACAATGCCTGGCATACAGTAGGTGCTTAATAGATGCTTGCTGATTGATTGATATAGAAGGTGTTTAATAAATGTTGATTGATGCTAATTCTACAAATCAAATAGCAGGATCCTCTGAACTCTGTTCCAACCCCGAAAACACAAGGTCATGAGGCTTTGGCAACACTGGATTGTTCACACAGCAGTCATGGCATGGATGGGACTGAGGGGAAGGTCTTGGTATAATTGATGGATGTCAAGGGACAGGGGGCAGAGGGGTGGAGGGAAGTGGGCTGAGAGCTCATAAGACAAAGGAGACGAAGTTGGTGGCGGGTGATTGTGGAAGTTGGGAGGAGGGTGGAAGGATAAGGAAGGGCACGGTCAGGATTGGGATGAGACTGATGTTTCATCACACAAGAGTCTGGGTCTGGGGACCGGGATGAGACAGGACGGGATGGGGCAGGGCAGGGCAGTGGCTCACCGAAAAGGCATGATCCCGCACCACTTGGATGACATCCCGAAAGAGGATCTTAGAAGTGAACGTGTGCCCATGATAAACGACAGGTTCTCCATCTGGCCCCTCCCAACAGTCCAGCTCCACACACCTACAACCCTGAGCAAATGCCCTGATGGGGTTCAAGGAAGAAGAGAGGGCCTGGCTCAGGACAGGGCAAGATGGAATCTGAGAGGTCATTGTATCCAATCTTCTCTTTTTCAGATTAGAAAAACTGAGGTCCAGAGCAGCTAAATACCTTGCCCATGTCAAACAACTAATATTTGAGTCCAGGCCTTCTGACTCAAATCCAGCATTCTTTCCATTGAGGCAGACCTGAGACAAGGTCCCAGAAGCCTGAGATGGGAGCTGGAAAGCTAAGGATGCCAAGTTGACCCTGAGCATCTCTGGCTCACACATGATACCTACACACATCCATACTTTCTCTTGGCCTTCAGCTGTTGCCCAAGGAAGGTTCCCCAGGGCTTAGCTATGAGTTCCTTGGACTCTGGGATCCCATTAGTCATACCTGATATAGGCCTCTGTGCTGCTGGCACCGCCAATTTGGGACTGGGTCAGGTAAGTATTGTGGGAAGACGAGATAAAGTAATGGGAGAGGGGCTGATTCATGTCTTGGTACACATCTTTGTGGGCTGGGTTCAGGACAGCGCCATCAGGTGACAGTAGGTACATCATGAAACCATCCAGCATCATAAGGTCATGCTGTTTAGCTGCAGGCAGGAGGGCAGGAGGGAAGAGGAGTCAGCTCTGGTTGGAGAATAGGCAGGAAGGAAGAGGGTAGAGGTAACCTTCCCACATCCAGGCACTCAAAGCCCTTTGGACACATTCCCTTTTCCTTTTGGAGTGTGACATACCCTTCCCTACCTGGGCCCTTACACCCCAGCCTCCTTCTCCTCTTCCCCCCACCACTCATTCCCCAAACCTTCCTAACCTATCCTAGGTTTCTTATGACCTTTCACCCCCATTCCCACTCTTATATCTAACCCCTTTCCTTACGCATTCCAAATTCATCCTTTCCCTCCATCCTTCACCCAGCTTTCTCTTCTTGGTTCTTCCTTCCAGCACCAGCCCCTCTAACCCTTGCCCGTCTTCTCCCACACATACACCTTTCTCATTAAGCTCATAGGTACGGATCAGGTGCTGAGCCTGGGCCATGGTGGCTCCCTCCTCTCCTTGGTCATGGAGAAACTCCAGCAGCTCAGCAGCGCTCAGGATTCGGTCTTCCCCAGAGTAGCAGTAAAAGATTTCCTCCAACTCGGGCCGTTTCAATAGCCGCCGGAGGAACTCCTCAATTTCAGCACCCTCAAGCTGCTCATTCCGAGAGCTGTCACATTCCTGGGGACATGGAGACATCTTACAGAAGGGAACCTGGCTTCTGTGTCCCCTTCCCTTCCCACCAGATGCCTATCAGGTCCCACGCAAAACAAACAACTCCAAATGATAATGATGCCTGTATGGTAACACTAGCTACCATATGGGGTCACTGCATTTTGGAAAATAATCACTGGAGGACAGCAGTGCCTAGTTCTATGATACTTTCAGGGGGACAAAAAAGAGTGGGTTGGTGTGAACTGTTTTTTCAGCTAAGGAAAGCTGAGGTCCAAGACTGAGGGTTAGACGCTAGTAAGCATCTGAGATGAGTCTCCAACCGAGGTCTTGAAGGTGGTATTGTAAGGGAAAGAACAGCCTGCTGGCTTTGTAGCCACTTTAAATTCTTGTCATGCTGCTTGTGACCTGCGTCAAGTCATTTCCAACCTCAGATTGGAATCAATTTCCTGGTCTATAAAAGGAAGAATGACTCTGACAAATGATGACCTCATTACTATCTCTCCTGATGTTATTATATGTTCTATATGGTACAAATGTCTTCTCCTAAGTACAGCCTGTCCTTTTCTATCAGACAACCATCTCATTTTATGTCCTCCTAAGATGGAAATAAGGCAGGGATTATTGATTACTCCACTTGACAGAAGAGAATACTGAGACCTAGGCTGGGGACCTGTGGCTTGCCAAAGGTCGTATCATATCAACGGCTAGTTCTTTTTTGGTTTGTTTTCTTCATAGCGCTTCAAAAGTCTGCAAAGGGCTTTGACACAGAGAGGGTGTCCTAAAAATCTTAGTGCCATTTTTAGCTTTAATAGCTCAAAACAACACTACAACTTTTAGGATCCCTTGTATTTAACACATTTGGTCCTCAAGACAATCCTGAGAGGAAGATGCTTTTATTCTTATTGCCGTCCCACGGGTTACAGTAAAGGTCACACAGCTAGTAAGCATGGGAGGTTTGGAATGGGGTGGGGGTGGGCAGCTTTCTTGACTACACGGCTCTAGACGTTGAGCTTCCTGGCTACTTCAATGGCCTTCCCCAGCTCGAGAATGGTAGAACCTCAAATCCCATCCCAACGTACTGTGCCAAAGTCAACAAAGTAAGCAAGCTGAGGGGACGTGGGGACAGGAATGGGCAGCTAGGTGGTGCGGTGAATACAGGACCATGCCTGGAATTAGGAAGCCCTAAGTTCAAATCTGGCCTCTCTGTGTGACCCTGTTTTTTGCCTCAGGTTCATCATCTGGAAAATGACCTGAAGAAGAAAATGGCAAATCACTCCAGGATCTTTGCCAAGAAAATCTCAAATGGGGTCATGGAAAGCTGGATATAACTGCTTTGTACCTCCCAGGGTTGTTGTGAAGGCCAAATGAGATATTTGTAAAGTGCCTTAAAACACTTTATAAATGACATTACAGTCAATAGTTTTTGTGTTATAAATGTTACAATAGGCAGCCAGCTGGTGTACTGAGAGAATACTGGACCTAGAATGAGAAAGATCAAAGTTCAGACTGGATCTCTAAGCATTTACTTATGACACTGGGCAAGTCACCTAACCTCTGTCTCCCTCAGTTTCCTCATGTATAAAATGGGAATATAATAGTACCTACTACCTCCCTGGATTGTTAGGAAGAAAAAATGCAAAAATATTTGCAAAGATCTTTACAAACCTTAAAAAATATTCTATAAATTCTAGCTATTATGATTACTATTAACTATTCTTTTACAGATGAAGAAATGGAGGTTGAATGACTTACCCAGGGTCATGGGGGAGGGGGGAGAGAAGGGATTTTAAGCCCAGACTTTCTCCATGTCCAACAGTCTACCCACCACACTAAAATTCTTAATCCTTTTGTAGGTTAGAGATTCCTCTGATAATCTGGTGAAGCCAATGATCACTCCTTCTCAAAATAAAATCCATTGAATTACAAAGGATACCAATTATATAGAATTTTTTTTAAAAAGCAAATTCATGGAGGGGAGGGTGGATAGCTAGGTGGCCCAGTGAATACAGCACCGGCTCTGGAGTCAGGAGGATCCAAGTTCAAATCTGTTATTAGCTGTATGACCCTGGGCAAGTCACTTAACCCCAATTGCCTCTTAAAATAATAATAAAAAAAGTTTGTGGACTTTTCAGGTTAAATGTTCCTCTATTATAGCATGAGTTCACAGGCCCACATACTATGTCTGCATGGTGTGTGTTGTGTTTACCTGTATGAGTCCAAATGATGGAGGAGTCTAGTGTGCACTCATATAAATATTACAAATAAGGTACTTATGCTGACCTGGACCTTGGACGTGTCCACACACGGTCCCCTCTTAGCAAACCAAAAATGGAGAAGGCTATCTGGGGTGGACTCTTCTTCCCTCCCTACTTCTGTCCCTTGGGTCCCTTATCCACCTTGGGTTAGAGATCTAGGAAGAGAGCAGCAGAGGGGAAAAGAGGAATCTAAGTTTGAGCTTCTTGATCCCATAGGGGCAGATGATGAAGCATGCTGCCCACCTCCTGAGAGGGAATGCTATGCAATAAGACACAATTCTTTTTGGACAAGGCCAATATAGGAATTTGTTCTGTTGGACTGTGAATATTTATTACAAGGGTGGTTTTTTCTTTTGTTTTTTCAGTGGGGAATAGAAGGTGATAAGGAGAGAAATTTGATTTTTATTCATTTAGAAAATTAATTTTTTTAAATGTAGACACATAAAGCAAAAAATAATAATATTAATAAGTTGGAGCCTCTGGGTTCTCCAGCTTCCTCTGCTTTCTTGCAGGATAAAAGGCCAGGACCTCTAAATTGCCCTTATGTCCCCATCCCAGCCTGACTTAACCTGACAGTTAAGATAATGAGTCCCAGATGTTGCTAACTCCAGAAAGAACTAATCCTCTCAAGTAACAGTCTGAGCTTAAAAGGCTAGGGAGGAATGTGGTAGGGATGAGTCAGGCAGTTCTCCAGAAAAAGGGGTAGGGGTAGATAAAGTATGTGACTGGGAGATAGGAATACTGGGTACTAGTCCCAGTTATGACATTTCCTAATCCTGGATGAGTTCCTCAGTTTCCCCTCCTGTAACATGAGGGAGGTTAGACTCTAAGGGACTTTCCAGCTTTGAATGCCATTCTATTGAGCTAATCAGGAAGAAGGTAAGGACAGTTCTCTGAGTAGGCTGCTCTGTAGTATCAGGAGTTCACCTCCTAAAAGCATAGACTGAGGGGAGCTGGGTGGCACAGTGGATAGAGCACCAGCCCTGGAGTTAGGAGGACCTGAGTTCAAATGTGACCGCAAACATTTATTGTCTGTATGACCCTGGGCAAGTCACTTAACCCTATTGTCTAATTAATAATAAAAATAATAGAGATTGAGGGAAGGTAGTCCTAGGGGATGGTGACATTCAAAATCTCATCTGATCTCAGAAACTAAGTAGAGTTGGGTCTGCTTAATATTTGAATGGGAGAAAAGAAGTCTAAATCCGGAATCAGAATTCAGAATGCTGGCTCTGCTGTGTACTAACTCTGTGACCTTGGACTCATCACTTAACTTTTCTGTGCCTCAGTTTCCTCATATGTAAAATGAGCATGGCCTCTGAGGTCTCTTCCAGCTTTAAATCTATAAGCCTCATGATTATGATTGGAGTAGGTAGAATGAGAACTGAAGAGCATGGAGAAGCACGGATACAATTAGGGATTGAGTAATTCAGTTAGGATCAGTTTAAGGAATGGGAGATAAGAAAGAAAGTCACAAAACAGAGGAAGCCAGAGAATGAAGAAGAAAGAAGAGGGAGGGTCCCAGGAAAAGGGATGAAGAAAAGCAAAATGGCAGCAGACTGGGAAGTAGGGGAAGGTTCTATTTGAGAAAGGGGTACCTTGAATAGTTGATGGGCATACATGTCATCCATGGTCACATTCACCATCTGAAGCAGATGTTTGATTTCCTTGAAACTCATCTTGCTATCGTGGTCTGAATCTGCCTGGTGTAGGTAGCCGTGGATCCAAGTAAGAAAGTTCAGGAAGCCACATACTGAGGGGACCTGCACCCCTGCCCCACTACCTTCCCTCTGGCATGCACTCTCCCTTTCTCTGCCTGGAATGCTGTCTCTTCTCATCTTCTCCTCAAATCTTCCCAGGTCTCCCAGGAAACTCTAACTCAAAGTCCTTTCCACATCCCTCGATCCCTTCCTCCCACATCTCCCACCCCCCCAAGCCTAGATCCAGCCTTTTCTCCGAGATTTTATCTTCTATCTAATTGGTTTAAGTGTAGTATGCGCATAGGTATTTGCACGTGGTCTTCTCCATTAGAATATAAACTGGAGGAGAGCAGAGAAAGGGGTTTTGTTTGTTTTTTGCCTTTCTTTGTATCCCCAGGGCCAGGCATGGGGAACCTTAGACCTGGAGGTCACAAGTGGCCCTCTCTAGGTCCTCGAGCGCGGCCCTTGGACTGAATCCAAACTTCACAGAAATGCCTGGGGCTTAGCACAAGCACCTTAGTGTTTGCTGCCTGCCTGAGGGAAGGAACTTCGTCCCTCGCGGGTTCTGTATCCCCGGGGCTCAGCACAAAGCCTGGCACACCCTATTCGGTTTCTCAGGTCAGAGGAGGTTAGGCAAGAGACCCTTGAGCCTTTTGTTACGTTCTCTTCCCTATAGGCTACCTTCCTCAGTCTACGGTTTGTTTGGGTTTTGTTCTAGGGGAGGAGGTCGGAGGCAGTCGGGGTGAAGCGCCTTGCGCAGGGTCATTACAGATCGACTGCATGTCTGGGGTCAAGGCGTCTTAATCACTGTGAACCCCGCGCTTCCATCCCCCAGGCCTGGCCAGAGTCTAGGTCCTGAGGCCGGGGACCGAAGGCCCTGAAGGTTGTCCCGGGGATCCCGCTTCAGCCCAAGCCCCGGGAAAGGATATTGATCCAGCTTCTCTCTCTGGCTCATGGCGTTCAGCCGAGCGCGGAGTTTGGCCAGGCCCCGCACCCAGCGCCGCGCCTCCTCCTCGGTGGGCGCTGCCAGGTCCAGGTTCTTGCGCCTGCCCTTGAACGTAATGGTGAGGCAGCAGCTGGAGGGGAAGGCGCCCCCGAAGCGCCGCAGCCCCTCGGACTGATGTCCGTGGCGCACGGCCTCGATGTGCTGCAAGGAGACTGCACAAGGACAGGGACGAGATGGGGATGGAAGGGCGGGGTCGAAGAGTCACCAAATCAGGTTTAAACAGAGCTGGAGGGGACTTAGACCTCTGAGAGCCCCCCTCACCCCCAATCCAGAGCAAGTCGGTAGCAGAGCTGGGGCGCCCACCCGGGGTCTTCTGACTCTCTAATACCTGCCTCAACTAGAGGCAGAAAACCCACAGTGTCTGGGGGGTGGAGGGGTGGCACAAAGGCTCCACCGAGCACCACGGACAGCCCCAAGCTAAGGTTTTGTGGGAGAGGATAGTGAATGCCCTCTCTCTGGGAAGGGGAGAGCCACTCACACACATGATGAGACTTAGGGTGTCGGAAGCGGCGCTGGAACCACACGGTCATACAATCTTCCTGCAGCCGGTAGAACCGAACCTTCTGCCACTTTAGCGACCTGATCTTGAAGAACTGAGAGCCCTTCAGCATAGCCAGCACATCCTCATCTTCGTTCAGATCTGAGACAAATAGAATAAATGCTGTTGAGTCGCCGCCGAGGTGTCCAACCCCATTTGGGGTTTTCTTGGCAAAGACACTGGAGTGGTTTGTCATTTCCTCCTCCAGCCCATTTTACAGATTAGGATACTGAGGCAAACAGGGTGAAGTGACTTGCCCAGGGTCACACAGCTAATACATGTCTGAGGCTGCATTTGAACTCAGGTCTTCTTGACTCCAGGGGTCAGTGCTCTATCCTCAGTCTGCCTTTAGTGGAGGGACCCTGATGCTCGAGAGCAGCCTACTCAGGGAACTGTCTCTACCTTCCTGATTAATTCAATAAAACAGACATTCATAGCTGGAAAGGACCTAAGAGTCCAACCTGCCCCATGTTATCCACTGCACCACCTAGCTGCCCAATGAGAATAATTAGGGAGACCATTCCTACAAGACCATATAATATACCCCATCCTTGATATTGAGACCCACATCTAGTGGTACTGAGCCCTTCATCCCTGTCCGTGGGTCCCCTTCCTCAACGCTAAGACCTCCTATCTCTGCTACTGACTCCTCCATTCCTGGTCTGCTGACCCCCTCCTCAATACAATTCTCTTCCATTTGTTTTCTCCATCTCTGGTACTGAATATTCCTGTCCTGGAAAGAACACTGTGGACTTGAAGCTAGAGGAACTGCGTTCCCATCATAGCTCTATAGTACAAAGTGTCCTTGACAAGTCACTCGACCCTATTTGACTCAGTTTCCTCATCTGTAAAAAAAAGATGGATTTGTTTTAAACCATCATCCTATGATGATCCTCAGCTTTGAATCCTTTCAGCACTGAGTCTCCAACCCAGATACTTTCTGGTATCCCCTTACACACACACACACACACACACACACACACACACACACACACACACACACACACTCTCTCTCTCTCTCTCTCTCTCTCTCACAATCACAAACACATTCATATACACCCTCTGCTGCTCAGGATTGTCCTTGAAGCAGTGAACAGAAAGGAAGTCTCAATTATTCTTCCCTAATATCCTCCTAAATACCTTTCCAAGTCCTCAGTCCTGAGATCTAACTTGTGTTTTAAGCCACACTTGCTGCATTCTCAGTGTGGCCCTGTCAGAGGCATTTGTTTGGAAGTGCTGAATAAACTTATAAGCAGGGAGGGATAGGTTATTTGCTCTCACTGGAGCCTGGTCAATGTTTGTCCTTCTGGGAGGAGAAGAAGCTGAACCTTTGAAAGGACCTGTTCAGCAACATCCAGAGACCGAGGCCTGCTTCCACCTTCCACCTGAATTCTCATATTTGACTTCCTTGTCTCCAGTCCTCAACAGTTTCTAGGATAAAGGCTTCTCGTGCCTTCTGCTCAATACTTGGCACACCCTGGGCATCCCAGAAACAGCTCCCCACAGTTCTTCTGGCTCAAAACCTGGATGATCAGGAAGTTCTTCTTCCTATCTAACCTAAATCTCTCTTGCTGCAACCTAAGACCCACTCCTCACATTCTCTGCTGCCCTGTCCAATTGGGGAGTGGGGGAGGGGTGCAAATGACAGCTCAGGCTCTCCTGGCTCTAGATAAGCAGGCTAGAACAGCAAGCTAGGAGCCATGGACTCCTGGGCACAGGTCCAGCTTGCTGCTACCCTGGTGGGAAAGGATGGGTGGGGCTGATCTCTGGGTGACCTGCTCTGCTTTTGGAAATAGCTGATATCTGGCCTCTGGCCTCTCACTTACCCTAGGCCACTCCCTTTCCTAGTTCTTTCTTTACCTCTTAAATTGAGATTCCCTAACATCAACTTCCTACCTATATTCTCCTCCCCAATCCAGACCAGCAAGTCCTGTCTTCATCCACATCCCAGGCTGGGAATCAGGGGAAGATAGGGGTTATTTCTCCTCCTTTAGTGCTCACACTATTCCTGTCCCCACATTAACCCCATCTCACATCTGCCCTTGGGAGACTAATAAGGATGGACATCTTCCTTCAGGTATGTGGGTCCATCCCAGGCTAAAGAAGGCTCTTATGGGGTCAGAGAAGAGTGGACAATGCCAACTTCTTAGCTAAGGAGCAAGACGTGCCATTCACTAATTCTTAGGGTCTCCGACATTTACTTCTCCATTCCCTTCTCCATCTAACCAGTCTTTCCATGATACTTTCTTTTGAGGAAGGGTGGTGGCTTGAGAAGGGGAGAGGAGAATCAAAGGAGGTACCCATTACAAATTCCTTTTTTTCCCCTGCTCACCTCATAAATATTATGAGCCCATGGAAGTAACTTCTCTGCTGAAATCAAGACATGGCCCATCTGTTACTTAACCTGGGCTAGGATCACAGACTGAGTTCCCAAAGGCACTTTTTTTTTTAATTTTGGGAGGCAAGGGTGACTTGCCCTGGTCACACATCTAGTAGTGTCCGAAGCCAGGTTTGAACTCAGGTTCTCCTGACTCCAGGAATGGTGTTCTAACACTATGTCACCCACCTAGCTACCCCCAGAAGGCACTTTAGGAAATCAAGACAGAGGATCACAGACTTAGAGCAAGTCTAATTGGTCAAAACCTCTCCTTCTATAGAAAAGGAAACTGAGGAACTAAGAGGCTCAGGGACTTGCCCAGGGTCTCAAAGGTAACAGGTATCAGAGGTAGGATTAGAATCAAGGTCCTCAACTCAGTTTGCTCATCTGTAAAATGTACAATTCATTGAAATAGGTAGCTGTGTGAGACTCAGAGGATGATGGATGGTAAACACTTGGTGAACAATACTTTCTTTCCCTCTTAAATATGAGTTATTATTTTGGCAATGGGTTGAATTCAGAGAGCCCACTCCCACCATTTTCCGGGCTAATAGAGAGCTGGGGGGGATGGACTAACCCTTGTTCCTATGACAACCAACAACCAATCCTGCTTCAGAGTGACAGCTGTGGAGTCCAGCCCCCTCTTCTTCTCCTAGTTCCCTGCCCCCCCACACTTTGGAAGCAAATGACTAATACCGGAAATGGAGGTGAGTCATTCATTCCCTGGGGCTGGTTTACCCAAATTCTTTCTGCAAACATCCTAATGGACTGTAGTGTTGCCCCAAACCCAGACAATTCTGCTGGCTTCCCAAAGATGGGTTGCTATTTTCACTAAGCAGTCACACATACACACACAGCCCTGATGAAATCTTCTGGGGTTAAAGGAACTTCCACTAGGACCACCTCTGGACACCAGTCCTGGACACCAGAGTGGCCCACTGAGAGAAGGGTATGTCATTCAGACTCATGAGTCCCAGATGTTCCCACATCACCATTTGCCCTCTAGAACACACACACACACACACACACACACACACACCACCTGCCCCCAGGCATTGGCCTGGGACCCCTCCCTGTCCTTTGGAGAAGGAGCAAAGTAGGACACAACAATGGACAGAATGAGAGGCCCAGTTTGGGTGTCTGGAGTTTGTATGCCTCAGTTTACGAGTCTGGGAAATGGGCAGACTCACCTATCTCCTCTACCCCCCACCCCCCGCACCCCTGCCCCCCACCCCAGCCCCAGGAAGAGTGAGAGATCAGCAGAGAATGAGGATAGTTGTTGGTATGAGGCTTCAGGCTGTCACCAGCCAAACGTAAATGTTAGTGTCATCAGCACCTGATGTTTCATCTTCTTCCTCATTCCTATACTGGGCTTGATTCAAACAGGTGCAAGAGCCTTCAGTTTGTACCAGTCTTCTCAGTAATATGGGGTTAATAATAGCTCCTTCAAAGGGTGATAAGGAGCAAATGAGGCAACATACTTAAAGCACTTGGCCAATCTTAAAGTGCTAGGAAAAAAGCGCTTTTGTTATTATCGTTCTCCAGATCAAACCTTTCAATCTCAGTGGCACCATCTCCCAGTGACCACTTCTCCCTCTATCCCAGGTAACTGCTGGAAGATCCAGCTGTGCCCATACTCTCTTGCTCAGTGATGTGGCTGGAGAAGAAGCTGACAGATGAGGATGGCAAGTGCGGAGAGGAGAAAGGAGAGAGATAAGGGACAGATGAGAGGAAGAAGTCGGGGGAGAAGAAAAAGGGAGAAGGGAAAGGATTAGGGGGATCAGTTGAAAGGGAATGGATGGAGAGGGAGAGATAGGAAGGATGGCTGTCCCTGTCCTTCCTCACAGGAGCCCCCAGTGAAGTTATTTTTAGCCCCTGTCAGCACCCAGGTCCAGGCTTCTTCCACAAACCAGGCCCAGAGAGGGTGGGAATGTGGCCTCTATGCTCTCTCTGTCCTCCATTGACCTCTTAGAAAGAGAAAATGTCCAGTAGTTGGGGACCTTGGAGGTGAGGAAGCTGCTTTTTCCTTTCTGGCCCAAGGTACGGTTTCGGTCCCTTCGTAAGAGGTTCTAGGTACTGACTGGAGGAGAGACCCAGTTGGGGCCCTCCTAAGCAAAGCAGGGGACAGTTATGTGTGTGTGGAGAGAAGGGCATGTGTATGGGGCATTCCATGCACACATAGAGAGATGTGTGCAAGGAGAGCTTGGAGGGGATTTGTGAGTTGCCAGCAGGAATGTCAGACATGCGGAAAATCAAACCACATGCCAAGGCTATGGGTGAGAGGGGAGAAGGGGCATTTCCTGATGATACAGCGCAGGATAAAACACTGAGTAGGGAGGATAACCTTTCCAGGCCCCAGGGTCTATATGTTTCCCCATCCCAATCTGTTAAGAAAAAGCCAGTTCCTGATCACATTACTGGAGTCCCCTCATGCCCCTGTGATCCAATATTTGCCACTCTCCACTGAGATTCTTGATCAACAACTCCCCTAGCTAGATTCCCTCTGGTAGCCCCACCCTGACTGGCATTGATGCCAAGTACAAAGAACTAGAGCAATCCATTCAAAAGAATAACAAAGACAGGAAAGAAAACTTAAGGAAAGAGCTTCTACTTCCCTTGAACCTATCAAAGAAGGTGAGGTTGGGTGTGCCTAGGATGGTCCTGCCCACCCATGGGAGAGCCTTGAGAGCTCTGAGGAAGGGTCCAGTTTCAGTAGGGTTAATGGGGACATGAAGTCACAGGAATGGAAGTCAGTCCTCATGAAAGCTATAGAGGAACTGAGATCAGGAGAGGGAGGCCACACAAATACTTCCAACTTGCCTTGGAGGTGACCCCTTACCAACCCAGGTACTGAGTCCTGCCTGTGAATCTCCTCCACCCCCAAGTTTCCTTGGCTTTGAGCCTTCTCTAACTTTCATTTCACAGGGTTTAGTAGAGAGAAACAATCTAGGGACAGGAAGAAGAGACACTACCCAGCCCTGAAGACTCACCTTTCAAGAGAGGGCTCAAGAACATCGTACACTAGGTCCCTGCCCAAGGAGAGGATTCAGCCTGCTGCCCGGGCTATGGATCAGTCCTGTGACTGGTAAAGCCGGGGTTTCTGTCCTCTCAGCAACTGCTGGACAATGGTCAAGGGATTAGGGAATCATAGGGTGAGGTCTGGGAGGGAGATAGTAGATTAGGAGAGGGTGGATGAAAGGTCAACCAGTCCATGTCTCTCAATTCATAGAAGAGGAAACTGAGGCACAGTGAGGTTAAGGAAAAATGACAGCAGGAATTTACATAGCACCTGCTCCATCACTGTGCTAAATATTTTGTAATTATTATCTCATTCAGTCCTCACATCAGCCCTAGGAAGTATATACCCTACCCATTTTAGAGGCGAGGAAACTGAGGCAGACAAGTTAAATGACTTACTCAGAGTCATGCAGTTAGAGGCAGGATTTGAACTCAAATATTTCTAACTCCAGAATACCCTATCTACTGTGACAGCTGCATCTAAGTGATTTAGCCAAGGGTACTCTGGGAGTAAAGAGTTAGAATCCAACTGTAGTCTTCAGACTCCAAACCCAAGGCTCTTTCCCATTCTCTCATGATGTTTCTTCCAAGGGCCTGGTGTCTCCCATTCATCTTTTCAGAGAGGATCTGGAGAGGATATTTGGTGGGGGGGGGGGGGGGCGGGCAGAAAAGGAAGGAGGAACATTTGGCACAACCCAAGCTTCACCCCTTCTGGGGACCCTGACTGTAGAGGTGTCCAGAAGTAAGAGTCTTTCACCCTTGGACAAATGTCCAGGAGTCCTGCTTTGTCCTGCCAAACAACCCTCTTTCCTGTTCAATCAGACTGAGTTTCAAAGTGGGGTCCAGAGGTAAGAGGCTGGAAGTCAGGATGCCTGGCTCCATCACTGAGTTGTTCCCCAGCTGTGAGACATGGCTCCCTCCCCTTCCCTAGAAATTGGGTTCTCCTTTTATACTCTAATCTCTCCTTCCATGGCTGTCTCCCTCACCCTGTCCCACTCAGAAAAGCATCCTCTAATTTCCTGCCTGTATCTGAAATAAAATCTCCCTAGCTGTACAGAAAGAATCCATAGCTTGGGGTCATATGCTCTGGGTGTGGGGAAAAAGTCTAGTGAGTATAAATGCACAAGAAAAGCTAGAGGGGCTCAAATCTCAGAGGTCCTGAAGGTCATTTTCATACTTCACAGGACTAGACCTGAGGAGAGTCCTCTGGATTCTCAGCTCTACACCTAGGACTCATGTCTTAATCTTTACAATAATCTTTGGTTTATAAGTGCAATCATTCTTTCTGTTTTATAGATAAGGAAACTGAGGCACAGAGAGGCTTAGAAATGTACAGTCACCCATCTAGTAAGTGGACCCATCAGGATTTGAACTCAGCTGTTCTTGATTACAAGCCCAGCCCTCTCTCCATTACAATAACACTTTCATATCCATAATCTTCCCTGGAATATCACCTCAGCTGGATAGCGAGAGGGAGGGAGCTGGGGACTTCAATCTATGACTAGTCAATAGAACTGCTGAGGACTGAGGAACCCGCTGGCTTCTCATATATGCATTGTGGGAAGAGATCACACAAACATGAAAAGGGACACTCGGAGACTGGGAAGGAATCGGAATGCTCAAGTAATTAGAACTGACCTTCTGTAATTATAAGTGTTCTAAAGTGGACTAGGCTGCCCCAGGAGGTAGGAGCTTCCTCCCTCACTGAAGTGGAGGATGACTTTCCCTGGGGATAGGGCAGAGGCAGGATCCTCTGACCTCAGATCCAGCATTCTATCCCCTACACAATTGTATATTTCCCTTTTTGCACATAGATGGTGGGGGCAGGTGTGTCTCAGAATGTGTATCTCTGTGTATGAGGCAGTATTCCAGGTTGGCAGAAGGTAACCTGTTTAAAAAATACATACACATATATATTTTATGTATGTACTTATATCTACATATATGTACACATGTGTGTGTACATGATAGTTGTATATTCCCAGGTCAGCCCATATAAGTCTATTCAAACCACAATAATGTAGCTAAAGTAATCCTATTAAATCACAGTAATCATAAGATGTTTTATTAGAAGGAAATCTTATCTTTAAGACTTTATCAAGTAATTCAGTAGACTTCCTTTTGGGGAGGTGGAAACTGAATTCCAGAGGGAGGAAGTAACTTGCCCAGTATTACACATTAATGGTAGAGCCCAGGCAACATCCCCTTGATGCCCCTCCAATCCTAACTCTATTCTTTTATCCATAGCCTTGGTTCTCTACTGACCCATTGAAAGGTTAAATGATTCACCCAAAGTCTCACAGTCATATATGTTAGAGGTAGAATTTGAACTCAAGTCATCCTAGCCTCAAGGCCAGCTCCCTGTCCAGATCACCAGGCTGCCTCTCTGCTGGCATGGCTCTATTAACGTCCTCTCCTACAGTACCAATTACAGTTATTATAATTATACTATTAGGTCTAATACTTACTAGAATCTTGTACATAATTCATGGCATTTAGTAAATTAGACTAAAAGGACATTGCTTGGGGTAAGGAGTATTACCATCACCACTCTAATTATTAAATGTTTCAACGGATTCTTGAGTTCCTACACAACTGGTCTCTCTCAAATCCCCTGCTTTTCCTCCTTCCACAGATCCTTAAGAGGCATCCACCTAACATCTAGAATTAAGGCACTTTTCATGGCCAGTCAAAAGGATCAAATCACTTTAGCACAGTAACCCATAATAGGCATTTAATAAAAACTTGTTTGCTTCTCTTCACCAGGTGGGAGGCATCTGATTTGACAGAAAGTGTCCCATCTTAGGAGGTGAAGAGACTTGTTCACTCCTCAGGGAGGCAGGCAAGGTCAACATTTAAAGGCAAATCCCCAGAATCTATAAACCTGTTCTCTTTACACTCTCAGTCCTCAACCTACCTCCCAATCTTTGAGACTGGGCAAATCTCAATTTATCTGGACCCCTCTTTTGAGGAGGATTGTACCAGAGGACTCTAAGGTTCCTCCGGGTTCCAAATCTATGATTTCCTAGTTTTTACTATTCAAGGTATAGATTCCTTCCCTACATCAATCAGTAAACATTTATTAAGGGCCTACTATGTTGTCAGGCATTGTACTAAGCGCTGGGGATACAAAAAGAGGCAAAAACCAGTTCCTGACCTCGACCAGCTCACAATCTAATGTGATACATTCTTTATATGATATAATAACACATTATGGGTTAGGTAGGCACTTGTGAGTTGGTAAAGCAACCTGACAACCGTTTAGAACTCTTGTTTCCAGGGGAAAAGGCTTTGCCCCTCTACCAGACTCCTTTCTTCGCAAACACACTTGAACTTTTGTATGTCAGTTCCCGGAGTCCGACAGCAGGGTGACGGGGCACTAGGCAGGGAGAGGACGAGGTCTGTTTGCAGCCTTGGCCTTTCCAGACGGAGTCCCACCTCCTCAGCCTCTGCAGCAGCCCCCAACCTCCAGTTTCTTTTCACAGCCTAACACTTTTCCGATAGCTCCCCTAGTAGGGAGAAGAGCATCGGATTTCTCGTCCCGTTCTAGGACCGCCCGGAGTTCCCGGCGGAGTGGCGCGGACACCAGCCTGTGCTCACGCTCTAGACCCGACGGTGCAGCCCAGACCCCTTCCCCTCCGCGGGGCGCCCCATCTTGGCCCTACCAAATCAACCGAGGAGCCTTCGGGCCCCGACGCGACCCCCGTCACTAACCCATCTTCTTGAGAGCTCTCAGCGCGGCCCCTTCCTGGCTCCCGCCGTCCGAGACCAGGATCCGGAACGAAGGCTCCAGCTCCCCGTCGCTCCGTCTCTTCCACCAGGGGCACGACATAGCCCGAGACAGAGGCTGGTCTGGGGAACACAGTCGCGGGGCGCAGGGACGAAGAGACGTCTGGGGCCCGGCAAGGGCTCCGGCTCCCAGGAGCCGGATAAGGAGGTGGAGAGAGCTAGAGAGGAGGGTGGGAAGAGAGGGAAAGGGGAGGGAGGCCAGGACCAGGGGGCGGGATCTCCCGCTTTTCGAGGTCTTAGCCATTGAGGCAGAGCGGTGTGACCCCACCCCCAGCCCACCGGGATCTTGCGGTGCTTCACCTTATGCACACTCTACCGCCAGCTCGTCCCGTGCCCCCGGGTCTCTGCCCTCCCTCATGCCCACCCAGTGTGCCCCTCCCCCATCCCCGTGGACCCTGAGCTTGACTGACTCGGAAGCACCGAGAGGTTGCTCCAAATTTGGCGGGGAGCAGGTGGGCGGCGATGGGAAGCTGTGCGAGGTGAGGGGGGTAGCTCCCGGGACCTTTGAAGACTCTAGAATCCGGGATCCTCTCCTCCCTTGTGTGGATTCAGGGAAATAAAGATGGGCAAAAGCCACCTGGTCAAAGATGTGGGGGTCCTCCAGCTCGGAAACTGGATTAGTCCTGGGATGGCCGAACTGGGGACTCGGGGTGTCAGAGACTCGGGGAAGGCGGGGAGGAGAAGGAGGAAGGGAAAGAGGGATGCAGAAAGGAGGGGGGAATCTCCCCCTCCAATGCTTCAGCCTCGTGACGTCATTGGATTAACCCTCGTGACGCCAGAGCCAGTTGCCTTCTCTATTATCAGATAAATACCTGTACACAGGAAGGAGGAAAGAATTCGTTCACCGGAGTGGAGGTAGAAGAGACCTTAGTGAATCAATAAATAGTTATTTGGCACCTACAGTGTACCTAAAAAAAGACGGTCCTTGCTCAGAGTTCAGTGCGGAGACAGCCTGCAGCCAACTATGTACAAATAAGCTATGTGCAGGATACACTAGAAATAATCAAGAAGGAAAGCACGAGAATTAAGGGGAGTGGGAAAAATTTTCTGTAGTAGGATTTTATCCAGGACTTTAAGGAAACCAGTAGGTGGAGATGAGGAGGGAGAGCATTCCAGGCATAGGGATCAACCAATGAAAATTGCCCCCTTCGGGAGATGGAATGTTCGAGAAAAAGCAAGGAAATCAGTGTCACTGGATGACGGTGGGGGGGGGGAGAGGAGAAGGAGGAGTTTAGAGAGTAAGACTGGAAAGGTGAGAAGGTGGGGTGGTTATGGAGGGTTTTGAAGGGTAAACCGATTTTATATTTGATATTGAAAGTGTGACAGAGAGCCAATGGAGTTTATTAATTAGGGGAATGACATGGTCACTGCACTTTAGAAAGATCTGAGTGGAAGATAAGACTCCAGTGCCAGACGCTTGAGGCAGGGAGAAGAAGCAGCAGGTGACTGCATGAGAAGATAAAGGCATGCACCAGGAGAGTGGCAGTGTTAGAGGAGAGAAGGGAGTGGATGTAAAGAGATGTTACCAAGGTAAAAGCAGCAGACCTTGGCAAATAAAAGCGTGAATTTCTTAAAGGTATTTATTAAGCACTTAATGTAGGCAAAGCGCTGAGAATACAAATACAAATAAGCGAAAACAGCCCTTACCCAGATTCCAATTTCCAGTTTTGGAGCCTGGCGGCCCAGATCGCGGTTCCTGGGCCCAGAATGACTGACTGCCAAGTTTCCCTGGGCCCAGTTTCCCACCTCCCTCTCCGGCTACGTGTTCTTGTGGGAGTTGCGCAGGTGATATTCAGCGATGAATAGATACACCAGCGATAAGTGAGGGTGCGTGTATGCGGGCTGCTCTGCGCGTCACAGGTGTGCGCAGCGTCTAAGTCCTTGCCAAGAGAGTGGAGGTGTGGATGTGCCCAGGCAATGACTAGCAGTGTGCCCTGGGGTCAGGGTCAGAAAGCCGTGGGCACAGCGCCACCTCCTGCCAGTTTAGGGTACGCAGCGCACTCCCGGACAGTCTGCAAGTACCTCCCTCGTCCCCATCCCCGACGTACCCCGTAGGACCCGAAAAGCAAGCTTGTCTTTATTATCCCTCCTACTCTCCTCGAATTTCCGCTGTTGCCTCGCACGTGTTATATCTCCTCGAGTGTCTCTTCCACAGTCTCCTTCGGAATCAGCTCGGCCAGAGAACACAACTTTTGACTGACGCCCTGCAAGTGGACACGTCGATTCCCCAGCCCCGGCGGCGGTAGCCCACGTCTCCCGCAAGAGGACGCTCCCGCAAGTGTTCCACCAGGGGGCGCTGACCGCCTTCCTCAGTCCTGGCGGAGGGGCGGTGGTGAGAGCGATAATACTATCGCCAGATTGGGAATCAGCAACACGGTGATTTGCATAAAATTGAAAGACCCACGCCTAGTGGACGAAACGCGGAAGGCGAGAGTGAAACGGACTTGCTTATTGGCTGAGGGTTCTGTCAGTTCTTCCTTACCCGCTGAGCCTCTCCAACTGCGCCGGGAGGTCAGTCGGGAACCTCGGGCACTAGGCAGAGGGGCAACCCCCCCCTCACCGTCCGGACCCGGCGAGCCGAGGCGGGGCAGCCGGGGTGAGTGCCAGACGGCGCTGGGACCCCCGGCACGGGGGCACTCGGGCACTCGGGGGGTCGCGGGGTGGAGGGCGGCGTGCTGGAGGGCTGCGTCCCTGGGGGTTGTGCGCGGTGTCTGGGGACACATCTGGGCAAGGGGAGCTGAGCAGCGACTGGGGGCACCAGCCGTCCTTTCTGCTCCCCCGCCTTCCCGGGGCTCCCATCCCGGCACCCACCCGCCTCCCGGGAGAGCCCGTCCAACTTTGGCAAACCCTGGAGTCTCCGCTCGGAACTCTCAGGGACTCCCTATAAAGGAAGACCTCCGTCTTCCCGTCGGAAAGGTGGGGCTGTGCGCTGTGGGAGCCCTGGCCCCGTCTAGGACGAGCACTCCCACGAGTTTGTTGTTGTATGAAGGCCTCCGGAGGCGGTGATCGTCACCACTGCCCACCCGAGCTCCTCTTCCTTTCCGGCGGCTGCAGTTAGCTAGCTGAGCATGGGGACCGAGAGGCACGGTTCAGAACCGGACTGCCAGAAACAATTCCACGCCGCAGTGACTGTCATCCAGAGTTTACCCAAGAATGGTGAGGCCGGTGACAGTCCCCTCCCCTTGCCCTCTCTCTCCTGTGTTCCCTACCCTCAGTGATTCCAAGATGCAATTTGGAGGTGCCCCCTTCCTCCCCCCACCAAGTAATTCATTCCCTGGTGTTCTCAGAAGTTTCCTGGGATGTAGAGGAGGCTTTCTGGTCCCTGACACTTTGACTTACCTGGTATTTCAAAAGGTAAGGCTCCTTCCGCTCCAGCAACTCAGCCTTGCAGCCTTGGCCCTCTCCTCAGCCCAGGAAGCATCTCCCTTGTTCAGCCTGCCTCAAGACTTCTCTCAGTCTCTCTGAAAAATCTAAAATTTCCCTGGCCACCTCCCGCTGAAGCTGGGTGCCCGCTGGTTCTTAGCCTTTCTTATCTTCCACCGCCCCAACCACCCAGGTTCTTATCGCCCATCCTATGAGGAGATGTTGCGTTTCTACAGCTACTACAAGCAGGCCACCCAGGGACCCTGTCATGTGCCCAGACCTGGCTTCTGGGACCCTATTGGACGCTATAAATGGTAAAGCACCCTTTTCCCCTTGCCCCAGCTCCATGGTACTTTCCTCTTGGGTCAGTGACCTTTCATAGAGGCTCCATTGGTGATCAGAACTCTGCCTTCCAGGGATGCCTGGCACAGTCTGGGTAGGATGAGCCAGGAGGAGGCAATGGCAGCTTATATTGCGGAAATGAAGGTGGTGGCCCAGAAGGTAAAGTCTTCCTCATGCTTCCTCCCAAGTCTAAACCTATTTCTCCTTGTGATAACTGGTAACTGTCATTTGGATTCTGGTGCATGCCCAGAGTGACCCTTGTCTTCCCTCCTATTGACCAAGGTTGTTTCCACTCCAATTCTCTATGGTGAACAAAGCTACCAAGCCAGTCCCTGCCTGTGTCCATTCCTTCCCCAGTGGTTTTCAAGCCAGGGCTGAACCAACAGTGGACATGGTTGGGTGGAGATAGGGGTGGCAAATTTCCTGCTGGGTTGTCCGCCATCTTTTTCCTCTCCATAAGGTGATAGACACGGTTCCTTTGGGTGACGTGGATGATGGCATGTTTAACTACTTTGTGCCCTTGTATGAGATGATTCCTGACATGCCTCAGCCCCCAGAGACCTTCCTGAAGAAACTCACAGGTCAGACTCCCCTCAAAAGGGCCAGCACCGGGTAGAGAAGAATCAGAGTCAGGCCAAGGTTCTGAGCTGCTCAGCTTGTTATAGGAGTGGGAGAAGAGGTTCACCCAGCCATGGAAGGGGGATCCCCAGAGAGTTATTAGAGATCATCTTGTCAATACCCCTAGGAAACCATGACCCAATGAGGTGAGGTAACATAGCTCAGGATTAGAAATAGGAGAGTGGATTTGAACTTAGGTCTTCCGACTTCAAAACCCATGGTCTTTCCAGTTCCACATGAAAGAAAATCCTAAAATCAGTGCCAGGGGTGGATATCAGGATGGTGGTAAGGATGTGGGGATTGGTGTAGCTTTTACCATTGTTGTTCCTTGCCTCCCCACCTTGGGGGGAATTTGCCTGAAAACAAGTAAATATGTTTGTATTTGGTGGGTGGTGATGAAGGAGAGTCTGAGGGGCTGACTTGGGTGGAGTGTGGTAACCTATCTCATCTGCTTCCCTTTGCAGCTCAAAAGAAGATGCCAAATGGTGATTTAAGAACTGCCTCTGAACCCCTCCCACCTCCTAAGGAGCTGACCCCCCAGGCTTCAGGTCAATATCCACCTAGATTTGATTTAATTCAACAAAATTGGGTACTCTGGGCCAAGAACTGAGAATACAAGAAAGGAAAATGAAATAACCCTGGCCCTCAGGGAAATCACAGTCTACCAGAGAGAAAAACAACCACATACACACAGCTAAATAGAAGATCATTTTGAGGAGACACTATGAACGGGGGAGTCATTTCAGGGCACTTATATGTGGTGACACTCCATCTTAGCCTTTAAGGGAGCTGGGAGGAGGAGGAAAGAGGGTTCAAAAGGTAGAAATGAAGGAGAACATTTCAAGCATAGTAAACCTGTGCTTACTATACAAAGCCATGGAGGTGGGAAATAGAAAAAAACCATATACATACATGTATGTGTGTGTGTGTGTGTGTGTGTGTATTTTCCCCGAGAACAACAAGCAAGCAAGTTTTGTTGCAGTGCAGAATAGGTGGGAGAATAGAACTTGCTAACCTTTTTTCTGTCAGAGACCCCTCTGGCAGTCTGGTAAAGACTTTGGACCCCTTCTTAGGAGAATGATTTTTTCAATGCATAAAACAAAATACATAGGATTACAAAGGAAACCAATTATATTGAAATAGAGTTATCAACATATTTTTTTAAGTTTGTAGAATTGAGGTTAAGAAAAGTAGTGGGCAGAAGGAGGCAATTGGGGCAGATAAAGAGATAGTGAAGGGCTCCCCCCACTCCCCATGAAGCAATATCTGAAGGAGAAGATAAAACCTGAGAGTGGGTATGCTCATACTCCATACCTGTGGAACTCCTCCCTGGGTTCTAGAGCACTGAGCTTAGAAAGGATGATAGATCAGCCAGAGGCCCAGGAATAGGATGACTGAGGTTCTTTTTCCCAGGGTCTCATTCACTTGACTATGTCCTTTACAACTTAGGTCTCATTGTCTTCCCATTCCTGTACCCTAATTCCCATCTATCCTTCCCTTCCTTCCCTCATTCTTTCCTTCTTTCCCCTCTCTTGTTCTCTAACTCTCCTCTCCTTCTTTTACACACACACACACACACACACACACACACACACACAAAACCACACACACACACATACACATACACATACACTCCCCATGACCCTAGCGGTTTCTACTCTAGAGCACTGGCTATGGCCTCTGCCTGAGCCCTGGGAAGTCATCAGCTCCCTCTCTTCCTTCACTCCCTTTCCTTTTCCTCCCCTCACAGAAGCACAGCTACCCAGGGTGCCCAGTATCCATGGGAGAGCCTCTATGGACCTGGATTCTGAGGTTTTCTGTGATTCCTTGGAACAGCTAGAGCCTGAGCAGGTAAGATGCCGCCCCATTTTCAAGGCTACCCTGCCTTTACTTCTCCCACCCAACCCTTTAAGACTCAGGGAATTGGGCTTGAGGGGAGAATCAGCTCTTAGTTTCTCCTCCCCTGGGATTTCTCCCTTCAGGGTGAGTGGCTGCAGGAAGAGCTGAAGGAAGTTCTTGAAGGAGAGACTGACATCAGCAGTGGCCACTTGCTTCCAAGAGAGAGAGGTAACTCATACCCTGCCCTGCCCTCCCCCTACCTTCCTTTCCTCTGGGATCTTCTTTCTCTTCTCCATCCCCAGCACCTGCCCTCACCTCTGGCCCTTCCATCGCCACCCTCTCCCTTAGGACAATGCTGGGGTGAAAGTCCAGGGTTGTTATTTTAATATAGAGTGGGGCAGGGGAGGGCACTGGAGAGTTCAGCCTTCTGCCCAGGGCTGCCACACAGGCAGATGCCCTTGACTCTCAGAACCCCAAGTTACTGGGGAAAGGGGTAGGAGGTGGGGCTGGGCAAAGTCCCTACCTCTCCCTACTCTGCCTATGCCCCCTCTAGGGACAGCAGTGAAGGAGGCAGAACCACCCCCTCCCTGCATGAGTTCTTAGCCCTTTGTTCCAGTCTCATCTCTCCTACTGCTCTGACTGGTTTTAGTGGTCTTCAGTATTCTGGGCCTGAGTTTTGCAAATTAAGGAGAATGATCCCTGTCCTCCTTTTAGGACTGGTATGAAAATAGCTTAGGCTTCATGGATGTGCTAGGAGGGCTTTGAGAAAATGAATTCCTATAAAGATTCAAGGGACATCGCATATAGGAGACTGTTTACTTCTGTCCTTCACCTACCCTATCAGGTGTCTGAACCTGGGCTGACCCAGGAGACTCCCACAGGATGAGGACAGCCTCTCTTCTCTATCTGTTTATGCAGAGATGGTGGGAAGGGCTCCCCAGGGTCCCCAGGAGTTTGAAGCCTGGCTGGCCAGTACGGTGCAAGCCTTGCAGGAGAGCATGCAAGATGTTCAGGGGAGACTGAGGTGTCTGGAGAGCCTGCCCCGCCCTACACAGGTGAGCTCCCCTCCCTGAAACCGCCACAAGGAAAAAAGGGACCAGTGAGAGATCAAACCGCCCCTTTCCCTCAGCTTACCCACCTGTGTTTCCCTTTTATCCTTCTCTCCCCTTAGAAACCAAAAAAAGCTTTTCCCAGGATAATTACAATAGTGGTAGTAGAGTAGAAGGAGTAGTAGTCGTAGTAAACCAAGAAACCTTTTCCCAAAATAATAATACTAGTAGTCCTCTTAGAAACCAAGAAACCTTTTTCCAGAATGATAACAGCAGTAGTAGTAGCAGCAGTAGTAGCAGTAGCAGTAGTAGCAGCAGCAGGGATTTACAGTCCAATAAGGCCTGCAAAGTGCTATATATATATATGTATATATATATATACATATATATATATATATATATATAATGTCATTTGATCCTCACACTAACCCTAAAAGACAGGTGTAATTATTACCCATTTTACAGATGAGGAGACTGAGGCTGAGAGGTCACATAGCTCATATGCCTGAGGCCATATTCAAACTCAGGTCTTCCAACTCCCACACTGCACCACACAGCTGCCTCTGAATTTAAAACTAGGAGCTAGACATCTGCGTTCTTGTCCTAGCCCAGCTTCTCCAGTGCCTTCAGGGCCCCAGGCTCCTCTCCTCAAGGATCTCACTCCCAAGATTGTTGTTCAGCATCCTGGCAACAAGTTTCCCTTCATGCTTCCTTAGTACAGGAAGTGAGACTCAACCCCAGGAATAGAAAGGGGGAGTAGGAGGTATGCCAGGAGTACTAGGCCTTCCTGGCTCCCTTGGCTGAACTGTCCCTTGGGGCAGCAGAGCTGACCCCCCCTGACCCTCCTTTTCTATCTAGGCTGTTCATACTTAAATGTGAGGGAGAGGCAAGGGATGACAGCCAATCCCCTCCTAAAGCTGAACAGCCGGCTCACCTATGCCTGCTCTCACCACCCCCTCACCTTTAGTAGTCCGATCTGGCAATTATTCCTTCTTCATCACAGTCACAGACAGCTCTCTGGAGGCATATATATGGGCATATCTTCTTCACTTATTTTAGTTGTGTCTGATTGTTCATGACCCCATTTAAGATTTTCTTGGCAAAGATAGTAGAGTGATTTTCCGTTTCCTTCTCCAGTTCATTTTACAGATGAGGAAAGTGAGATAAACAGCATGAAGTGACTTGCCTAGGGTCTCACAGTTATTAAATGTCTGTGGATTTGAACTGACTCCAGGGCTGGAGC
Organism: Potorous gilbertii; assembly: GCA_028658325.1. Taxonomy (NCBI): domain Eukaryota; kingdom Metazoa; phylum Chordata; class Mammalia; order Diprotodontia; family Potoroidae; genus Potorous; species Potorous gilbertii. The sequence goes on along the minus strand of JAQQSK010003107.1, from coordinate 195,124 downwards.
TCTATCCACTACACCACCTAGTTGCTCTCTATATAGACATGTACAGAGACAGTAACACACACATATACACACACATGCATACATTCTCTCTTTCTCTCTCTCTGTGTGTGAAGTCTTCTGACTACAGAAGAAAGTAGTCCCGATCTAGCCAAATCTGGACCTTGGACAGTCATCAAGCAGGAGATGGCTAAATCTAAGGCACTCTTGGGGTCTACCCTACCTCTCTGCTGGCTCATTATGGTTGATGATTTGTTTTACATGTAGAAAGTCCTCAATTCCTTATTTTTGACCTCCCCTACCCCTTCCCTCACCCCTTTCCCTGCTAAAGGTTTCAGTTTTAGAACCTGGGTGCAATTGGAAACAGCTCAGTGGGTAAAGCTATGGACCTGGCTTAGTTCAAATCTGGCCTCAGACACTCACTAGCTCTGTGACCTTGGGCAAGTTAACTATGTCTTAATCCGCTGGAGAAGGAAATGGCACACCAGTCCAGTATATTTGCCAAGACAACTCCATATAGGGGTCACGGAGAGTCAGACATGACTGAACACTAACAAACAATCACAAGAACACTGTTATTTCCTAGGTAGGCAAGAATAGTTATCATATTTCTGACCATTGCAACCGGGGACTGAGCAAAGGACCTGGAAAAATACCTGACCTGTCTTTCTAAAGCTAGTCCATCACTCTTGTCCTCTTCCACCCTCGTTCCTACTAGATTTTATCCCTCCCACGGATGTAGGGGCTGGGCCTGAGGGTGTTCAGGGAAAAGTTGTATAGCCTACACTCACAGCAATGTGGAGGTGTGGGGCGGGACAGCTCTTTGTGTGATCCCGCCTTCCTCCTGGCCCAGGGAATCCATTTTTCCAGTCTGACTAGCTGGTGTTTTAGTTCTGCTCAAGTCAAGAAACATTTTATTAAGTGCCCAATGATTGCAAAACCTTGTGCTGGGTACTGTGGAAGATGCAACATTCTTACCCTCATGGAACCTATATTCTTCAGTCTATTACTATGGTACTTATTAGCTATGTGACTGTGGGTAAGTCATTTCCCATCTGTGCAGTCTTGTAGGAGAACATGACAATCCTACTACTTTTTCCATACTGGAAGGGTTTGTGTCCTTAAGTTGATGCAAATTTTGATCCCTCTAAAACAAGGGTTCTTAATTTTGGGGGGGAGGAGCATTATGGTGAAGCTTACAGACCCCTTCTCAGAAGAATGTTTTTAAATGCACAAAATACCTAAGATTACAAAACAACCAGTCATACCAAAAGAGTGATCAAAATGTTTTTTTTAAAAAAAAAAACCAAGGTTCTAGAGTCCTAAGGGTTACTGCCCTTAGTCTGAAATTTAATGAAGTCTTTAAATCTTGCTATGGCCCCATAGGTCATAGTTCAGTAACTGGTGTCAGACAAGTTATCTCTGAACTTAGGCTGGTTCAAGCAATGGGCAAGCAGGCTTTTTAATGCACTAGAAGTCCACCCCCATAGCCTTCCAAAACCTGAAAGCCTGTCAGCTCACAATCAAAGCATTGTCTGGCCTTAGCGGATGAGGGCATTTACACAGATTAGCTTCATATGTTACAGGTACACAGCAGTGGTAGGTGAGTGCAGAGGAAGTCAAGGTTGATACAGTAGGAGATCAGGGAAAGCTTCCTGAAAAAGCCCTTGAACTGGGCTTTAACAGATAGGATTTGAAAGGGATAGTGGTGTAAAAGAGGGAGGGGGCTATTCTAGGTTTAAGTATCAACCTCAGCTGAAGCATAGTGGAAAAGGGCATTTTGTACTTTGGACCTTGATTGCCTTTTCCTTGGAAACAAACCAGAGGTGGCCTACCTTTGGCCCTGGGACTTTCTCCCTTCACCATAAACCATACCATATCTATCCCTTGAGCTGGCAGCTAGATGACACATCGGATAGAGTGCCATGCCTGGAGTCAGGAAGATCTGTGTTCAAGTCCACCCCTGGATGCTTACTGTCTGTGTGCCTCTGGGCAGGTCACTTAACCTTATTTGCCTAGTTTTCTCATCTGTCAAATGAGCTGGAGAAGGAAATGGCAAACCACTCCAGTATCTCTGCCAAGAAAACCCCAAATGGGGTCAAAAGAGTCATTCATTATTGAACATCATCTATCCCTTGACTGATATAAGGACCCTCTCCTCTGCTGACCCTCCTTCATCACTGCTACTGGGTCTTGATCCCTGAATCTAATGCTCAAGTCCTTTGCTTTCATACCCCAGAGCAGATTAAATTTTCAATAGAATAGAAGGGCCTGAGTTTAGTTTGAGGGCCTTAATGGGGGTAGGAGTAGTAGGAGCCTTGAACTTAATTTGAGCCCAATAATTGCCCCCTCCCTCCCCCCCACACTCCTCTGTCTTTGTGAAACTAGAGTTTTAAAGATCACCATACAAAAGATAGCAAGATTGAGGGTGCAGGTAAAAATTTTGGATAAATAATTCTTAAGTGGGTGCCTTCCTGGTTGGTATATTCTTCTCCTGGCCCTGTCCTTGCTGGCTCGATCATCTCAGAGGCTGGAGGGGGAGGGGGGAAGCTGGGCTGGAAATGGAGATGGGGGAGGGGACTGGACGGGAAACTAATGGATTGGGATATTGGGAAGAGGCGGATGGTGAGGAGACTGACCTGGGTCAAGGACTGAGGGAAGTTTAGACTCTCCCCCCACCTTTCCTTCCCTCTCCTTCCCTCTTGTAGAACCCCCCATCCCAGCAGGGGCCCTGGGCCTTGGAGCTCTCTACCCCCACAGTTCTCCTCCTCCTCCTGTGGCCATTCGTTGTCCAGTGGCTCTACCGACAGTTTCGGAGACAGAAGAGGTGATTGGCCCTTAGGGGACACCGCTGCTGCCTGAGGAGATGATGGGAGGAGGGGGAAGGAAAGTGCCTCCTCTTTCCGAGCCCGCCTGCCCCCCAGTCTCCCACACTGCACCTGAGCCTTCCTGGGGAAGCAGGGAGGGCTTGGACCTCACCAGCTAGCCTCGTTTTCCTCACCTGTCAAATGAGAGGGTCGGACTAGATCTCTAAGGGTCCTTTCCAACACTTAATTTTCTTCAGTCTGTGAGCTATGCCACTAAGTAGTCGTGTGACCTTAGGTAAATCTTTTCCCTTCCTTTGGACCTCAGTTTCTTCACCTGTAAAATTACCCGGTGGAACTGGCTCTTAGGTGATATTCTGGAATTCCATGGCCAATCAGTATTTGCTGTATGGGTGGGTGCTGGATGACTAAATTCAACCTTTCTTGGCGGCCCTCGGGGCTGCAGCCCTTCCCCTCCAAGAGGGGGCAAATGACTCGCTTTCCCCGAGTGTGGATGGCACGGGGTAATCCCAGGATGCACCCACGATGCCAGGACACCACCAGCACTAGATCGCTGCTGCTGCTACTGCTGCATTTCTCCCTCCCATCTTCCCAGAAGCTCCCTCCCCCAGCCGCCTCAGGCCAGCTGACTGTCATTCCCCACCTCCATCCCGGTCCCTCCCAGAGGTACCTTAGCTCTGGCAAGTTGAAGCAGGGGCCTGGGCGTCTATTGTAGCTGTTTGGAAGAAAAGTAGAGTGAGTGGATGCGAGAAGGGTGTTTGGGGAGGCTTTTCAGGGATGCTTCGGAGACGCAGCAGTGGAGGATGGATGGATGGATGGATGGATGATGGATGGATGGATGGATGGGGAGGGGAGGGGAGCCGTGGGGGAGGCACTGAATTTGCTTTGGATCACATGTCCCCTCCATCCTTTGGATTCTACTCAGGTTCTCATGCGCCCAGAAGATCCTTAAGTATTAAAATAAATGAAACTTTCGGCTCTGGCGAGGTTTCATCCCAAGGGGTGTGGGGTGACGCAGGCATGGGGAGCTGGGCCGGGTTCCTCGCCTTGCACACCAGCTCCCCACCCCCAACCACGACGTTTCCCCTCCCTTCTGCTTGTTGACCAGCCGTTTAATGCGAAGACTCTGAAGTCTTTGCTGTAGGAGGGGGATGGGGCGGAGGGGACTGAAGAGGAGAGCCCCACCGGCAGTGAGGGGCTGCTTGCGGGCTCCCAGGAGCCTCGGAAGAATTGGGGGAGGTGTCTCGTGTCTCAGTGTCCCGGGGTGGTGCCGAAATCTGAAGAAAACAGCCGCCTGCGAGTGAGGGGAGGGGGTGGACTCGAGCGAAGGTCGCCTCTGGACCCCGTGGTCCACCCCGCCCCGGCTGGCCTCCTGGTCGCGTTGCCTGGGGGGTCCGGGATCCTGGCGGCCATCCCGGGATTCCCGCGGGGGGCTGAGCAGAGTACCCTTCCCCCGGGCCCAGGAACTGGCAGGGCCCTGCGGTGTCGGGGCGGAGCCTGGGGGGAAGGAGGGGAGGGGGCGGTCCGAGCTGCGCGTGGCATCACGGTCACAGTCACGGTCACGCCGCGAGGGAGGCCAGAGTGAGCCTGAGGACGGCCACCGCCCCCGGGGCAAGACTGGTCGCCTTCTTCCGTCCAGCTGGCAGCTCCGCCCTATTCCCGCTCCTGGCACTGATCCTCGCCCCCAGCCCCCTTCCCGAGGCGCTGCCCCTTAGCCCTTCCCCAGATACCCTCTCCTTCCCGTCCCCTTGGAGTCTCTGATGCACCCCCTCCAGGTCTGCCCTAGCCCCTAGTGCAGGGAGGCACCTTCTTATGTGAGCCTCACCAGCACACACTTCCCCCAAAAGGTGCAGCCCTCAGTGGCAGAAGTTGACCCCCTTCCCTGGGGTGCACTTTAAGACTTCTTTCCAGCTTATCTGTATCAATAAGTCACTTTAGCTCAAGCCCTCCGAGAACTCTGGGGGAGTGGACCAAGGCTGGAGCTGGCTCAAGGCCTCTGTTTGTCCCAGCCTTCTTGTGTGTGTCTATCCGTGTGCACATTTGGGGCAGCCAGAGTCTGCTGTGGACTGGGTGGTTCTGTGCAAGAATGAGAGTCTGGGTATGCATGTGTGTGCATGGTGTTGGCTTCAAGTGGTTCTTTTTCCTCCCTGGCACACCAAGACTGTCATCTGCCCATCCCAGGGTTGGCTCAGCCTCCAGGCCTGCTTAGTGCTTTCCCCTTCATCACCTCTCCTGGGATCCACCCCCAGCTTTTCCAGTTCTTTACCCTTTGCCTTGAGCCAAAAGCCTGGAGTTTTCTGAGATTTTCCTTTAGCCTGAACACCCTCTTCATTTTCCCTCCACTTCTAGCCCACCACACCCAACCTCTTAATTTATGTGACTCTTGAAAATACAGGAAAGGAAGAAACTTTCTTGTATTAACTAGAGAGGACAGGAGAATCACTCCATTCTCCCCTCCCCACTTCCTCCATGGAAAAACTTTTTAGCTTGAAAAGAACTTAAAAAACAATTCCTTTTGACTTCTCCTTCCATTCTCTACCACCCAGAAGTGCCATGACCTCTTCTTTGTATATAGTATCAATCACCTTTTCACTTTAGCCAAATGGTATCTTTATACAGTATTCAGTCCTCTGGATTCCAGGTTCACTCACTCAAATTCAGAAGATCCTCTGGCTGGAAGCTCAAAGGTGTCTCCCTTCTGCTCTGTGGATAAAGCCCAGGGCTACAGGCTGTGGACTCAATAAAGCCTTTGTGATAAGGATGGCCAAGAGCAGAACTGGATTAAAGTAGGGGACAGGGCGCATAGGAGGCTGCTGGCTAGAAAAGTCTGGGCAGTCTCAGGGAGGCCTAAAGCTACAGGACAAGATGGCAGACTCCTGCCAGTAATGTCTGAAGGTTCCCTAATGCTGAACTGCCTGCAGATACTTGATTCTTCCCATTTCTCCTGATTAAAAAAACTGTACTATAGAAGCTTCTTATGAATTGTACTAGGAGAGAGAGAGAGAGAGGGAGAAGGATGGGAAGCTCATCTCCAGATTCCATTTGGATAAAGTCATTTTCCGTAAGAGAGCTCCCAGTTTGGTGGAGGAGAAACTCCCCATTCTCAGGAAGCTCCTTGTCTGATGTGGGAGATGATCAATATGACCACTGGTTCATGGAATCACAGATTTGAAACTGGAGGGACTTTCGAGATCCTCAAGTCCATTTGGGAGGAAAAGGTCTGCTTAGGGCAACAGTTCTTAACTTGGAGTTCCTGAGCTTGTTTTTAAATAATATTTTGGTAACTATATCAATATAACTGGTTTCCTTTATAATTCTGTCATGATTTTATGCATTCAAAAACATTATTCTGAGAATGAATACATTTTGTTGTTGGTTGGTTGTTTTTTCAGCCGTGTCTGCCTCTCAGTGACCCCATTTGTGGTTTTCTTGATAAAGATATGGGAGGAGTTTGCCATTTTCTTCTCATTTAATAGATGAGGAAAGTCTGGCAACACGGGTGAAGTGACTTGCCCTAGGTTACACAGCCAGTAAGTGTCGGAGTCCAGTTTTGAACTCAGGAAGAGGAGTCTTCATGACTGCAGGCCCAGTGCTCTGTCCACTGAAGCGCCACCTAGCTGTCCCAAATGAGTCCATAGGCTTCACCAAACTGAGAAGATTCTTGGTAGGGAAAAGGGTAAGAATCTTGTTAATCCAGCTCAAACCTTTCATTTTACTGTGACGGAAATGAAGCAATCAATGAATTCATTGATTTGAATTATTGATTACAACTTGTTGGGCATTGTGCAAATGCAAAGACAAAAATGAAATTCTTTGCCCTCAAGGAATTTATAGTCGATCTAAATAGACTAGACAGACTATAAATATATACATATATTTTTCTAGCACATAAAATCCAAAGTAATGGGGTGGGAGGAGAGGCACTAGTAGCTGAGGGGAATCCAGAAAGGTGTGAAGTAGGAGGACTAGAGTGAAGATAAGACGAAAACTTGGCTGAGCCAGGAGGATGGAGTGCATTCCAGAGATGGACCCCTGTCTCTACAAAGGGATAGAGGCAGGGGAAAGAGATGGAATGTCAGGTGTGACAGACAGCAAGAAAGTCAAGTCTAGCTCGACTACAGAAAAACATAAAGGAGTAACATAAAAGTGTGTTCTCATATGGACACAGAAGCTGAGAAAGATCTGTTGGAGCCAGCTTGGAAAGGGTTTAAATCAAGCATTTATCACCTGTCATTTGCTAAATGTTCTATACAAAGAGAAAAGTAAAATAGGTTCCCACCCTCAAGGAAATTACCTTTTAATCTTCTGCATTAGGCAAAGGCACTGAAATGGGAGATGGAGAGATGTCATGTGTAAAGAACCGCAAAAGGGCCGATTTGGGCCAAATGTTGTGATCCCGGAGGGGACAGAGAAGAGGTCGGATGGTAAAGAATTTTAAGGGCCAGAGGAGTTTCCACTTGATGCTAGAGGTTAAATAAAAAGCCGTTAGAGTTTATTGAGCAGGGCATTGCTTTAGGAATGTCATTTTGGAGGGGCTAAGGATGGATTGGCAAAGGGAAATGTGACACAGAGATCAATTAGTAGGCTATTCTTGTTGTGTGTCCTTTCTTGAGGTGGACCAGTGACACCAGGAGGGCGATGTCTTGACTTGCAAGTGAATTTAAGGGAGGCAAAGTCTGGGAGCAAGATATAGGTGTAGACAACTGGAGATAGCCCAGGACGCAGTGCAGGTTATTGTAATAGTTTAGGTGAGAGGTAATAAGGGCCTGAATGATGATGCTATGTAATGCCTCAAGGGATTAAATGGCCTGCCCCAGATCACACAAAGAATAAGGGGTACAGGCCAAGGATTCCCATCAGGTCTTGCCTAATACCTAAATCCAATGCTCTTTTCCATCAAGCCCTGTAAGGTCTCTGCCTTCAAGGAGTTCCCTATTCAATAGAAAAAACAAAGTCCCTGCCACTGTGAACCTTCCAGACTGATAGGAAGATGTCATGATCCACAACATACACAGAAACACAGCTGAAAATTCTGTAGCTGGAGGTTGGTTCTTTAGGGGTTTAGAGAAAGAACAGGGTCTATACAGATGGGGAGAAGTATACCAATGAATGAAAGACAGTTATTAAGTGGCTATACTGCAATTAAATGTACATAAGCCTAGGCATACTGATAGAAAAACAGACATACTCCCTGCTCTCAAGGAGGTCCTACTCTAATAGGAGGAGACAAGAGGCTTCAGCTATTAATCCTATGGAAAGCTCTCCTACATCAGCAGCAAATCAAGTGATAATGTATTTTCATTAATGTGATTTCCATAGATTAAACCATTTCTGTTGTTATTCAGTCATATCTGATGCTTCATGACCTCATGTGGGTTTTCTTGGCAAAGATTCCAGAGTCGTTTGCTATTTCCTTCTCCAGTTCATTTTACAGATGAGAAAACAGACGCAAATTGGGTTAAGTGACTTGCCTGGGTCACACAGCTAGTAAGTGTCTAACGCCACATTTGAATGATGAATTTTCCTGACTCCAGGCTTGACCCTCTATCCATTATGCCACCATATATATGAGTAATTTCTGAAAGACCATTTTTAATGCCCAACTTTCAATGGGTATCTTTCTATGGGAAGCTTCAGTCCAGAGGTTCCCAAATTTATTTGGCCTCCTGTCCCCTTTTCAAAAAAAAATTACTCAACACCTCCCTGGAAATCTATTCTTTTTAACCTTTTAAGTTTTTTTTTTTAATTTGTGTCATTCCAAAAATATGTAATTTTTAAAAATAATGACACACTTTAAATTTAGTAATTTTTGTAAATTCGTGGGGTTTTTCCTGCATTGAAATTTTGATGACACAATATTAAATCATGTAACCATACAGTATCATATTGTAAACATCATATTTCTGCTGATGCATGCTGGACTTCCCAACAGTGCAAGACACACTCACCTGCCAATGCTTGCCTGTTAAGACCTGTCGGTGCACTTGACCCCTGATCAGGTATAACTTGGATTTTGTGTGTTTATTTGGAAAATAATGTAATCACTACAACTTTAACTCTGTTACACAACAGATGAAATGTACAGTTTTTCAAATTTTTCTTCTCTTCTTTCCTTATGCTTCTATCTTTCCCTTATTTTTATTCAAGGCTCCCCATGGCATCCAAGGCTATTACTGCCCCCTCATCATTTCAGAGCTCACTTTGGGAACCTCTAGTCCTTCTGACATATCCAAATTTAGAGACAATGTATAATTCCAAAAGTCCTCCTCTTGTGGTTAGAAGAGCTAAATAGAAAGGACAATCCCCTTGGAAGTGTGAAAACCTAAGTTTAAAGTCATTAAAAACAGCTAAAAAAACTAACCCTGATATAGTGCCTACTATGTGCCAAGCACTGTGTTAAAAGCTGTACACTTAATCCTCACACAGCAACCTTGGGAGGTAAGTATTATTGCTATATTCCCATTTTACAGATGAGGAAACTGAAGTAGACAGCTTTGAAGTGACTGACTCAGGGTCACACAGTGTCAAAGGTCAAATCTTCTGGACTCTAGTCCCAGAACTCTATGCACTGAACCTACAAACTGTCTTAGAAATGGAAAAAAACCAAAACAACCCCACTCCCCCAAACCTGCCAATGACATCTATTGACTGTGTGACCCTCATCTGTTAAAAACCCTTTTTTTGGGGGGGGGGTTTCGGGCCTGTGACTTTCTTGGACAATTGAGGGGAAAGTACATTGATTATGGAATCAGAGGACTGGGCTGCAATTCCATCTCTGACCCTAATTACCCATGTGGTCTAAGACAGGGCCTTTCCCTTCTTTAGGCCTCATTTATTTTACTTCTGTAAAATGAGGGAGCTGGATGAGGTGATCGCTGAGGTCCCTTCCACCACATCCTTTATGATCCATTAGAACGATCTCAGATCTGCTGCTCACCATAACTGAGTCTCAGAGAGTCCGTGGCACTGAGAGCTTATGGGACATGCCCTGGGCCTTATAGCCAGTAGGTGTCAAAAGGCAGGATCTGAACCCAGGTTTTGGGGTCGTTCTTGTTACTCTGTTTCCAAGGTGCCTCTTGTATAATTAGGGAGTCTTGCTCTCACAGAGCTGTGTGGCTCAGCCTGTAAAACTTATCATCTGACATCAATACACAGTGAGCACTTACTATTCGGGAGGTCAGTGTTCTCGAGGCCCTTGACTAGAGGAGTTTTTATCTCTTGGCTGAGGATAGGGAAGGTGGGGCTCACTGTGCAAAGCAGCATTTCAGGGAGATTACTTTTTGGCCTGTGTGTGCAAAATGATGGGAGACTAAAGGCAGGGGAGACCTGCTAATATTCCATCCTTGGATATCTGACATTGGGAATGCAAAAACAAACTCAGAAACTGGATATGGAAGGACTGACCACAAGAGAGTCAGTCCTCCCCATGGGGGAGGATTTGGAAGAGCAGCTGGATATGGTCGGGGGTCAGGCAGCAAAGGGAGAGAGGAGTGAAGGAGATGTGTAGAACCAAGGATAGTTGGTGGACATAAGTCTGCAGAGAGAAACAATTAAACAAGTTAGAAGCAAATAGGTGGTGAAATAGAGTACTGAGCCTGGAGTGAGTAAAACCTGACTAGTTATGTGACCCTGGGCAAATCACTTAACCTCTTCCCCCATCTGTAAAATGGGGGTAATAACAGTACCTACCTCTCATTTTGTTGTGAGGATGAAATGAGATAACACTCGTAATGCCCTTTTCACAGGGTATGGCACATAGTAGATACTCAATAAATGACTGTTTGTTATCATTTCTTAATTCCAAGACCTGACCTCCAGGAGTATGTCTCCTAAAGGACTCAGGGGACTTAGACCTCTTTCCTTTGCTGGGTCAGACCTCTTCAAATTCCATCACAGTGTCTAAATTACTCAAGGACAGCTTCACAGAAGGCATCCCAAAGTAGAATTAAAATCAGCTAGTTTTAACATTAGATTATAAACTCCTTGTAGAGATTGTAAGCCTGATAGATGCAAGGTGGTATCCCTAGTGGCACCCAGTTCAATAAACGCTTCAATTGAATTGTCCTATGTTTTGAAAAGGTAGTGTTCCAAATGAGATATCCATAGGTTCTTTACAGGAACTCTGACAGGGCTGTCTGGGCACAGAGTCAGAATGCAAAAATCAACATTTGTAAGCATCTGTTTCTGCAAAATGGGGGGTGTGATGAGACTTAAATGAAATAACTGATCAATAAGCATTTTAAGGACTTTGTGCCAGGGACTATGTGGTTTCTTTTTTCTTTTTAACTGAAATTTCTTTTTCTATCAGCAAAAATCTGCCTTTATGTACTTATACCTCCCCAATGAGAAAGAAAAATAAAATCCCTGTTACAAATATGTATAGTCAAGCAAAACAAATTTTCATATTGGAAATGACAAAAAATCTAAATGCTGCGTTCTGAACCTTTCATCTGTCTATCAGGAGATGGGTGGTATGTTTCCTCATTAATCCTCTGAATCATGGTTAGTCATTACCCTGATCAGAATTCCTAAGTCTCTCAGAGTTGTTTGATTTTACAATATTATTGTCTTTCTATAAATTACTCTGTTCCTTTCACTCTTCATCAGTTCATACACGTCTTCCCAATTTTCTCTGAAACCATCCAGAATATTCCATTATACTTATATGCTGTAACTTGTTCAGCTGTTTCCCAGTGGATGGGTACTCCCTTAGTTTCCAGTTCTTTGTCACCACGAAAAAGAGCAGCTATCTTTCTGTGCATGTGCGCCCCTTTCTTCTTTCTTTAGGCCTTACAGGAATATCAGCAGGTCAAAAGGGATTCTAGTTACAGATTTGTTTTGGGTTTTTTTTTGGGGGGGATGCCTAGTGCCAAACTGCTTTCCACAATTCAAGGCTCTCATTTGGCAAAGGATGAAACAGTCTCCAAGAGGGAAAAGACAGTGGGCAGGGTGCAATCAGAAGCTAGGCCTCCAAATTCATAGCCACAAAACCTGCCTGCAATTCCCTCAGAGACTAGACAATCCGAAATCCATTAACCCCTCTCCAAGAACTCGGTCTAGTAATACCGGGCTTTATCCTTCATGAACGGGCAAGGAACTGTCTTAATGTTTGGAGGCTCAGTTCTCACCCAGGTTACCCTCAGCCTGGACGCAGGCAAATCTGGAGGGGATCAATCAGTCAGCTATTGTCTATTTGATGTCAAGCCCATTGTTAGTCACCGGGGAGTCAAAAACAAAAAGGAAGCAGTTCTTGTCTTCAAGAAACCTAGTCTGGTGGACAACAAATACATATAGAAGGAGCAGTTAGCTGTGTGATTCTGGGTTTGCCTCAGTTTCCTCGTTTGTAAAATGAACTGGAAAGGAGATGACAAACTACTTTAGTATCTTTGCCAAGAAAACCTCAGACGGGGTCACTAAGCCTTGGACAGGACCGAACAACAAGGCGGAAGGGAAGGGGGTGGAGAGGGGAGGTGCCACATTTGTTCGAGCTTCTTGGGAAGCTTGGCCCTAGAAGGAGCCCAGGTGGGTGCCCTTAGCACGTGCCCGGCACTGCGCTCAGCTCTTGGGGAAAACGGGAGGGTGCGATAATAAACGCCAGTCAACCCATCCTGCATTTATTAAGCACCGAATGTTTGCCGGGCGGAGAACCAAACAGTCCCCACTCGGAGGCAGCTCGAATTCCAATAAATTGGTTCTTCGAGGCACGAACCGGAGCCACTGCGGCTGAGGGGGAGGGGAGGGCGGCCAGATCCGGCCGAGTTTTAGAAACAACCCTGGGGCAGTGGAGTGGGCAGGAGGCCGAATGGGAAGGGCAGGAACGTTTAGGGAAAAATGCATTTTGCCCACGGGAGGGGGTGGGGGCCCACAGAACCCGGAAGGGGCTCGGGGTCCCATTTTAGATCCCCCTCGCTCGTTAAAGGCGCCCCACCTCCAGAAGACAGGGCCCCGGGCCCGCAGCTGGGGAGGGGGGGCGCGGCGCCAAATAGAGGCTTCTGGAAGGCAAAGAGCCAGAGATGGCGCTAGAACCGGAAGCGAGCTACAATTTCCTCTCCTTTGCCCGCAAGCCTGGAACCCAGGGCCGACTAGCACCTTTTCCCACTCTTCTATAACGTCCGGCAGTATCCATGAGGACATGAGGCTCGAACGCGGGGCAAAAAAAACGCCGTCCGCCCCTCCAGTCTAGGCCGAGGTTGGGCTGCGACAGCCCCCCCTACGCCTTTAAACCGGCACACGTTTCTTCTTGATTTGTTTACGTCTTCTTTCGCCCTTTCTGGGTTTCAAAAGATGTTTTGAGGTATCACTCCGCAAATGGCTCTCCCAGGCTCACTTTTTTATTATTTTTTTTAAAAACCTAATATTGGCAGTCCCTCGGGCTCTGATTCTTTTTTAGACACGGATTCTGATCTTATCCTTAACTTCCTTGGTTTATTATCTTTCCATGCAGGGATCAAAAATCGATTATACTCGGGGACTATTTTTTGGAATGAACCATTTTACCTTTAGTACAGGGAACATTGATAAGCCTCAGAATTGCCTCACTCGGGGAAATATTTGACAATATCCTTTAAAAAGTATCTTTCTTGAAAAATTACACTAAAAGTCTCATTTGGAGCGGCCGAGTCTTCTGCTATTCTTGAAACACCATGGTCTCGTCCAGAACCCGCCCTAATCTCCCTGAGATTGGCTAGCCTCGCTCTGTTCATCTCAATCACTGTATCCTATGGCAGTGCACGTTTCGGTCGCACCGTCCCGGCGGCCGAAGAGGCGGGGCTGGGAGGCACCCCCCGCGTGCCTGATGATTGGCTGATCTGACCAACGCATGGGGACGCTAGTCCCTAGAGACAGTGGACTACGAGTCCCGGCGTGCCTCGGGAAAGCCCACTATGCGCTTGCGCGGGGGCGGGGCGGACTGGCTCCTTTATATAAGGCAGCACAGAGAGCTGGGAGGCAGCAGTTGGAAGTTGGCAGGTGAAGGAGGCAGGTTGGGAGGGGGAAAAGTAAAGGAGGAGGCGGAAGCAGTGCTGTCGGAAGGGGGAGGGGGGAAGAAGGAGGAGGAGGCGGAGGAGGAGAGCTTAGAGCAGAGCGCCGAGCCAAGGGGAGATGAGTTTGTCCGTCCTCGACTGAGGCTCAGGCCGGGGCCAGGGAGCGGGGAAGCAGGGGCCGGAGCGACACCCGTGGAAGTGGGAGGAAGTGGTCGGAAGTGGTCCTGGGACTTTAACCCCTTGTGGGCTCTGCGGCAGGGGATTTAACCCTTTACGGACCCAGGCCCTCGCAGGCGCGTCATCTGGTGGCATTAACCCTTTCGGGGCTGGGTTCTTTAACCCTTTGGACTTTTCACCTTTGCTGCTCCTGCTACTCTCGCTGGCTTTGCCCCCAACTCTGGGGGAGGGGGGAGGGCCTGAGGCGAGCCCTCCCCCGACACACCCGCACACGTACTGTTTTCGGTGCTGCGGACCTCGGGTCCCGCCGGCCAGCCCGCCAGCCGATCCAGGGGCTGCTTAACCCTTTGCTGACCCAGAAGCGCCCTTTCCGAGTTTGCAGGCGAGTTTGTAGGCGCAAGAGACTTGACCATAGAAGACGTCCGTCCGTCCATCCGTGCTGCCGGCGTTCAAGAGAAGACTGCGCGACATTGAAAAAGACTTCTTTTTTTTTCCTTTTAAAAGAGAAAAGAAAGGACTTTGTGGGCGCAAACCATTCGTTCGGACTCCCCGAAGAGGACTCCTGCAGCCATGGCCGAGCCGTTTCTGACTCAGTGTCAGCAGCAGCAGACTTCTCAAACTTCTCCCAACTGTACAGGTGCTACGGGCAGAGCGGAGCGTTATACCGAGCCCCCCGGGGACGACTGTAGGTGGCAATCGAGAGCTTCTCCTGAACTTGATGAGATCCTTGGGAAAGAGGAGGGAGGGAAGCCAGCCCCGGCCTCCCCTCCCAGGGCGACTCTGGCGTGCCTAGACCCCGGCTGCCCGGAGGGGGGCGAGAAGGGCCAGAACCTCGACAAGCTGACAGCTGCTGCTGCGCCGCCGTTGGGTGAGGGGCAGAGGCCCGGGGCCCAGCCTCCGCAGTCGTGCCAAGGTTATGGGGGCGACAAGTTTGCGGTTCCCGTCGGGGAGGAGGAGGAGGAGGCCTGGCGGCAGCAGCAACAGCAAAGACAGCTGGGGAAGAAGAAGCACCGGAGACGGCCTTCCAAGAAGAAGCGGCACTGGAAGCCTTACTACAAGCTGACCTGGGAGGAGAAAAAGAAGTTTGACGAGAAGCAGAGCCAGCGGGCGTCCCGGGTTCGAGCCGAGATGTTCGCCAAAGGCCAGCCTGTGGCCCCCTACAATACCACCCAGTTTCTGATGGATGACCACGATCAGGAGGAACCGGACCTCAAAACCGGCCTCTACTCCAAGCGGGCCGTGGCCAAGTCGGACGATACAAGCGATGAGGACTTCTTGGAGGAGGCGGGGGAGGAGGATGGGGGCAGTGATGGAATGGGGGGGGACGGGAGTGAGTTTCTCCAGCGGGACTTCTCCGAGACCTATGAACGGTACCATGCGGAGAGCCTCCAGAACATGAGCAAGCAGGAATTGATCAAAGAATACATGGAGCTGGAGAAGTGCCTCTCCAGGATGGAGGACGAGAACAACCGGCTGCGGCTGGAGAGCAAGAAGTTTGGGGAGGACTCCCGGGTAAGAGAACTAGAGTTGGAGCTGGATAGGCTAAAAGCCGAGAATCTCCAGTTGTTGAAAGAGAACGAACTGCACAGACAGCAGGAGAGAGCGCCTCTTTCCAAGTTTGGAGACTAGTCAAACTTTTGGGGGGAGGGGAAATAAAGGGACTTTTTACGGTGATGGAATGTAACATTATATACATGTGTATATGACAGTGAACCTTTTTATGACATAATCATAAAAGAAAAACCCCCATGGCTTTGTATTGTTTTAAAATTTTAGCTATAATGTAGTGCTTTTTTTTTTTCCTGTTCTTTAATTATGTGAATCTGAAGGGTTGCTTTTCTTGTTCTCCTTTTTAGAAGAGATGAATGTGTATTTTTTGGATGTAAGTAAATTTGACTCAAATTATAATGCATTTTTCTGTTTAACAAAAAAACCCCTCAAAACAGGGAGTTGTAAGGTGGCCAAATCTGAAAACCATTAAATTCATTATATAGTTACAATAAATTTAATATTTATAAATGTAACATAGTTTCAGTTGTTTTTTCTAGAAATATCAAAGTATTCTCCGGGAGAGAATTTTTTTGTATTTATTTTGTGTTAATCCTGGGGTGTTTAAAAAAGGCACATTTGGTCAATGATGCAAAAAAACAAAAACTATTATGCAGCCTTAATGGGAGGTTTTCCAACTTAACATATTTTTCCCTTTTTGGTAGATTTTAAATGATTAATACAATACATCATGGGCAAAATACTGCAATGTTAATTCTGTGCTTGCTTTCTAGTGCCTTGCTATTTATTTCTGTGCTGCTGGAAAGGAAACTGCAAGATGTTTGGGGCAGCAGGAGGTGGCAGCAAGGTTTTGCATGTTTATAATTCCAGAGCCTAAACTTAACTCTTTTTCCTAATAGTCATTCAGAAATCCTTCTGACAAACATGTAGACAAAATTTGGCAGTTAGCTAGAGTGAACAATTGACAGCCCTAATTTCATTGGTACAAGTTGGTTTTCAGCAATCTTACACCCTCCTGTGAGGCTGGAGTTATAGAAGTGGTTGTTGGTAAACCTTTTTGTTTTTTAAGTGCTGGCTACAATTAGATTAGATAAACTTGAGCTGCTCCTCTTTTTTTGTTGAGGGAAAATTGCATTTAAAAGAAGGAATGGCTATTTTTGGAATTCCAAGAACCTAATTGTTCAACAGGGTAGCTGCTTACCGTGCAGAAACTAGTTTTATGGATTACCTACCTTTTTTCCCAATTCCAGGCAAACCATATTTTTTTTGTTCCCTGTGAATCCAGAGTAAAGGTGCTTAAATCCTTAAAACAGGTAGTGAGAAATCTTAAGTGCTCACAATAGAGGTATTATTTTGATTCCCAGGAGAGTGCACTGGCAGTTAAAATATCAGCTCTTAATTTTTGGGATGATGATCAGTGGTAAGGTAATTTCTGCCCCAAACCAACTCAAAGGAATGTGAACATAAGTCTCCATACCATACCACTTCATTGGTATCTGGTTCAAAAAATCAGTCGGTCTAAATCCTTATAACATGGTAGCCATTTTAAATATTATGTCTAACTTGTCTGTTAAATGGTTTCCAATTAACATGTTCATATATATACATACACCAGGGGAACCTAAAAGAAAAATCTATCAAGCTACTTAATTCCTTAATATAAGGAGTTTTGATTAAGAGGATTTTTGCAGGTTAACATTAGAGGGAAAGACCCTCAACTCTGTCCTGACTAGAACATTATGTAACAAGGGAAAAATTCAGAGGGTAAAAATGAAATACCAAAATGTATCTTTAGGATAAAGGACAAATCCAGGGAAATTACAACTGGTCAGAGTTGGACAAGCGACTCTACTACATGCTGAGCTGGCCTCATTCTGACAGATGTTCCACTGGAAATATGTATTAGTTCTTCCTTTGGACTAAATTATATTAAAGGTTTATTTTGGTAAATAGTTTTCGCGTTTTCAATTCTCCTTCTAACATGACATCATACAGCAGCACCAGCGAACTGTTCTGTGATGGCAAACTGACAACACTGCCCTCTGGCTTTGCATACAAAGTAGTTTTTTTTTTTTAAGTTTGAGTCTTAACAGTTAACCTTTCGTCATAGGGCTTATACACAGAAAAAAGGCAGGTTTAGATCTTATTTTGTCATTGGAAGAATGAAGTCTTAACGAATCTTGGAAAAAGCTTATATAAATGTATATTACTCATAATAAAGAAATCCTATGGGCAACTTTTGACAGAAATCTGTTATCTTTCAAAGTAGTTTACTCATCACTCCAAATAACTTTTGATTTTTCCTGAGTCATTCAATCTTCCCTATGAATTTTGCTCTTGGAATGCCCAATATTTGCAGATAGGAAATTCAACCTTAAAATTGTTCTGTATTATGATTTTTAATTTCCCTATCCAAGATACAAGTACCATAACTTTCTACAAGAAGGGTAGGGGCTATCATTCTTGATAGGGAGACAATGAGCCAACTTAATTATTTGTTCAAACAGGAGATTGCACTGATAAATCCACAAATGATCCTCAAATCCATTCTAATTAATGACAAGAGCAACTCCTTGCCATTTTTCTTTTGGCAGAATTGATCAATAGGACATGTCTAAGCGTTAGAAATTCCAGATTTTTTCCCTTCCCTTAAGCACAGTGGATCTCAAAAGTATGGTCTAAGGACCATATGATTTCAGAAGATCTCTGAGAGACCTTTTCAAGGAGAATGGTCAAAACTTTTTATAAGACTTCATTGGCCTATTAAAGAACTCCTTTTTCCAGCTACCTATCAGCCTGAGGTTAGATTTTCTTCATATACTTTGACCAAAACAATATTATAACAGACTGGAGAAGCAGATAAGAGAATTCAAATGTCTTCTTTTAAGCCAGGCATTGAGATTTGTAAAAATATGCAAAGAATGCCATTTTCTAATTTTGTGAGTTACTTTTCATAAAATGTTAATATGCAGTGGGTTATTTTAAATTAATATTTTAAAATGTTTTAGTTTCTAATAAACACCAATAGATAGAACCCTCACATAACAGCTCTTTTGGATATGCAACAATTTTTAAGAGTGTGAGAGGGTCCTAAAACTAAGAAGCTTTGAGAACTACTGCATATTAGAAAAGGATCATTTAACATTTTGGTGACTACCAAACAAGGCAAGGACTATCTGGGTTTGGCTAAACTGTACCCTAAATACTCAATGGTACTAAATCACTAATTGTCACCTCTTGGTATAATTCTGAGCTCCACTTCTGAGTCAGGAAATTCTGGGCTCAGCTGTAATTCAAAGAGATTCTCCAATGACTAGATTGCCTCTTGCCCATTTTATAAATTCTTTTTGCGTCGTGGTTTCATTTGGCTATGTGAAGCATACTGGTTGTTCTTAAAGGAGAAGAATCATGGTAAGAGTATCATTCAAAATATAGAGGGATCTGACCAAGAGCCATTCCCCTCTAAGTGTTAAAAGAATATGAACAAAAAGAAATTTGTCAATTATTAATGACATGAAAACATGCTCAAAATAATGAATAGCTGAGAAATGAGAATTAAAATATCTGAGATTTTACCTCATATAATGCTAATTATATAAAAAATGATAAAGTTCAGAACCAGTAGAGAGAATGACAGGTATGCTGATACACCGCTGATGGGGTACTGTGGTAGGAGAGTACAGTATTAGTTCAAGTACTCTGGATTCCAGTTTGGAATTATGGAAGAAAAGTGACTAAACTGTCTAAATCCTTTGGCACAGTTACTGGGAATATACCAATAGAAATCAGACAAAAAAAAAGATGCAATATACAGGATGTTCCAAAAGTCAGTCCAGTTTTAAGCTCCAATAACTTTTGCTGCACTAAGACTTTGGGACACGTAACAAAATAAACATAGCACTTTTGGTGGTAGCAAAGAAGGTGCCCCTTAATTGGTGAATGACTAAAAAAAACTATGGAATACAAAGGTAACAGAATCTTGTGCAGTAAAAAGATGACAAGGATGTCAGCACGGAGAAATGTGAGGTTTATACGAACAGAGAGAGTGAATTAAGAACTAAAAATATTCCCTAAGATTTCTTAGAGGAAATTAATTCAAGTAATGGGAGGGAAAAAAAACTATGGAAAACATAATAAAATAGCTCTCTACTATCACAGAAGATGACTAGAACTGAATGTTATATACATTCCCAAATTCAATCATTTTCTTCTGATACAAATGTTTATGTTTCCATCACAAGATAGGGTTCAAAGAAGGGTGGGCTGGGAAATGACTGATTCAAAGACAAAAAAGGTCTCAAATATATTTTTTTTAAGTTCACCATAATGAGTCTTTTCTGACCAGGGTATAGTCCTGACTGTATCAATTACCATCCTAAGTTTCATTTGTCAAATGGTTACCTATGCCATAAGTATGTCAGAATCTAATGAAACAAATGTTTTCACCGTCCATGCTGTTTATAGTTTTCAAATGGAATATTATCATTAATACCATAATTTGAAAGGGGATCCTGGCATGCACTAGAAAACATTTACTTTCTGCATTTTCCTTGGCGGGATTTAGGGCTTTCATTTTCAGCCAAGTATTTCCCCGGGAGAGAGGATTTTTCAAACATTATTTGCTGAAGGACTAGTAAAAAAAAAAAACCCAAAAAAGGGGGAGAGAGGAAAGAGAAAGTAGGGTATATCAAAAGCATTGGAAAACATAGCTAGTTGGCCTCATTTAATCAGATTTGAGGTAAATCAGAAGTCCCTTCATGAGGACAGTGATCATTTACAACTACACAGTGTAGTGATAGTGTTGGTTTTCCTTAAAATAGGACACATAAAACAGAACATCTGGCAGAATAGACTGTATAGGACAGGGGCTCTTAAACTGTTATCCACTGATTTCAGGGGATCTGTGAACTTGGATAAACAAAATACATCTTCACTAAGCTCTAAATGAAATTTAGCATTTCCTTCAATTACAAACTTTAAAAACCACATTATTCTCAGGAGTCTATAAAGTTCACCAGACTGCCTAATGGTCCATGATATAAAAAAAGGATTAGAATCTTAATCTAGAAGGCAGCTGGTTCTATCTTGGCCAGTTGTGTTAAATACTGGAGAGCTGACCATTCTGTTCATAGTAGAAACAAAAGAATGGTGGAGGTGAGGTGGGAGATCATTTTGACACATCATTAATTTTAGCTGATAATTTGCTCTTGAAGGGTTTACTTTATGGTAAATGTTGCAGCAAGGACCTTTGGCGGGCACCAACAGGAATTATCATAATTTTCTAATAAACCTTCTGAATGCCCACAAAATCCAGTGGAATTGTTAAAAGATTATATGGTTAAGCATTTTAATATGATAAGTACGATCATACTATCATATACATCACATTCCCTCTAGAGAGAAAACCAATAGCAACATATGGTTTAAAAATAACAGGAAAAAATTGAGGGAATTTTTCTTATCTAGTTGAATGTGTGGTGTTAAAAACTTCTGGGTCTGCAGTGAGCATTAAATATAATCCTAAAAGACAACACTGGAGCATTAGAGTGCAACAAACACTTTCATTTGAGTAAAACTAATGAAGACAACACTATTTGTTCATTAGGACTTTTTCTATCCACAACAGGTCAGAGTAGGAAATCAAAAATGACTTTAGAAATCACACAACACTGAAAATCCTGGTCAAGCCTGGAACCTCATTTGGGTTTGAAGAAAAGCAAGATGGTTCCAATTCACTAGTGTGGGGTGTGAGGTAAGTCATTAGTACTTATTAAAACCACAAAACCTTTGAATAATTTTATAGGAGATTTGAGGGGCTTGGGAGATAGGAGCATAAGAAAAGCAAATAGGCAACAAAGAAATACTAAGTGTTGCAACCAAATTGTCCTTTACTACCCATCTTGATGCTTTAGAGGATTTCTGCTGGGGAAAAAAAAATTCAGTCTCTTAATGATCAATATATTCTCTTTACATGTAGCCACAGGTTATAGGACCTAGTCATAAATGGCACTATCCACAGGACTTAATGGCAATTACTACCTAATACCAAAGTTGGACTGAACTTCTGATGCTGCCATGACAATTTCCTGAAGTAGGCTACAGAATTGTCCTGAACGACCTTTGTCTCATATTATAAAGCCCCTAAAATAATGGAACACTGGGTGAACATTAGACTCAGCAACAAAGTGAGCAATTTGGCCTCATCTTCCATCTCTGGCACCTAGCCAGACTTAAGTTGGTAGAACAGACAGGAACAGAACTTGAAGTTCCTAACCACGAGTCCCAAGCTTTGTCCATTAAAAAAAAGTTTCATTCTAGTTTTCTTACGGAGGTTCTGAAACAGCTTACTGGTTGACCTCAGATGAAGTCATGTGGGTTATGGTTTCTAAAAAAATCAATAAATGTTAGCAAATACAATGGTCATCCTTTGCTCAAATCATGAATTACTGACCACCTATGCAGATGATCTGTAAAGGAACTTCTTAGCTCTAAAATTCTCAATCCTTCACAATCTTTTCCTAATACCTTTTGACCCTGGCATCTACAGACTCATACCTAAAGGACAACCAAGTGAGAATTTAAGGGAGCTGCTCTCTATTTAGTTGGGTGGTTGTTCCAAATCTGGATTAAGGTACAAATATTGTTATTCTGCGTTTATGGCTATGTTACAAGTCTTCCTCTGGAAATCATTTTATAAGATAGAAAAATGGCTACGATTAGAACACCACTACCACCAACCCTCTAAAAAAAAACAAACCCTTTTACTTTAAAAAGGTACCATAGGAGCTATAAGCTTCAGTTCTAAGTTCATTTAGGTTACTTGAGTACCAAAGCCACCAGAATGATTAGTTTCTGACTATTCCTGGCAATAAGAATTGAGCACTACAGGCTTATCAGGCAGTAAGTCTCATTCTAGCACTATTCATACATCAGTCACCCAGAAAATCTTTCTCACTTTCAGGTTCTACCTTGGCATCGAATTACCTATAACTTTTAAAATAAGTAACCTGTTATTTAAGGACATCAAATATTACATATTTCTTTCTGCACCTAGCTTTCAAGATAATCTTCTTTGCTTCTGCTAGTGATGCCATATCAAAGCTTTACTCTTTAGGCAGATGATGCAGTAGCAAATACAATTAAAGCGGGAGAGGGAGAGAGAAGGCTTATCATGCAGTTGCCACAGGGAAGAGCTCAAAATTCTTTTCTCCCTTATGTGGCAGAGAAGGCTGGATCGAGATCAGGAAAGCAAGAGATCACTCCAGTGACATACAATGCCAGGTAAAAAGCTCCTAGTAACAATGAAACCGATGCCACAAAATACTTCCCAACCCACAACCCTACACCTTGTTTGCTAAAACGGATTTCTTTAATTTTAGAACTTTGCATAGACTGGATTGAAATCATCTTCCCCCACCCCCACCCTCTACTCCTAAACATTTCTCTAAGGGGTTTGGGTCAGACGTAACGCTCGGATTTCAAAATGCAAACAGATGTCCCATTGGACTAAGAGAGCGGACGTGCCGGAGCTGGGGGGTCTCGTTTTTTGTCCCCAGCGTTAAAAAGGGGCACACGACCCACTCCCCGACTTCACATATGGTTACGTGGGTGGGTGTCAGTTTGGGAAAGGAGGGTACGAGGAAACCAAACTTCAGGGTCCTCCCCTACCCCTCCGCCGCCCCATCCCCCCAGCTGGTTCTAAGGAGAAAGGAGGGCGATGTTCTGAGAAAGCTGGGGCTGGTCGGGGATGGAGGGGGTGGGGTGGAGGTCCTGCCCGGAGCGCGCTTGGAGATCCCCCAAGCATTGGGTTCCAGAAGGTTTCTAACCGCCCCACCCCTTGGCTGGCTCCAGGAGGGTTTCGTGGTAGGGAGGCAGCTGCACTGGGCTGGCGGGCGGGGCCGGGGCCTGGGCGAGGGGCTGGCCCCGGGGACCCTCCCCAGGCCGCTGGGCCCGTCCGTGAGGCCTCGGGGAGCGCTGCGAGGCCTGTGGCCAGATCGCGCTTCTCCCCCGCACGCCGCCCCGCTCCAGGTCGGGGTCCTCTCCGAGGCCCCTGGGTCAGTCGGTGGAGGCGCAGGGAGGCCCGGGGCTCCGTGAGGGGCGAGGCCGCAGGCCCGGCCCTGCCCAGGGGTCGGTCCTCCTCCTCCACCCCCCTCTTTCTGCCCCCGGGGCCGCTCCCCGCCATCCCCTGGAGCAGCCTCCGCTTGGCCAGGCTTCTCCCCGCGCCCGGCCCGCCCCCCCACGGGGGTCCTCTCACAGCGCAGCGACTCCCTCCGCTACCTCCTCCCAGCCCAAAATGGCGGCGGCCCCGGACTCTCCGTCGCCCGCCTTCCCGGCCTCCTCCCTTCCCTCCCTTCTCCTCCCCTCCCTCCCTCCTGGGCCGCGGATCCCTCCGCACGCGCATGCGCCCCAGACGCGTCCCGCCGGTAAGCTTTCTACCCTTCGCTCCCCACCCCCACCCGACTTTCGGATCTATTTCCAGCTCAGGAACGCTTTACTCCATCGATAAGCTCTTGAACTGGGCCCGGGGAAGAGGTGTCCCCGCCTTCCATTCGTCACTAGCGAATGGAGACAGGGATGGACATAGGCACGAACTCTCTTGACCAATCAGAGACCCAGAGGCGGTGCGCCCGAACTGGGACTGCTGGGTTTTGGAGTTCTTAGGGAGTGGTTGTGGGAGTGAACGAGATTCTGTTCCTCTCTTCTTGACTAGAGAAACTACAATCCCCAGCAGGCATCGCGGTTCACGGTCTTCCCACCCACCCAAGCCTTGCTCGCCGACGTCCTCGCGCGCTTGCGGCTTGCTGGTGTTGTTGTGGAAGCCGCTGCTACGCTCATGGCTTAGCAATAGGAATTGCAGACGAGAGGCTGCCTCGCCGACCTACAGCCGTTGTCGTGCGTGGCAGCCCGTGGCAACAAATAGGTCAGTTTACGTTCCCAAAGCTCTCTTCTCCAACCATGTCGTCATCCTGTAGAACTGAGCCTCACTACCCCTTCTAGGAAATGGTGTGTTCTTGGGGAACGTGGCCGCCACATGCACGGGCTTCTCCCCCGTCTGTTCGGACTCGTTTCTCCTCCCCCTTCTCTCCACTTCCGGTGCCATGGGCCAGGAGGGCGCAGGGCCTGGTCCTTGCAGGCATGGACGCCTCCCTCCTAGCTTGTTGGCAGTGGGAGAGGCTCGGCTCACCGGAGAAGGTGGCTTCAGCTTCCTCACCCCGCAGCCCGAAAGAACTGGCCTCGGGGGTCACGGAGGCCCTGTCGGGGACGTGTCCCCATTGTCCTAGGCCTCCCGCCAATGCCCTGCAGCCCTATGCCCCGCAGCCCGACGTTAGTCAGCCGCTGCTAGGGATCCCGTTACATTCCTGTCATCTTGGCCCCCATCTTGCTCTATGGTCACTGCCCCTCCCCCGGCCTCGGATCCCTCAGTTCTAATTCATTAGCTACCCCTCCACCCAGCTCCTGGCCTGTTCTGCGTCCTGGAGTGGGGTGGTGGGAACGGCGGTGCCTGGCCGACTTCAGTGCCAGTTCTACCCACTTCCCCCTGTGTAAACGTTGGGCATGTGGAGAAGTGTCATGTTGGTTTAGGAGTGAAACTGAGCACTTGGTCATGGACTGCCTTGCTTGTGGCAGATCATGCTCGCACCCCATGCAAGTCTCTTGTTCTGCCATCAGAGGTTTAGCAGTTCTTCATCCCGGGGTGGGTGGCACAGAAGTCGGGCTTCTGAGCCCAGGCTGAATTCGACCCTTCCCTAGCTTGAGGTGGGGAGGGAGCTGGGGCGTAGGATGACTCCCCCAGGCCCCTGGAGGTCAGTCTTACCTCTGTTTCTGCTCTGGGGACTGTTCAGGTTTACCTGCCACAGGATGGCTCAAGGAGTCCCAGGAGGAGCCTGAGAAGAATCCCACCTTGAGGTTAGGGGTGAGGCTTTTATTTTGTTCTCCTCTACAGCAAGCAAGGACCATCGCAGAGAAGCTTCTGCCCGGGTTTTGAGAGAAAGGAGAGACCTCCTCCCCATCCCTACACCTAGGACTCCTGGAAGAAGGAGCCTTTCTGAACCTGTGGTCATCTGGAGGAGACCAAGGTAAGTCCACTTTTTAGGCAGGGAGTGACCTAGACCTGTGTCCTGACCTGGAATGTCTGGAAGGGACAGAGGCTTGGATAATGTGGAGAGAATGCCCAGAGCATAACCATGTGACCTAGTGATGTGTGGGAAATAGCAGACAGATCATCCCATTTGTTAGAGGCTGGGGACCAAATCACCTGAGAAAAGTGTCTCAGAAGTTTGTTTTGGATTTAAGGAGAGTTAACTAGGGACCTGGAGACCTTTTAAGGCCAGACTGTACCATTTATTGTCAGTGTGACCTTGGGTAAGTCACAGTCACTTTGAGGTTCAGTTTCCTCCTCTGTAAAATGAGGACTTTAGTCTGTGCTCTCTTAAGGTCCCTTGTGTCTCTGATGTCTTACATTTCCCCTCTTCCTGGGTCCTCCCCATCCCCTTGTAGAATTCCCAGAGTTGAGACATCTCCTGATTGGAAACCCTCCCCCAACATACACTTTCCCCCAACCAGCCTAGGGTTCATATTTACTCTTGACTTTTTGGTGGAGGTGTTGGAAGAGGAAAAAAATTCCACCCTAGGGCATTTAGAGGTATGAGGCTGGCTTGGAGTGAAGGAGCTAGTTTACATAGGGCCTCCTGTCTAGAGAACTTTGGAAAAAGGTGCTGAGCTAATGTCCCCTGTCTGACTTGCTTTTCCCAAATGGAACAGCTCCATGTTGTCATTTGGAGGGAACCCCTTTGACAGAAAGAGGGTCTGTCCCTCTTGAGTTCTGTTCTCTTGTGCATGTGAAATGGTAATTAGTATGTTGCAGAGAGCCCCATGACATCCCCACACCCCCTCACTCTGTCCTCCTGAAATAGCTCCCCGCCAGCATCCTTAAGGACAAATATAAACCCTTTACCAAGAGAGATACACTTGTGATACGCTTGCTCACACAAAAAATATATATGTTGTATATACAAACATACTCATTGCATGCACACTGAATATCCTCACATGCATCTTACATGTTCGCTACAGTGCAATTCACATCCCTGCCCATATTCTCTTTACAGCAACATAAATGAGGGAGTGCCCCCTCATTTGACAGACTCAAGGTTGGCTGAATAGATCACTTCCTAGTCTTTTAGCTCAACAAAATACCCTTCCTCATGATTTGTTTTCTTCTTTCCTTCCTGGCTGTCAACACTACCCACTGAGGAGGATTTTGCTGCAGAATCACCCTTCTTAAAGAAAATGAGAATCTGTCTTCAGCCAGCCCAGTTTATCTTCTTTTTCTACCCCCAAATAGAATTTCATAGAAAGGATAGGACTATCCTGTATTGATTGCCTCTTCCTACCTGCTGCCTGATTTCTTTTTGGTTCTCTTACTTTATTTCTTTTTAAAAATTTGTTTGCATGTTTATATTCCTAGTCCTTTTGCATAACATTTGCAGTTTCTGAATACCCCCTTCCACTCAACTGTATCCTAGGGCCACAGGCCAATCACTCTCTAATTGTCCAATCTCTCCCACTTCCTTTTCTTTTTTCTCCTTGATTTTAGAACTCTGAGATCTCTTCCAGCTCCAGTGTACCACCTGAGCCTTCTGACTCTGGTGGCTGTAGGCCCCGACCCCTGGGATGGATAGCCCATTGGAGAGGAAGGAGCCAGCAAGGACCAACAATGACCGCTGGGGACAGAATGGGGCATCCCAAACTGAGAGCCCAGGTGGTGACTCTGCTGAGGCGCTGGCTCGGAGGAAGCATAGACGACGGTCATCAAAACGAAAAAGGCATGGTTGGAAGCCGTACCTGGAGCTGAGCTGGGCAGAGAAGCAACAGCGAGATGAGCAACAGAGCCAGAGAGCCTCCAGGGTTCGAGAGGAGATGTTTGCCAAGGGGCAGGCTGTGGCCCCCTACAATACCACTCAATTCCTAATGGATGACCATGACTTGGAGGAACCAGACCTGGGTAATCCCCAGAGGGTACCCCACCAAGGTTCTGGATGGGAGGATGAAGATGAGGAGGAAGGTGAGGGAACTGGGGACATTGATGACCGAGGGAAAGCCCAGGGAGAGTTCCTCCAAAGGGACTTCTCAGAAGCCTATGAACACTACCATGTGGAGAGCCTGCAGGGCCGAAGTAAGGAAGAGCTGGTACGGGACTACTTAGAGCTGGAGAAACGACTCTCACGGGCTGAGGAGGAGACACGGAGACTGCAACAGCAACAAAACCCTTTGGGTCCTCACCCTTGTTACCAGGCCCAGGAGCTGGCAGCTGAAGTGGAGCGACTGAAGACAGAGAACCAGAGGCTTCGTCGGGAAAATGAAATGTGGGGCAAAGAGGGCAGTAGCCCTAGGGAGCATCTGGGCACCTAAGGGAGCCCTTTCCTAACCTCTCCCCAGGCCTCCCCTCCTCCCAGTAGGATACTAGTGGCATTCTAGCAAATGTGGGAGGAAAGGGCAAGGAGAAAGCATTCTTCTATACTCATTTCACCTGCTCAACCCTGCATCCAAGGAGAGCACCATCTTCATTCCTGGAAAACCCTGCCCTCAAAAGCTGGGACTCAAGGCCTATCTCTGGATAGAGACCACTAGGAACAAAGTTCCAGGTTTGAACTTCTCTTTCTTCCCCTAGCATGCTGCCCCAGGGTAGAAGTTCCATGAGGACAAATTGTATGCTTATTTTTATGTTGTTTTTCTGTCCATTGTTTTTATTTTTTTTTTTTTAGTAAAATTAAAAAATCTTGAGGGCAAAAAGGAATTGGGTAGGTATTACACCATAGAGCCTTGACGGACCCTCTAGATATCCTTGTGAGAAAGAAAGACCTTTAGGGGAAGGTCATTGGGTTGGTGCCCTATATCCTCCATTGGAAACAACAGAATGTGAAAGAATACCTAGACCCAATTTGTCACACCTTCAAGTGGGATGAGAATTATTCAACTGGGCGCCCCGCCCCCCCCCCCCACCCCGAGTCTCTAAGGAGATAGGACTTTCTCTGAACTAATAGATACTTGGGCTAAGAGTTAAGGGCCTTAGGCCCATTATCACTTAGGTCCTAAAGATTGGTGACAGAGAAGCCCAGATGATGACCTGCCCCATCCTTCCCCCACCTCTGTTGTTCTCAAGAAAATGGAACATGAGAACACTTGTACTATACAATAATGATGATGATGATAGTTAGCATTTATATAATGCTTCCTATGTGGCAGGCACTTTACAGTTATTTGATTATCACAATATTCCTGGGAGATAGCTGCTATTATAATCTCCATTTTACAGATAAGGAAACTGAGGCAAACAGTGGTTAAGTGACTTGCTCTAGGTCGCATAGCTAATAAGTGTCTTGGGTCAGGATTTGAATTCAAGTCTTCCTAACTCCAGGCCCAGCACTGTGCCTCCTAGCTGACAGCTATGCAAGAATAGGATACACTGGGTGGCCTGGACATCCAATCTTGCCCTCACTGTGACCTTTCCTTGACCTCACCCTTAGTATTTTAGGATTCCATGTATATGTTCTCTGCTCTTCTGACATGCTTTTTAAATTGTATATATTTTATGGTCCCTGCCCCTCTGACATGCTTTTTAAATAGTAGATTCCTGAGAAATTACGGAAGCTGTAGAAAAGGCAGTATGCTCAACAGAAGTAGAGGAGGGCTGACATCCATCCCCTAAGTCAATCAGTAAACATTTATTAAATGCCTACTATGTGTCAGGCCCTGGGGATCCAAGTGCAACTAATGAAACATTCTCTTCTGGCAGATCCTCACATTTTAATGGGGAAGGTTCTTTGTCAGGTATGAGCTATGAGGGGAGTATTCCATTCTGAGTTAAATGGGCAGAGCTGGGCCGTATACTTGCTGTTCTGACCATCTACCATCAGCCCTGCTCATCTTGTCTGAATCAACACACATAATTGAAGTTGAAGGGGTTGTGGCAAGGTCCCTTCCTTAGATCCAGTTCAGTTGATTGTTGGGGCTTAGGGCAGGACAGCAGCAAAATCAAGATCTGCCTTTCACATTTGAGATCCAGTAATGGACTCCAGCCCCTTTAGGCAGAGAGCTCTTCTTTCCAACTATCCTGGGAGGCAATGAGACTTAAAGCTGAAAGGGGCCAAATCTAATGCTCTCATTTCATGAAATGAAGAAATTCAAGCCCACCAAGGTTAAATGACTTGCCCAAGGTTACACAGTCAATAAGTAGCACCTGGTCGCCTGATGTTAAAGCAAATATTCTTTCCATTGTACCTCTCTAGCCTTGATGTTCCTTCAAGGTCTGTTGTAATGATCCTTTGAGATACAGCATGAAGAATCTACCTATTCACAAATGAGCCCTAGGGGTTCACATTAGCCCCTACGCTAGCCAAAACTGGAGATAGTCTAGATTTAGTTCAGCCCAAATTGCACCTCCCTCCCCAGTAAAGTCCCTGGAGAGGATTGCCTTCTGAAGATAACTAGGGAGACTGTGTATTGGGCAAGAGACAGCTCAGAGAATGGAGCTAGTTGGAATTGCTGACTAGTCGGGGTCAACTGGTGCTGATACCCCCAGGATTTATGCACTGGTGCTGCTGGCCCCCTCTGGCACCTGCCTATGGCAGGGTTGAAAGAAAGGCAGTTTTCTGTATGGTGCAATGGTACGGGGACAGAAATTCTCTCTCAGGGAACCAAAGTATCAAAGGTTACCCCCACAGGGTTTTCCAAACAAAGCAAAGCTATGCCCTTGGGAACAAATGCTTGGGGGATTTGTATTCTCAGGTGGCATATTTATGGCTTGTCTCTGCAGCTCTAAACTGGGGACATTAAAAAGGGTAGCTGAAGGGAGAAGATATGGGGTGGGGGGGGGGGTGGAATGGAGACATTCTTTTGGGCATCGAAGATGTCTGGTGGAGGTAGGGACTGAATGAGGGAACAGTCTTTACTCTGAAGGAATTATGTCTGAAAGAATTGGCTGGAGCTGGGAATGGAGACAGTTGGGGGAATTAACAGGGGATTTAGGTGAGTGTTTGTGAGGTATTAGGAGAGGTCTGTAGATCTAGGTGGGTGGGAGGGAAGTGGGGACGGCTATAACACTATCCCCCAGTCCATAGCTTGTTTGTGCCATAAATGTTAAACTGTCCTGTTTGAATAGAAAGCTTTCATTAGAGCTGGGAGGAGGAAAGGTGAGTTATTCAGACCAGTGCTTAGCAGGGTGGCTGACACAAGGGGAGATTGCAGAGTAAAAAGGAACCAGCTTGTTCTTTCTCCGCCTCCTACCTCCAGGCCCACACAAACACTTACCTTCCCTCTAACTGCCTGAAACAACCCCACTGGGGAGATTGTTGAAGGCCCCTACCCCGCCCTCCCACCATCCGCGTTCTGTAGCAGAAGCCATTGTCTGGCTCTTTTCAACCAAATTGCTTTACTTTGAGGAAGGAAGGAATGAAGGAGGGGAAGCATTAGAGGAAGAACAGATAAGGAAGATCTCTTCCTGACCTGAGGGAAGGTCTTATTCATTTGGATTCCCAAGCCTCCCCATGTCTAAGTACCCCCTTGATACAGACCAAACTGACTCTCCCTGTCCTCAATTCCCCCAGGGTTGAAGGCAGAGCAGAAAAGATATTTGACACATTTGATCTCATGCTTTCCAGGACCCTGATTTTAGGGGGCTAGGCCACCTGAAGATAGAATGGGGAGCTACTCTAGTATAAACTGAACTGGGGCACTGAAGGATCTTATAAATTATTATTATTTATTATTAACCTGGACTCTTCCAACTATGGACAGATGGCAGGGGGGTAGCTGTATACTTAGATGGGATTATATTTTTATTTTTATTGGCCTCTAACTAAAATGTAGCATTTCTTTCTATTATTTAAAAACATTCTTAGGACAGGTCCATAGACTACCAGAGGGGCCTACAACACCCCCCCAAAAAAATTAAGAAACCCTGTTGTAGATGGTGGTGGTGCTGAATTACCATACAGGGTTGGAAGACAGATGAGAGAGGCTATGAGGGGAGAGGTTTTTTTTTGTTTGTTTTGTTTGTTTTTTAACACTTCATTTTAGAGACATGAGATTATCACTACTATAAAGCAGCAGAGATGAGTACTCGGGGAGAAGAACATTTAACATCCACCACTGTGAAGATGACCTGATGGTAGATTTTGTTTTAAATGGTTAGCTAGCTACTCCATAGGTGACAAAATGTAAATCGGCCCTCCTAAATGCAAAGAAAAGCTTTGTAAGATGAAATGGAGGTTTAAGTGAAACCCCTTAGAAAGTCTCTCTGGTTAAGTATATAGCTCATATTAAGGCTGCAGCTAACCCCTACCTCTTTTACGGTGTTGAAAAATCTTCTGCATTACTGGATCCAGTTCCATGCGCACAATAAGCCTGAGAAAGCTAAGTGACTTTGTCCAGGGTCACACATTCAGCAAGTCTATGACATAGAATTTGAACTTGGTTCTTCCTGACTCCAAGGGCTGTGTTGTCTTTTTATTCCAATGA
The DNA here is from genome assembly GCA_028658325.1 of Potorous gilbertii. NCBI lineage: Eukaryota > Metazoa > Chordata > Mammalia > Diprotodontia > Potoroidae > Potorous > Potorous gilbertii. The sequence goes on along the minus strand of JAQQSK010003107.1, from coordinate 163,116 downwards.
AGGACCTGATCCTCCATCCTCATTCTCTGTCAGCCGTCGTCTCCATCACCACTCACCTCATTTTGCCCCTCTCCTCCAATCTAGCACTCTAAAAACCAAGCATGTCATTCTAATCCCAGGGAATGCACTGAAGACCCTGCACCTCTGTTGATGAAAGCTCTCTTAGCAAAATGGGCCTATTGGGGATAGGCCAGGGGAATCCCACAGAGCTCTGGACCTCATTTTCTCTCCCTTTTTGTCTCCATGTCCTTCCCAGAGAGATGCTTCTCTGCTGTCCATTCTCAGGCTTAAATTGGGAGGTGTGGAGACTCAAAGCAAGAGAACTCCCAGAATATTTAGACGAAGGGTGCCCCCCCCTCCCAGTTCATTTCTGAGGTTTTAGACCTGTGCTACACTTAGACGTGAAGATATCCAAGGGACTTTTATGGGATTGATATCAGATTCCAAGGGCTGAGGTGCCCGCCGTAGGATTCCTGAACTTAAGAGAAGCCCCCAAAGACCACTCTACCCTAGAGGTTAAACAGAGAGGTGGCGGAAAGGAAGGGACCAAGGCCAGTAATGGGGGAGGGCAAAAAAGAGATTGACTTGCCATCCTGGGAGGAATATCAGAAGAGGAACTGAATGTAGGTGACCATGGGGAGGTGGGTGTGTGAATGCTTAGGCACTATATTCATGCACACACGATACAGCAAGTTTTGCCAGGAAGAGGACACTGGCCCTTTAAGTGGGTGTGCTAGGAACAGTCCTGTCTTTTGCCACAAATCAGGGGCGGGCGTACTGGGCATGTGCAGGAGCCTCAGCCCTGGTTGGGAGTGAGGCAAATGGGTTCTACAGAACTATCTACAGGCTGCCAGTCCTGACTTGCCCCACCTCCTAGCCTTCTACTCTCCTATCTGGCTGAAAAGGCCCATGTCTTATCTCCTCGAAGATCCCAGGCCCCAGTGACACCCACCAGTGGGCCAGAGTCCCTCATGGACATGGGGGGCAATAAGACCTCTGACCCGCCACGGACCATCGAGGCCGGTGGTGGCAGCAGCTGCCCCATAGAGAGTGGCCTCTGTCCTCCAGTTCTTTGGAGCTTCATTCTGGCAAGCATCCAGTTTCTACCCCTGCCCCCTTCCACCCTGGCAGCCCCTTACCCCAGGCGCATGTGGCACATGGACTCCATGTACAGGGCCACCTGCCTGAGCACATGCTGTTTCTCATAGGAGTGGGGGAGGGGGCTTCTTCCTCTTCTGCCTTTTTTTTCTGAAGTCAGTGAAATGACGTTAGGAGAAGCAAACCTGTCATCGCCAAAGCTAAAAAGGCATGGCCCTTGTCGTTAGCCTCCCTCTACTACCACCACCACCAACACCATGGGGAGCCATAGGGGAACGGATGACAGACAAAAAATGACAGGGGAGGCCCAGAGTTCAGCTGTAGGAATCGTAAGAATCATCTTCCTGGAGCAAGCCTTCTCATCACGTTCCTCTCCCAATAAAGAACCTACAATAGCTCCTTATTAGCCACCTGAATCAAATCCAGACTCCTCCACCAGGGCCCCTCTACCAAATGTCTTCCTCCCCCTGGCCTCTGCTGGCCCTAATGCTCTCTGCTAGTGCTTACTCTAGCCAATCAGACCCATCCCTATCTATCACCCCCTGGCTCAAGCCCCCACTCATGCTGTTCCCCATAGTACTCCCCCTACCTTCTCTCATTATCTTTTGCCCTTCCTGACTCCCAACTCTAGAGTTGGGCTACTATATACCGGAGCCTGAAGGGATCTTCAGGAACAATTGATCTAAATCATTCATTTGGCAGATGCCCCAAGGAGAGGCAGTGATTTGCCAAAGGTCACAAGGGCCTTGCTTCCCATTCCTCCACCCTCAGAGACACTTGTACACCCATACCTTTTGGTCTCTTCTCATAGAGGAGAGGCAGTGCAGGATTCTGAAATTTAGATGTTGAAATTATTCTAAATCAGGGACTTTGAGAGGGTAAGCACTAGGTCTTAAGTAAATATTTACTGAATTATCAGCTCACTCGAACTAAGGACCCTCCCCCTTCTGTCACTTCCCAGGCCCCCAACTCTGTTGGGTCTCCTGTTGCTAAGGTATGAATTTGTTTTGCTTATCCTGGTGTGGGGCTTGGCATAAGAGCTGTGTGCCATCATAAACCCACATCCAAGAAGTCCTCAGGGGATAAGCTGGCTGGAGGGCAGCCCTGATGATTTGAGAAAGGGGTGGGGAAATGGCCCAGCCTACCACTCCCCCATCTCCATCCTGCTTCTTACAGCCTTTGATGTTGATGAGTCTTCTTTCTCTTCCTCGGCCCCCCTCCTTCCTCCTCCGGGTCCTCCAAGGACCTGAGGGCTTTGTGTGCTTTTTAATTAGTGGAAGCAACAGCCTGAGGCAGGTTGAGCTTAATAGACAGAGTGCTGGATTTGGTTGGAGTCTGAAGACCTCGACAACATTGGCTAGCTATATAACCCCTGTGTACAAGATGTCCTTTTTTCTCAACTTAAGTTTCCTCACCTGTGAAATAGGGGCAGTTATACCTGGGGTGTGGAAAATGGGCTTTATCCACCTTAAGTTTCCATAGCAGTGTGGACCATTGTAATGACTTCTTTTTGCCAGTCGTGGCTCCGTGCAAGTCTTCAAGTCAATACGCATTTATTAAGCACCTACCATGTACCAGAGATCTGGATAAGGAAATGGCAAACCACTCCAAGGATCTTTCCCAAGAAAACCCCAAAAATGTTGTCACAGGGAGACTGAACATGTACCAGCACAGTACCAAGTGTGGGGAAATACAAAGAAAGGCGAAAGCCCGTCCCCTAATCTCAAAAGAGGTCATGGTCTAATCGGGAAGGCAACATAGAAACAACCATGTAGAAACAAGGCATATGCAAAATAAATTGGAGCTAATTAACAAAGGGGAGGCACTTAGCCCTGAGAGGGATTGGGAAAGGACTCTGTATGAAGTGGGATTTTAGCTTTGATTTGAAGGAAGCCAGGAGGTGAAGAGACAGAGCATTCCAGGCGTGGGGAGAGCCAGGGAAAGGACACTGGATTGGGAGGTGGAGGGCAGTGTCACTGTACTGTAAGATGAGAAGAGTAAGGTGTCAGAAGCCTGGATAGGGAAGGGAATGAGCACTTCCATAGGGTCTATTACGCTAGGCACTTTGCTAAGCGCTTTATAAATTTCTCATTTGATCACCACAGCCCTAGGAGATAGGGCTTATTTATCCCCATTTTACATACAGTTTAGGAAACTGAGATAATCAGGAGCTAAGTGACTTGCCCAGGTTCATATATACCTAATAATTGTCTGAGGCTGGATTTGAACTTGGGTATTCCTGACTCCAGGCCCCAAGTTAGTTCTTGTCTGAGGAACCACCAGTTGCTTTCTTAAGGTAAGAAGGGACAAGTTGTAGAGGATTTTAAAAGCTTTTACTTTTGATCTTGGAAATGATAGGGAACCACTGAAGTTTATTGAATTAGAGGAGTGAATGGTCAAACCTGCCCATTAGAAAGACAGCTAAGTGGGGGATAGTCTCAAAGGGAGGAGAGACCTCCAGTGGAAAGAATGCTTGATTTAAGTCAGACAGCTTGAGTTGGATGTCCAGCTCTGTCTTCTGGGTGATCTTGGCCCAGTCACTACGGCCCAGTTTCCTCACCTGCAAAATGAAGGCCTAGGACTAGAGGATTTCTAAGATCTTTCCTTACTAGGAGATTTGGGGTGAGACTTAGAGGTAGGTGGGTCATAAGTCGTTTGCATAAATTTGCAATGCATTCCTGTCTACCTGATCTTTCTCTGGGGATTTCCTCCAGGCTGTCCTGACTTCTACTTAGACTTGACATATGTGTTTTCCCTAACATGATCTAAAAATCTCTGTGTGTACGTGTGCATATATGTGTATTTGGGGGAGCTGTGCTGCTTAAGTCCTTATTTCTAAGGACTGGTGGAAGGGAAGGAGTGGGATGGAAAACAGTCTTCTACCGTGTGCCCCTGGGCCCTGTGCCCTAGTCTCCCATTGGAGATATTATCGGCCTTCTTACTGGGGGGAAGCAGCTCAGCCCCTTTCTCCACCCCTACCCCCCTCCAGGTCAGGAGACAGAAAGGCCATTGTAGACTTGGAGAGAGGAGTGGGGGCAGGCCCAGGCCCCAACTGTTTCTGGCAAAGGGACAGCATGGGCAGCTGGGCTCCGACTGGTTCATCTTCTTTTACTGGCTATACCCAAGGAGATTACATTGGCCTGTCTATCCGTTCCCCCACCCCCCACTCCCAACCCCTTTATCCTGGCCTAGAGCACTTTACCAGAATTGAACTGAAACCTTTGGGGGCTTCATCCTTAGGATGAAGTGTGGGACTGTGAGAAAGTGGACCTAAGAAACTAAGAGGGGGTTTTACTGTGGAGACCATGTACCCTTGAGACCACAGTCTTTCCCCTTCTGATTCTTTCTGGAACCCCTCTTTCACTCTGAATATATTCAATGAGCCACCTTTTGTATTCCAAAAAAATGTACCAGCCTGAGGAAATCTCAGGGTACAAACTGTAGAAAATTAGGTAAATTATAGGTACAGAAGCTCATAACTTAATCTGACTTTGTTGAAGCTTCATTCATTACTTGGGGTCTAGAATCAAAATCTCAGAGGTGGAAGGGGCCTCAGAATTAAGTCAGTATTATCATTGCTTCTGGTCTATCAATCAGCTTTCTTTGCCTGGCTCCCACTCCTCTCCCTCTTTTTCTCTCCAACAAGTTTAATCTGAATTGTTAGCATTTCTCTATCCCTATTTTAAATTTAGACAATCAATGAAACAATAAATTAAGTCTTGATTTGTAGTAGTTGTTGATTTCTGAGGTGTAAATGAAAATTTCACAACTTGTTAGAGCTATCTTTTGCATACATACCTGACTTAAGGGCCTTCTTACCACTTGCCTTGATCTTTCACCCAAAGGACCAATGAACTTCCAGAAACCATGCCCCAGGAGCCTTAATCAACTCAGTTTTTGAACTCCCACTTTGGGGCCGGGCTATCCTGATAGGAAAAAGCAAATTCATGTAGCACATACATCTGCTTGGCCCTGGTTATGAGGCCCCCAGACCACACTTCCAGCCACTGTGTGTCTCCTTTCCATCAGCTGTGCTGCCCCACACCCCACACCCCCCCTTCTTGCACTGGGAACTGTGATTAAGTCAATACTACCATTGCTTCTGGGAAAGGGCATATCAATCAACTTTCCTAAGGTCCACTTACTATTCCAGTGACTTGCCAGACCAAAACACTCTTTCTTGGCCACTAGTCCTTTATATATTTTGTCTCATCCTGTTAGAACGCCACCCAATGGTAGAAACTTTCTCACTTTTATGTTTGTATCTTGGGCACACAGTAAGCCCTCAATAAATGCTTTTCATTTGTGACTTCTGGTTCTGTTCTCTGGTGACGAATGAAAGAATAAAAAGCATGTATTAAGGGTCTCCTTTGTTCCAGGCACTGTGTTCAGTGGTACAGATACAAATATCAGCAACCAAGGGGGTCCCTGCTCTTAGTGTACTTAGAGGAAGACTCGTCCATACATAACCACATCAATACATACATCCATACATACACACGTATAATATATATGTAGATGTTGTTTGTTGGTCGGTCGTTTTCAATCATGTCCAGTTTTTTTGTGATCCCACTTGGGATTTTCTTGGCAGAGATACTAGAGTGGTTTGTCCTCTCCTCCTGATCATTTTACAGATAAGGAAACTGAGGCAAACAGGGTTAAATGATTTGCTTCAAGGTCACACAGCTAGTTCATGCCTTGAGGCCAGATATAAACGCAAAAGATGAGTCTTCCTGACTTTAGACCTAGCACTCTATCCATTGGGCCACCTAGCTACCTGTATATTTCTAGATACATGTGTATTTATATGAATGATGACTGGAGAGAAGTGTTTTGGACATGGAAATAAAAAAGGAGTGATGATGAGAATTATAGGGCTAATGACTGACATGTCCCTCATGGGCATGAGATCCTTGACTTTATTACCTGTACAATTCAGTTCTCAGAACTAGAGTTGAATGAAGGAGTTTGGAAGGGTATCTCCATAGTTGCATGATAGGAAGATGACCAGGACGTATAACACATCTAATCCTTCTACATAACAGTCTTTCAAACACTCAGAGATAGCTGTATTGGGTATCTCATTTATGTATGCATGTATGTACATGTATTTGTTTAGTCATTCATTCATTTATTTCCTTTTAGCTTAATTTTTTTCCCCAATTAATAACCATTTTTTTCTAGCTCCTACTTCTTCCCACAATTAAACAATTAAAAAAAGAAATTCCTCATAACAAATATATATATATATAAAGAGAGAGAGAGAGAGAGAGAGAGAGAGAGAGAGAGAGAGAGAGAGAGAAGATTCAGGTAATGCAAAAGGGGAAAGGCCAGAGGTAACCAAGAAGGACCTCCTGAGGAAGGCAAGAATTGAGGTCAGCCTTAAAGGAAGCCAGAAAAATTAAGAGATAGATGTGATAGAGCAGAGCATTTCAGAAATAGAGTAAGATGGAATGTTCCATTCAAAGAACTGCAAGTAAGCCAATGTCAGTGGATCACTGAGTCTGGGAAGGGGAATCAAATATTTTGGTCTTGAAACGATAGAAAGTGTCTGGGAAATTCTTGGATGGAGATTCTCCATTTTCTTGGCCTTGTTGTTATGCCTAATAAACAATATGGCACAGGGAATTAAGCAAATAAGTGTGTGGATCTGATTGAAAAGGGAAATTCCAAATGGGGAATGCAGACAGAGCCATAGATGATTCCTGTAACTTTCCAATAATTCTGAACTATATTTTATCATCCCCTACTTCAGCATATGGGAGGCTCACGCACATGCACCCGCAAGAGTGAAACTCAACTAGATGACATGCTTGATGACTTGAGTATAGCATCCCTGGGAAAAAACAATCTAATTCTATATTCCATCCCTGGGTAATTAATAAAGTGATATATTTGCCTTCTATAGGTTTAAGTGAACAAATAGGTATGGGCTACTATCTCTGCATCCCAGGTGTCAAATGCAGCCCAAATCAGTGACACATGGCTACCATGTGTGCTGCTCCCCCTTCCCAGTTTTCTCTATTTTGGGTTCATCATCACTAGTTTCTCCAACCAATCCCCAGCATCATTTCTAGTCCTCAGATTGCTCTAGACACCCTCTTCCGAACTAACTCCAGTTTGTCAATGTCCCTCTTAACATATAGAACCCAGAATGGGACGTGGTACTTTAGATGTCACCTGACCAAGGGATTGATCATATCGGTCACCTCCATCACTTTGGATTCTGAGCTTCTGTGAATTCATCTCCAGTTTAAGTTAACTATTTTCTACTGACCAGTCATATTGCTGACTCATGCTGATCTTTCTGTCAGGCCTTTTTCAAATGAAATGATATCTAGCTCTTCCATTCTATATTTACATAGCAGATTCTGCTATTTCTTAGGTGGTTTTACACCTGGTTTTCCTCCCAGTTGGACAAGGACCAAATTATGCACCGTTAGATTCAATCTTTATTTTCATGGGTTTTTCTTTTCTAGTTCTGATGTGTTTTTCTCCCCAAAGTTGAAATCAACTGCCAGGGGCACTGTTAAGTGTCCACCTCTCAGGTCCAGACACCTGAATCCTTACTAGTTTAAGACTCCTGGTCTTCCTCTTAGAAAAGAAATATCCCTGAACCAGTCTGTCTCCTTCCTGGTGATACAGTTTTCCTTGAGTTTGCTCTCTGACTTTTAAGTCTCTCTATAATGACTGTTCCCTGTGTCTGTTAATGCAGCTCTCTCCCATTTTCTCCTGCTTTCTGAACTCTCAGTTCATTTAAAAGCTCTAAGATGCCTTTCATGCCTGCTGCCTGGAGTCCCATATCTAAGGGTTCAGCTCTTGTCATGACCATCATCTAGCCCATCTGTCAAACAGCTCTGGCTTAGGACAAACACCAGCATGTCTACAACCCAATTTACATTATGATTATTCATACCCCATCCATATGGGGTACTCTTTAAATCCATCTAAATTTTGAGAGGGGGAGGGAGTTGACATAGGACTTGCTATCATTTGTGTACATTTGTAATACCCTAGAACAGTTAGCTCAAATCAGTTCTCTGATTTTCGGTATAAAAACCTAATTAATGCTTTCCTTTATGATCCTTCATCTCAGTAGGGGTGGGGCTGAAGATAAGAAGGTACTCTAAAGGCAAGAAAGAGAAGGCACTCTGACTGTGTAGGGTGGGAACAATTTTTCCAAAGGCAGCCTGGGAAACCTCCATGACTAGGCCACTGGGATGTTTCCAGGGGCTCAGGCAACAGCTGCTCTCCTTTTCCCCTGCCCCTTACTCTGCTAAAACAGGGCATGTCCCGTGGTCCCCGGAGGGTGTCTTACAGGGAGTGGGGGTGGGGAATCTCTATAGGCTGGTCTCCAGTCACCTCTTTAAACATCCTTTCTCTCTCATCCCAGTCTCACTGCGGCAGAAAGTATAGCAGAGGAGACAACATTAAAAGGGAAAAACAGCAGAGAGTTTATGCACCTTCTATCCTCCTCCCACTCCTTAGCTCAAGCCAGAGCCCCGTGACCCTCGTTCTTTCTCCCCACTCTCCCCAGGAAGATGGAACTGTGTGTCTTGGAGGGTCCGTCTCTGGGGAAAGGGCCCCTGGCCAAGCCTGGGGGAAGGAAATGGGAGGAGTGAGTGTTTTGAAAATAGCTGGCCTCAGGCCAGGCTCTGAGGAAGCCAAACGAGGCTCAGTCCCTGTCTCCGTCAGCCTCCTCTGCCTAATGTCTTCTCCTCTGGGCATCCGACCTGGTCCATTTCAAGGGCATAGACCCAGCCCCTAGCCCCAAATCTGGGGAGGGGTCTGGGGCCTTTCAGAGAGGGTGGGGAGCGATGTGCAGATCAGTAGGCTGTCCCCACCACCCAAGGCCCTCAAGACGAGGGAGCTGAGATCCTTGGGAGAACTACACAACTCTGATTTTGTCTCCAAAACACCCACAGGCTTCTACCTTCTTCCCCCACCCCCCTTCTTTCAGTCTCAGCTCGACACTGACACCTGCTGGCCTTAGCCTTACATTGCAGGAGGAGAAGCCTCCCTTCCCACCCACCCATCTGGAGGGACTGGGTCAGAGTCCCACTGTATGCAAGACTAATTCCTGGGACTTCCTCAGCAGTCAAATTAGGAAAGATCGGTGGCTGAGCCGAGGCAGCAGGTGGCTTCTGTGGCCACCCGAGGAGGAGGGGAAGGTGTGCAGGATGGTGAGATTCTCTGGTGGGGGCACTGGGGCCACCAGAGCCCCATTGTAGAATCTGGCCTACTGTTAATTAAACCAACTCTAGTGAGCATATTTAATGGAAATGAAGTTAGCCTAATTTTTTTTTGTAAATTTTTAAAAAATCTTAAACTTAAATACAAAAGAAAAAAAGAAAAAAATTGCTAAGTACACAGCAGACCATGAGAGGATTCAATATAACATAATAAATTTCCATTTCAAGAAAATCTATATAATAAATACTACACATTGTTTTCAGAACTGCCCAGCTTTTCTTTTCTTCCTTGTTGCTTTTCTTTTGTTCTCTGCTGTGTACTTTTTACTTTATTTTTCCCCTCCTTTCCCCAAATATCCTAAAAAAGGCTACAATTAATCGTAGATGTATATATATTATATATATGTATACACATAGATATCTATAAACATATACATATATACATATGCACTCATACCCGTAGATGTAAGACCCTGCTATGTTTATTTCCTTCTATTATCTATTGCTCTGAAGATGATAGCATCTCCCTTCATACATTCAAGTTTTCATGTTTTTGTAAATCAACCAGCTCATCATTTTCTGCCCCTCAGCAATATTCCAACCGAATCACTTCTTATCTGAGAGGTTGTCTATGAAATTCCCCCCCCCTCCAATTTTCTGCATTCCTTCTATTCTTGGTTACATAGGTTTTATTTATACAAGAAAATGTTTATTTAAAATAATCAAAATTATTCTTTCTACACTTCAACAATGTTCTCACCTCCAAAAATAGTTTAAGTTCTGATACTGCTGAATCCACTTCCTTTACATCTTTTTCCCCTGCAATTCCTGAACTTTTGTTCTTCTAAATAAACTTTGATATTATTTTTTCTCAGTAAAGTGATTTTTTTAGTAATTTAATTGGGGTGATATTGAATAAATAGATAAGTTATATAAAATTATCTTTTTAAAACTTATATTGACTTTGCCTATCCATGAACAATGAACATTACTTCAGTTTAGATCTGAGTTTATTTGTATAAAAATATTTTATGTTTATGTTCATATAGTTCCTGTGTCTATTTTGGCAGGCATATGCTCATGTATTTTATTCTATTTAGGTATTTTAAATGATCTAATACAGTATTGAATAATATTGTTGACACATAGTATAGTTTCTCCATTTTTCACTTTTGATTAAATCTGTTTTCACTTTAACTTTGTTTGAGATCCTGATCGCTATCCCTGCTTTTTTTACATTCCAAATTCAACTCCTGCTCTTTATTTTATCTTTGTGTATATCCCTCATATTTATAATGTTTCCTGAAAGCAGCATATTGATGAATTCAAATCTTTAATCTGCTATTCATTTCCATTTTATGGGCTACTTCTACTGGCTACTTTGCCCTCCTATTCCTTAGCCTACCCACCCCTCTAAGAGTCCCTCCCTTATCCTTTTCCCCTACACTATCCCCTTGCCGTCTTACTTCTTTCTGAACTTAGAAGACCCTTCTAGATATATATGTTACTCCCTCTTTAATCCATTACCAATGAGAGTAAGTTTTCAGCATTACTGGCCCTCCTCCCCACTAGCTTCTTCTGTATCAATTTTTCCCTTTATGCCTCATTTGTATGAGATAATTACTCCTTTTTATCTCTCCCTACAGTTTTATTTTTTTAGAATTGTCCCATCGTACTCAGCTCAGCCCACACCTTTCTTTCAAATTACCCAAATAATGATGGCAACTTTACATATACAAGATAAACCATTTGACCTTATTGAGTTCCTTATGATTGGTCTTTAATGTTTACTTTATATTTCCCCTGGATGTTGTATGTCAAAATTTCCCTTAAGTTCTGGAGTTTTTGTCACAAAAACCTGCAAGTCTTTCAGTTCATTAAATGTTCATTTTTTTTTCATTCAGGATTATACTTAACTTTGCAAGTTAGCCTGTTAAAGATAAGAGTAGGTTTGAATCCCATTCCTGTTTCTAAATGAATAAGTCAAATTAGAGTGAGGCACAATGGATACAGGGCTGAGTTTGGAGTCCAGAAAACCTGAATTCAAATTCTGCTTCAGGTACTTGTTATGAACCAAGTAACCCTGGGTGAGTCACTTAAGCTGTCTGTGTCTTCAGTAAAATGAGGGACTTAGTTTAACTCAATGACCTCTAAAGCTCCTTCCAACTCCAGGGTATCAGAAAGTCTATGATCCTTCTTGAATAGTTCCTCTGAAAAATGAGGAGGTGGCTTAGATGATCTATCTCTAAGTGCCTTCCAATTCTAAAATGCCATTAAGGCCCTTAGGGGTACTTAGGAATAGTGTTGTGAGCACTTAGTTATCCTTCAAGGTCAGACACTATGTTTTGGGTGGGGAAAAGATGGTTGTCCCTCAATCTCCAAGAGCACCAAAATGACACCACTATAATAAAGTCAAGTTTCAGTGTGTCAGACTGTGGCTTGATTAGACTAATGCGAGCTTGGGGTGCTCTACCATAGAGCGGCCACAGATAGTCCGTGCAAACACTTCGGGAGGATTCTCTAAATTTGTGCTTCCTTCATTTTTCTTGAGCTGTTTCAATTATGCTTTGCTCATAGAGCATAGTACCTTCTCTGAAGGTGGGGAATCAGTATAGTACCGGAAGGAGTGTCTGGCTACTTCTAGGGATTTAGCAAACATTGAAGTTGAGGAAGGGAAGGAGGGGAGACAGATAGACTAGGAGGGGAGGAGAGTAAGTTAGGGATGACTACCTGAGTTAAGAAAAGTACTGGAAAGCTGGGAAAGCTGGGAAGAGTGAGAAGAGTTTCAAATGCCAGAGGGTGTGTATGTATGTGTGTGTGTGTATGTGTGTGGGTACACATCTGGCACTTGAAATATATGTATATATGCATGTATACATACACATAGATATTATACATACATACATGCACACATAGACACATAGGTGTATATGTGTATAGATATAGGTATAAACTCATGCCTATATATAGTATATGCATGTATGGACATACATACATATGGACATGTATCCTAGAAGTATTGGGATGCCACTGTAGTTTATTGAGCTGTAAGGTAACCGTGGGAAACTTGTGCTTTAGGAAAATCACTTTGGCAGCTGGGTGGAGAGGGGATGATTTTGGAGACCGTCTCTCCTGGCTGTTTCAGGAAGACCTCAGTTAGTCTCCTGACTCCACATTCCTGTCTTCTGGGTCATGTTCTCAGCAGTTTCACCTGAAAACTTGCCCATGAACCAGTGCCTTCTCTTCCCTAGTTCTGGAGCCATGGTCAGATGAATATTGCTATAATTTGGGGAAGTATGTGTCCATATAATCTCCTATGAACTCATTTACCCATCCTGGTAAGTTTCAGGACAAAGGTGCTTCTCCTTGACCTTGACTCCCCTTACATGTGTTGTCTTCCCATCAGAATGTACACTCCTTAGGGCTGGGATCTTCGCATTTTTATTTCTAGTTTGTAATTCAGTGCTTGGTGTGTAAAAAATACTTTTTTATACCTTTTTCATTCAGTCATTTTCCTCCCCTCTTCCAAACTTTTCTATATCTGTGCAAGGTACCACCAGCAACCTCCTAGTTACCCAGATTTGTAACCCCCTCTCCCTCATTCCTTCATATCCAGTCAGTTTCTGTCATCACTTTTACCCACAGACTTCCATCCTCTCATAACATTCTTACAAAAGGCTTCTAACTAAGTTCTTGGCTTCCATTTTCTCCCATTGTTTCATATAGTTGCCAAAATAAACCCCCTAAAACACAAATCTGATCATGTGTCTTTCCCCTGCTCAAGAATACTGAGTGACTCCCTACTATCTCTAGGATAAAGTATAAATGTCTCAGTTTGGCCCTTAAAGATTCACACAGTGTTTCCACACTCTTTCACACATTCTGTGTTCTAGTCAAACTGGGCTGCTACTTGCTTTTTTCTGAACTTGAAAGTTGATCTCCTGCCCCAGAGCTTCTGCATAGGCTTCTTCCCATGGCTGGAATGCATTCTTTCCTCCTCGCCACCTCTTAAGAGACCTCTCTAGTCTCCTTCCAGGCTCAGCTCATGTGCCACCTCTTATGGGAATCCTTTCCTAATCCACTTAGTCATTAGGGCTGTCTCTTCCCTCATCAAATAATCATATATATATACTTATCTGTTGACACTTATCCATAATCTTTATACAGGGAGGGATAGGTTTTGTCCTGATTTTGTTTTTGTATCTTGCATCATCTCTTCCAAGCCAAGTATGTAGCAGGTGTTTTTAAAATAGATTCTTGTTAGATTGCACTGGATAGGGGTGTGGGGAGAGGGTTGGGGTTGATATTCAAAGCGCCTGTTAGAGTTTTACAGAGATCCCAAGAGGAGGAGAGGCATCCTCCCACCAATGACCAGAGGTCATTGCTACTTCTGTGCTTCCTGGAGGGCTGTCTAGCAAAGGCTGCTGTAAGGCCCTCTTCTCTGCCTCTCTTTGTCCAGACTTATAAGAAGGACTGGTGGGCATCAGAAAGCCAGTGTAACAGTTTCTAATATAAAAATCTCTTTTCCAGTAAGAAAGTCAACTTAAGAATTCAAGTGAAGATGGCAAGGCTATTTTATGAACATAGATGATCAGGACTGTGAAAGGACTTAGATGTAGTCCTGTCTAAGGTGGGAGCTACCAAGGTGAGTGAGTGAAGACACTGTCTTTGCCTCAGCCCTTGCATCCTGTTGTTCAATGTTCTTGAGAGCCCTTTCTTTCAATGCTTCTGATTGTATCAAAGTCTAAAATTAACAATAGCTAGAATTTATGTAATGATTTAAGGTTTGCAAAGTGTTTTACAAATATTATCTCATTTGATCCTCACAATAACCTTGGGAGAGAAGTCCTGTTATCATCCCCATTTTACAGATGGGGAAACTGAGGCAGACAGCAGTTAAGTGACACAGTTAGTGAGTATCTCAGGGCAGGTTTGAACTCTGGTCTTTCTGACTCTAGGTCCAGCGCTATATTCACTGAGCCGCTTAGTGACCTAAACTACCCCAAAGGTCCTTAGGACAGAGCCTTCAGAAAGTGTGTTCCTTTGTCAACACCAAGGTCAAGGAATTTGGAGTTGGACATTAGAGATTATTTAGTCTAACCTTTTTATTTTACAGAAAAGGAAATTTAAGAGTTTCCCAGTTAAGTGCAGAGGTGGCATTCCATTCCAGCTTGCTGGATTCCAAATAGAATTCTGTTTCCACTTTAACACACTGGCTTCTCTGAAGTATTCAACCAAGGAGGGTGGATTACCTCTTGTAACAGGCAGTCCCTTGCTCCTGCCAACCATGGCCATTGCTTCTTTTGGTAGCTTTGCATGACAAGTCATTGCTCTTAAAGGGAGGACTGATAACCAAAGGGCAGTGGCACCCAAGGTGGCACTGTGCTAGATCTAATGGTCTGTAATCTAAGGAAAGCCTCATGCCAGTGGAGATACTAGATGTATGACTACCAGGTTATGTGTGCCATGTGGACATTTGCCACTCTCTTACCCAAGAAACACCAGTGACTCCCTCTTGCATCTAGGATAAAATACAAAGTCCTCTATTTGGCAGTTGGCTCAAGCTCACCCCCACTCTACCACACTCACTGGACTCATTCCCCTTCATGCATTCTATATTGCAGCCAGATCGGCCTGCTTGCTGTGCTTTATGCATGACATTTCCCCTTCCTTTTCACAAGATTTCTCCTGTACCTAGAATGCACTCCCCTTTTATCTCTGTCTCTGAAGATCCTTCTAACCTTCTTTCAAAGATCAGCTTAAGTGCCCCCTCCCCTCCCAATTCCCTCAAAGTGCTGGCATTCCCCATGAAATTGCTTTCTCTTTACTTTCAATATAGTTTGTATTTATTTATATTTCCCTGTATAAACAGTTCAGATCTGCTTTTGTGTTTCCAGTGCATGCTTCCTTCCTTAATCCTGCAGTAGCTAGCATGCCACTATAGTAATTATCCATCAAGGAAATTCAATTTCTTTCTTGTTTTAAATTTTGAGCTTAATAAACTCCAAAGAAGCTAAACATTTCTATATACGAAGCAGAAATGAAAATGAGAATTGCCATACAGGCACAGTTCTTTATACACAATACTTTCAAAGTCAGGGGGCTAGGGCATGTGATATATATATATATATATATATATATATGACTTTTATCACTGTGAAGGAAGATGAAGACAGGAACCCAAAGGATCTAGTTCTGAGAAGCAGGAATTTAAGTAGAAAGAAACAGCTTAAGAATTGAGTATATGTCTAGCATGTAGTTCTCAAAGTGTGGTTTGGGGATCTCTAAGACCCTTTTTAAGGGGTACCTGAGGTTAAAGCTATTAGTAATACTAAATTATTTTCATTTCAGATATGAGATATATAGATATAGATATAACCTATCTATACAAAAGCCCTCATTAATTTTTAGGAGCGTAAAAGGTTCAGAGACCAAAAAGCCCAAGGACTGCTGGTCCAGGATATAGAGGTTAGCAACAACTTGTAGCCTCCAAACTACAACAGAAACATAGCAGAGTTCACTTTGTTCATCCTGGACACTATGTCTTTCTTTGGTGGCTTTGACATCATCATTCTCTGGACTTCACCACCATCTTCCCATATGGGTCCCTCCCCTCCCCTTTTCAGCTCCTCCTTTATGTGTTGTCTTCTTCCATTGGAATGTAAACTCACTGAGGTCAGGGACTCTCTTTTTGTTGGTATTTATATCCCCAGAGTGTCATATAATACCTGGCATATAGTGAAGGCATATTAAATGCTTGTTGACTGACTAACTCAACAGAAACTAAAATTGCAGTAGCTTTTTTGAGTTTTCAATCCCCTAAAAATCTCAAATGTTTTTCGATGGAACTGTTATCACCTAACCATATTTCCCTATTTCATATTTGTGGATGTTGGTGGAACTATGAACTAGTCCAGTCAATATGTAAAGCAATTTGGAACTACTACCCCCAGACTACTGAACTGTGCCCTTCCTTTGACTCAGTGATACTGCTACTAGGTCAGTGTCCCAAAGAGATTAAAAAAAAAAAAGAGGAAAGAGACCCATAATTACAAAAATATTTATAGCAGCTCTTTGTGTGGTAACAAAGAATTGGAAACTAAGGAAGTAACCATTAATTAGGGAATGACTGAACAAGTTATGGTATATGAATGTGATGGAGTACTATTAAGCTGTAAGAAATGATAAAGGGGAAGGCTTTGGAAAAAACCTGGGAAGACTTATATAAACTGATGCAAAGTGAAATGAATTGAACCAGGAGAACAACGTATACAGTAACAATATGATAAAAGACAACTTGGTAAGATATAGAAACTCCGATGAGCATAATATAATCCCAGAGGATCCATGATAAAACATAGTACCTACCTCCAGATAGAGAGATGATAAGATTCAGAGTGCAGACTGAGGTATATATACATGTATACATACATATATATGTGTATGTATGTATATGTATTTATACATATGCTTAATAACAACTTTTTAGTTGTATGTGTATATATACATACATATATGTATACATATGCATATATGTATGACATACACAGTGAAGAAATTTGTTTTACTTGATTATACATGTTTGCCATGGTTTTTTTTTTTTCTCAATGTGGGGTGAGTGTGGGTATGGGGAAGTGGGAGGGAGAGACTTCGGGCCTGTCAATAAAATAAAATTGAATTAAAAAATGCATACTTGTGGAGCTGACTTTTTGAATCCTAGTATAAGACTTTCCAAGTATCTCTAGTAAATTTCATCTTATCAAATTCAGGCGAGTGTATCTGGATTCTCACTTAGTCACCCAATATACTAACCATCTCTCTAAGTTTTGTTTCTTCAAAATTTTTAAGTATGTCAACTATGCCATTATTAAAATATTTTATATAATTCATTGTTTAGTATGGTATAGCAGAAAGAGCACTGAGTTTAGGGGTCAGCAGACCCTGCATTTGAAACCAATGTTTGCCACTTGACTTTTCATGACTGTGGGAAGATTACTTAACCTCTGCCAGTCAGGCAAGGCCCCCTGAAGCTCCACATCTATGGTATTCCAATCTTTCCCTTAATAAATTGTGAACAAAGAAGTTCAGTATCTGAGTTGCCCATCAGGTGGTATTCTGTCTTTTGGACCACTAGCCCACATTTTCTTTCTCACAAGAGGGAATCAGCCTTCCTAAAAGGCTGTAGTACTTACAGTAGCCATCAGAGGACCCACCTATAATGCCATCTAGGCTACCTTTCTCCCCCCTATGCCATGCCACTGCCTCCTTACCCCCATCCTAAACCCTCTGCTTCTGTAGATACACCTGAAGGCTTGGCTCAAATCCCACTGGTCAGGTCAGGAATTAATCTAAGGGATGAAATGAAATATGTTTGGTTGACAGATATTACTCAAGATACAGTTTATGGACTTTCTGTCCCCTTTCCCATTTTCACTTCTCAACTCCCCAAGTCACATATTCAAAGATTTGTCATACTGTGATGATATACTTTGTTGTACACAGCAGAAAGTAAAAGGAGATCTTTTAAGCAATCCTTCATGTAAGACTTCTGCCTCCAAGTCATTTCCTAAACCTCCTTCTTCTTGCCCTCCTAGCTTTTCAGGTGTGACTGGGGAGTTTCTTAACCATATGCATCTAGGAAAGGATTTACTCTATCACAGACCATTAAAAAAGGAAACGTGGTATTCATAATAAATGACCATCTCAGCACTTGGCATCTTTTCCTGTCTCTGAATGGCCTTCCATAGAGGCTTCGGTCTCTGAGCCATGACTTAGGATTTCAATGCTATATCAATCACTGGATGCTTACATCTCTGGATGTAGCAGCATGAGCCTCTGACCCTGTCCCCTTAATGGCAACCTGGAAGTCTGAACCCAAAGTCAGTGGAAGAAAGGGAGGAAGCCGGTTACGGACCTGAGTTCAAATTCTGAACACTTAGGTTACCTGTGTGTTCTTGGGCAAGCTATTTCACCCTCATTTGCCTCAGTTTCTTTATCTATAAAATGAGGCGTTTGTAAGAAGTAGAGATCTTCTATCCCTCTCCTTCTTTGTGGCTTCTGGCTTGAGTCCACTTGGGACAGGACATTTTCCATTGTCATGGGATCATAAACCTATAGCTGGAAGGGACCTCAAAGGCCATCTGCTCTAGCTCTCATTTTATAGATGAGGAAACTGAGTCCCAGGGAAGCTAAACTCAAGGAAATAAGAAAATAACATTTTAAACCCTGAGTTAATATAATTTCCATTGTACTCTGCTGTTTTCTCTAGAAAATTGGGGTGACCTCACTTCCAGTGGGAGTCTCACATATTATGCTGTCTCCTGCTGTCAGAACTTCCTACACCCTTGGTTCCCCTTTCAGTATGAGGTTATATAGACACATCAGCTACATGATATGTGTACCTTTTGTTTCCCTCAATAGAAAGTAATGGCAGGAATGATTTTGTTTTGGTCTCCATATCCCTGGCTCCTAATGCATTTTTGTCATTGTTTGGTCATGTTGGACTCCATGATCTCATTGTGGGGTTTTCTTGACAGAGATACTAAAGCAGTTTGCCATTTCCTTCCTCAGCTCATTTTATAAATAAGGAAACTGAGGCAAAAATGGTAAGTGACTTGGGTCACACAGCTAGTAAGTATCTGAGGCTAGATTTGGACTCAGAAAGAGTCTATCCACTGTGCCACCTAGCTGCCCCTAGCACACAGTAGTTGCTCAATAAATGCTGGTTAGATGAATGAATACATGACTGTACAAAGCTGAGGGAAGTTTCATCTCTTTGGTCTCTCAGGATCTCCTATATCAGAGTGATGAAACTCAGATACATCCCACCAGGGCAATTGCTTTCATCACCATCAGTTAGTCAACCTAGGACTATAAATATAAATATATATATATATATATACATATATGTGTATATATATATGTAATATATATATATATATATATATATATATATATATAGAGAGAGAGAGAGAGAGAGAGAGAGAGAGAGAGAGAAAGAGGGAGAGAGAAAGAGAGAGAGAGAGGTAGAGTGCCCTATGGAGTATTATGTTGTATTCTGGGTACCACATGTTAAAATTTTTTTTTTATGTTTTAAACAGCCAATATCTTCTTTCTCACCCCCCTCCCCACCCCAACCCTGTCCCAGTTGAGAAGACAAGAAGAACAAAATTCATTATAAAAATGTATAGTCAATAAAGAGGCCACTAGGTGGTGCAGTGGATAGAGCACTGGAATTGGAATCAAGAAAACTCATCTTCCTGAATTCAAATTCAGCCTTAGACACTCACTAGCTGTGTAACACTGGGCGACTAGAACACTTAACCCTGTTGACTTTAGTTTCCTCATATGTAAAATGAGCTGGAGAAGGAAATGGCAAACTGCTCCAGTATCCATGCCAAGAAAACCCCACATAGGGTCACAAAGAGTTGGACAAGACTGAAACGACTGATGGTGAACGACAAATAGTCAATAAAAATGAAATTTCCATATTGGCCATGTCCAAAAGGTGTTTGCTTCATTCTGCACTGAGTCCTTCACCTGTAAGAACATTGACAAGCTAAGTGTTCCAGAGAAGGGAGAACTAGAGATGGTGGGATCGGTGGAAGGAAGTGAGCACTTTGAGCTTGGAAAATGGGAGTCTTACTGGGAACATGCTAGCTATCTCCAGGTATCCAAGAAGGTTTAGATGGCTTCTGCTTGGCTCCTGAGGACTGAATTAGGAACAACGGGTAGAAGTTTCAGTGTCAGGTGTAGGTTCCATTCAAGGAAAAGCTCCCTAACTACTAGTGCTGTCCAAAAGTGAAATGGCCTGCCTTGGAAGGTAATGAGATCCTCATCTCTGGAGTTCTGCCTGCAGGTGTAGAGTCCACTCTGATCTGTGGCAGAGGGGATCCCTGATCAGATAGTTGGACTCCTTTGCCTTTACAGTCCCTTTCAGCTTGGAAATTCTATGATTGTGTGAGTAGAATACTGACACCTTAAATTTGCATATCCTTTCACAGTTTACAGTGTGTTTCCAAATTATCCTCATTGCCACCCTGTGAGATAGTCAAGGCCAAGTGTATTTAAAAAAAAAAAACCAATTGTGTGACTTTTCCAGGGTCACACAGCTAATAAGTGTCTGAGGATGGATTTGAACTCAGGTCCTCCTGATTCCAGGCCCTTCGTCACTTAGCTGACCCACCAAGTATATTTATAGATAAAAGATGGATTGGGCAATCTGATCCCATGTGGTGTTAAAAGACCTAGAGAAAGTCTTGAAGTACATTGGTACATCAGCACTCTTAATCGGGATTTTTGGAAGGGAAAAAAGTGAATGAAGGTTGTATAGGATGAGATGCATTTTTACAGATGAAGAAGTGGGGTCTCAGAGAAGTTAAAATGTGACAGGCAACAGTAACCCAAGGAGGAAGATTAGCCTGTGTCTCTTCATCACTCCCTAGAAAACTGTGTCTCTCTGACCTTAGCTCTTCATAAATCCCTGTGCTGGATGTCAGACTTTCTCTTCCCAGAAGGGGGCAGCACACGCCCATCATAGACTGCCAGTCTAGACTTTTCAGTAGGAAATAGGTTGTCTGCTTCACTGAGAACCTTGCTCCATGCACCAGACCAAAGAGAGAGGACAGAGAAAGAGAGGATGGAGGATCCTTGCCCAGGAAGGTTTATCTAAACAACCATTTGTCAGGCCCTCAAGCTCTGCCTCTGAAATTCTCTGTCATGCAATATGGTGAAATGAATTGAGTCAGAGGATCTAGGTTTGAATCCTGACCACTTCGTTCTTGTGTGACCTTGGCCAAGACATATCAACTCCTTGGCCTTCAGTTTCCTTATCTGTAAAATGAAAAGATTGGACTCGGACTCTAAGGTTCCCTGGAGCTCTAAATCTATGATTCTGTAAGCCTTTCGATTCCCGCTGCCATCATCTTAGCCCAGGGCCTTTCATCAGGTCTGTTGTCACAGCCTCTGGTCTCCCTGCCTCCAGTTTCATCTCTTCTATGTAGGTGTCTGGGATGGGGGCGGCTGTAGTGGATACAGCACTGTTCCTGGACTTAGGAAGACCTGAGTTCGAATTTGTCCTCAGACACTAGCTGTGTGACCCTGGGCAGGTTACTCATTCATCTGTAAAATGGGAGTAATATGGCATTTACCTCTCAGTGTTGCTGTAAGGCTCAAACAAGATAAAAATGATAAATCACCTGGTACACAATAAGTACCATATAATTGTTAGCTATTATCACTGTAATAACCTCTGGTTCCCCCTGATTCCAGTTTTACTTTCTCCATCTAGGCAGCTGGATTGTGTAGAAAGCATAGCCCTGGACCTGGAGTTGGGGAGATCTGAGTCCAGATCTGGCCTGAGACCCCAAGAAAGCCACTTAATTGATCTTCTTCAGGGTCCCCAAATGGAGATAATAAGAGCATTTATTAGATAATAGCATCCCAGGTATGGGGACCACAGTAAGCATGCCTGAGACTGCATAGCTCCCTCCAGGTCTTCCACCTCTCATGTTGCTTCCTCGTGTTGCTGTGAACATCAGACTTGATATTTGTGAAGCCTTTATCACAATACTTGGTACACAGTAGGTGGTAAATAAGGGCTTATTGCCTTCCCCTCAGACCATCCCATCACTGCCACTCAAGTGATCCTCTCAGCCTCTGCTTGGAAGGAAGCATTTGCCTATTGTCTTCTGAATACAATACAGACTCCTTCCATCCAAGGTTTCCAAGCTCTGGCCCCAGTTGTAATTCCCACTGGTCTCTCCTTACATAACTCATGTTCTAGTGAGTGTAAACTGCTGAACATTCCACATCCTTCCCCATCTTTCCTCAGGCTATTCACTGCCATCAGCATGCTCTCATACTGTCTCTGACCTGTGAAATGCTAACCTTCTTTCAACCTTAGATCTCTTTCTTATATCGAATGCTATCTCCTCCGTGAAGCTTTCTTGTATTGTGTGTACCTATTATGTTCCATGCTAAATTGTAAACTCTTTGAAGGGCTGAAATAAGCCCCCCTAATCCCTCTCTCTCCCACTTTTATCCCCCAGTTAATTTCTCCTTCTTCAAATAGCCTTAACTGTAATTATTATTAACTATTATATATTATATGTATTATTAACTAATCTGTATATGGGTTCTATCCTGTCTCTTCCCTAGAATTCAGGCCGCTGGAGGGCAGATGCATTTTTATCTCTGTATCCCCAGCCTTGCACAATGACTTGTGCACACAGTAGGTGCTTGAATATTTACTAAGTAGAATCTCTGCATGCCCCACAGTGCCTGCCTGGCACAGTACCTTTAACACATTGTGTTAAATGTGCCTATACACTCATGCTTGTTGCTGAATTTAATAAGATATATTGGGATATTTATAGTAGCTACTTCCTCTAATACCAGGGGATAGTAGCCCTAGAACTCAAAGTCTTCATCACTTTCTAGTCACAGTAGACCTCAAGGGGCAAGGACTAGACTTTAGAACAAGGTTGGAGGGTGTCTAGGGTTTCAGCAGATTCCCAGTGCTTTCATGAGGAACTTTTGTCCAGACATCATTCCACCCTCTACTCCACCTCTACATCCTCTTTCAGAAAATGAAGTGGGGGACGTGCCATCTAGGGTTACTGGGGTTTATGGTGATCAGTGACCAATGACCTTGGCAGTTAAAGGGGTTACATCAAGTCAGCAGGTCACTCCTTTGCCCAGTTCTGGATTCCAAGGAAGCCATGGTTCTGCCTTCAAACTTCCCAAATCTAGAAGTAGAATCTGGGCCCTGTCCCCCTTCTAATATGAATTCTTACTTGCGGTTCTGAAATGGTTGTGAAGCTGGGCTTTTTTTGTCTCCACTAATTTTAAGAGCCTTCTCAGGACTTCCTTCCTCTCCCCAGATGCTGATTTAGAGAGTTTGTTTTTAAGGTGGTTTTTTTTTCCTGTTATTACTCGTGGTAAAAAGAATATAGACCTGAAAGGAACATTGGAGAGAATCCTCCCAACGGTCAGAGAACTGAGATTTCATTTGTGTGGATCCTCCTTTTGGCCATGGAAGAGTACAACCCTCTATTACATCATAGATGGGCTTTGAGGAAACAAAACAAAATATAACATAGCCCTGTGGTCACCATAGTGAGGACCCTCTTTGAGCTTACTTAGGTAGGCTGGTCCTCAGACAACATATACAGAGCAGGCTAGATAACTCTGCCTAACTCTGACCCCACCCTGCCCCTTCCCGAAGCTAGGTGATGCAGTGAATGGAATGCTGGGCTTCAGGTCAGGAAGACCTGAGTTCAAATCTTTCCTCAGACACTTTACTAATTGTGTAACCCTTCACAAGTCACTGAACCTCAGTTTCCCTATCTGTAAAATGGGCATAATAATAGCACCTACCTCCTGGGATTGTTGTGAGGATCAAGTGAGATAATATTTGTCAAGTGCCAGGCACACAGTAAGTACTCCATAAATGTTAGCCATTATCATTAAGTTTTTCAGCTTGGTCAAACCTGTCAGAGCTTATTGCTCCACTGGGTAAATGGCTGAGGTATCGCAGCAGGACTTTAGTAATAGAATCCCCTCATTTTCCTGAGAAAGAACTGAGGTTTTTAGATGTTGAGACACCTGTGGCTAATAGGGTGAGGGGAGGAGGAGAAGGGATGGGATCAGAATTCAGGTAAAGCTTGAACTGTATGGCCTCTAAGATCTTTCTGATTCTGAGATCTTATGACCCAAATCCAATTAACTGGGTCTTGTAAACCATACTACTTTCAGCATGAGTAGCAGGAATTGGGGAGGGGGTCCTGGAATCCCCCAGTGAGTCAATAAACATTTATTAAGAACCTACCAGGTACTAGGCACCCATACTAAATTCTGGGGATACAAAAGGAAGCAGAAGACTATCCCTGCCCCAAAGGAGCTCACAGTCTAATGGAGCTTGCAACAAGAAAACAGATATGTCCAAACAAACCATATATGGAATGAATAGGAGATAATTAAAAGAGGAAAGGCACTAGAACTAAGAGGGGTTAGGAAACATTTCATTTATCATGTGGGATTTTATTTGTCTTAAAGGAGGAGATGAGGAGGAAGAGCATTGCAGGCATGGGGGATAGCCAGTGAAACTACATGGAGCTGAGAGATGGAGAGTGTTGTTCTTTGAATCTACTGGAAGTCAACATCTCTGGATAGAGGAGTATGTGTTAGGGAATGAGGGGGAAGAAGGCTGGAAAGGTACGAGGTTATGAAGGGCTTTGAATGCCAAACTGAGCATTTTGTATTTGACCCTGGAGGTAATAGGGAGCCACTGGAGTTTACTGGGGTGGGGGTGATATGATCGTACTTGTGCTTTAGGAAAATTGCTTTAGTGGCTGAATGGAGAGAGGTTTGGAATGATGAGAGACTGAAGGCAGCAGACCCACACATTGCACAGCCATTCTGCACCCATTTCTAATTACAGCCAGACCAGGTTAGGGCAAATGAGCAGCAGTTCTTAGGAAAAGGATGCTCCAGTCCTTGTAGGCAGCTGTGACCTATCTTTGGGTGTCAGTTCCTATTCCTGCTCTGCAGCTTGGTAGGTTTGACCTAAATTGATGGATCAACCAATCAATCAATCACTTTTGTGCCTTTTTCTTGGCTGCCTGCCATTTGTGGAATACTCTTCCTTTTCACCTCTGCTTCCTGGTTTCATTCAAGACTACTTTCAGCCTGACGTTCTCTACCGCTAAGGCCTTCTGTCTCAGATAACCTCGCACTTAAACTGTATTTATCTTATGTGTATATAGTTATTTGCATTATGTTCTCTCCTATTGGCTCCTGGAGAATGCGAGAACTTAGCACAATGCCCAGTATGGAATAAACCTTAATAAACTCTTGTTAGCAGGCTATTACATCTCTCCTTAAGGTTAGGCAGTATGTTAGGTTCTGGAATTATGAAGGGGGGAGAGAGAGAGAGAGAGAGAGAGAGAGAGAGAGAGAGAGAGAGAGATCTTGAATCTCAAAGAGTTTATATCCTGCCGAGAAGACGTGCACATACAGGCAAAGTACAAGATAAATACAGAGAATGTCAAAAGTCTTAGTGCATGCAGTATGAGGTATTGAGAACCTGAGGACAGTTGCGTTAGGGAGGATGAGGACATGTCGGTAGAAACCAGGTAATGCTTGAACTGTCTTGAAGGAAGGGAGACATCCTATGAAGCAGAGATGAGGAGGCAGAGGATCCCAGGGAGTGGGACCCAAAGCAGGCACTCCATGCTTGGGTCTCGTTGATGCTACAGGGACTCCCCGCAGTGGATGGGGAAGAGGTTACCGCCTCTGTGCTCCTTCCAGGGGGTCCTCAAAAGATCTCAGAAACGAGGGGCAAGGGGAGAGAAGGCGGGCGCAGGCAGGGCACTCCTCATCCAGCTGTTGGCGCCAGCCTCGCCCTCTTCTCTGCCCACTCCCCATTCCCCAGGCCTTAGATGCCCCTTCGCGTGTGCCATCCCCTGTCCGTAGTCCCCGCCCCTCTTCCCAGTCTTCAGCCCCTCGTGGAGCAGAGCAAAGAGAGGTTTTAGGACCCTGAGGCGGCGCCGCCCGGGCCGACAGCGGCAGCTCTGCCGCCCGTCTCCCCGCTCCCTCTCCAGCAGGTGAATCGGTTTCGGCCGCCCCCTACCCTCGGCGGGGCATGGCTCCCCGGCGCCCCCCGCTCCCGCCCCCGGGGACCGGCCCCAGGGTCCAGGCTTCCTTTCGGGCCGCGCCCTGCCCCTCGGCCCCCGCCCTCTCTCCCGCCCGCCCCCCCGGGGCTGGGTGCGCAGTGAGATGCGGTTTGGCTTTGCGCGTAAAGGGAACGAGACCAGAAGTTAGGAGATCGCGGAGGGGGGAGGCAGCCTCCGCCGCTTCCTGCCGCCCCCACCCCCTCCTCAGCCCCAGCCCTCGGGCCCCGGCCTGGCCGCCCGCAGCCTGACTTCCTCCGCCCCGCCTGCCCGGCCGCCCTCCGCCGCTCCCAGGGGCCCGCCCGGACGGGACGCCCGCGGCGCCCAGGGAGCCCCAGCTGCCAGCCGCCTGCCCCGGGCACCATGGACTGAGCGCAGGGGGCCGCCGAGACACCCATCCGCCCGAGCTCCTGCCCCCGGGCACCCCTGCAGGTCTGGAACCCCCACCTCCCGGAAAGCTGGATTTCGGCGCCTTAAGACGTCTGGCGGGCTGGGTGGGCAGCACCATGGGCAACGCGGCGGGCAGCGGGGATCACCCCCCGGCCCCTGCCGCCCTGCCCCACAAGCAGCCTGCAGCCCCGAAGCAGCCGATGCCCGGCGCCGGAGAGCTAGAGGAGAGGTTTAACCGCGTCCTGGTGAGTGCGCCCCGATGTGGGGCCGGCAGGGCACTGGGGAGCCTCCCCTCTTGCGCCGGGCTCTGCGGCCGCCCGGACGGCAGTGACCGCGGGGAGAAGGGTCTCTGGCCAGAGGGAGTCAGCGTCCATGTCAGCCCCTCCCCTCCCCTCGCCTCCCCCCACCCCAAACTTTGTTTCCTCCGCCGACTTTGGACTCCATCACGCTCCCCACCTGCTTTGCCTTGAGCCCCGCAGGATGGAGGGGACCTAATCCTTTCCCCGCGCCGCGCCCCCGCCCCCAGCCAGGTATCCATCCCTGTGCCCGGGTGTCTTTGAACGTGAGGGAGGTGTGAGACAAGTCGGAGGAGGTCAGTGCCAGCCGCTAGCTTTGGGGCTGGCGCCATGGGCTGCAAAGGGTTACCTAGGGAGAAAGCCTCCACATCTCCGACTTGGCCTTGACATTACCCCCGAGTGCCGGCGTTCTAGCTAGGGTGTTTGTTCTCATTTATTCTTGTCTGGGATCAGGTAGGGCCGGTGGGTGTCCCAGGTTATTGGGCCTGGAGAGGGGAGGAGTGGCTCCTCTTCCCCACTCCCTCCATCCGAGAGGTTGGGAATCTTTATCTAGGCCAGCCCCTCTCAGCCTTTGAAGGGATGAGAGTAGGAAGCAGACCCTGTCTCTCAAAGTCAGAAGGTGTCTATAAGCACCTATCTAGGGTAGGGAAGGCAGCGATAAGGGATGGGTGCTTTAGGGATAACGCTGGCAGCAGGTGATTGGCAGGGGGAGGGCTGAGTAGTTGGAGGGTGGGGATAGAAGGGTAAGGAAAATTAGACTTTCCCTGGAAAGCTTGGGACCCAGAAATCTGGTAAAACAAGGTGATGGGAGTGGGGTGGGGTGGGATGGGATGGGGAGGAGAAGAGAGACTCCAGAAAAGGAGCTGAGCTACTCTCATTTCTCCCTTTGCTGCCCCTGAACTGCAGCATTGGGGCTGGAAGTAAGCAGAATTGGGTTCTAATCCCAGGTCTGTCATTAGTTATGTGACCTTGGGTCTCAGTTTCCTCATCTGTTAAATTTTTTTTTTTTTGGACATAAAGATGGAAGTGATTAAAAAAAAAAATGCTGGATTTGAGGTTAGAAAGCCTGAACTTGAATGCTGCTTACTAACCTGTCTGACCTTGGACAAGAGTCATTTTGTCTCCCAAGTCTCAATTTCCTCTTATGATCTGTAAAATGAAGGTTGCTACTAGATGACTTCCTTTCTAGGTCTAACTGTATAATCTCTGAGGTTCCTTCCAAGGGTGATGATTCTCTGAGCTGTCTTTTCTCAGGTCCTGTCTGAGCTACCAGGGACCTCGACTTCTTCTCCTCCTGGGGGAATGGGATTGATGGAGGTGGGAGTGGGGGTAAGAAAGAAGTGGGATTATGTCTGGATATATTTGAGTTTGGAGCAGGATCTATCAGTAATGTGGCTACCCCCTCCAAGGACCTAGCCTGTCACAGTCTACAATGTGCTAATGCTTAGACCACAGCCTACATGGACAGCTTCCCAAGCTCCTCGAAAGAAACAGGTTACTTCAATGATTTTGAGTGTGTATATATGTGTGTGTGCATATGTATGTATGTGTACATATGCCTTCAGTGCTTGACTTTCCTTATCTTTCTGTCCCAGGGCTGTCAGTGTAAAACAAGCCAGTTTTAGATTATTGAGTATTTATCTGGATGTATGTGGGGGAAAGGGGATTGGAGTGGGATCTTCTAGAATTCCCAATTCCATTTAACCCCAAATCTCCCAGTGTTAGGGTTGGGAGGCATCCTTTCCAATTTTTTTAATAGCGTCCCCATTCATTCACTCAGTAATTGAGTATCTATAAATTTTCAAGTTCTTTAGTAATGGTTCTTATTCTATAGTCCTGTGAGATCAGTGTGGCACACCCCCTTTCCCTTCTTTGATTTTCCTTCCCCCACCCCCACCCCCATTATCAACAAGTCATGAGATGGATCATTTAATTTTTCCTCTTTTCCCCCCAGTACCCTTAGGGAGTCGAATTGCTGATCAGAGATAAAGTCAGAAGCAGGGGGAAGTCAGGGCATCCTGGGAGGAGGAGAAAAATCATGAGCCCACATCTATGTAGTCCTTTTCTTAAAATCATGCAAAGTAGGTAGAAGAAGTATTGTGCTGCTTTTTACTGGGAAGTTAAGTGATTTGTCTGAGACCACACCCAAGTGCTAAGATCTTAGATTTAGAGCCAAGAGTCGTTGGAAATCTTTCGGTCTTAACCAACCCCCCCCACCCCATTAAAAAAAAACTTTTGGTTTTACATCACCTCTATTTCAGAATATATACCTTCTCTAGCAGCAACCATTCTTTGTAAACAAAGATTAAAAAAGAAAGAGGAAGAAAAGTCATTCAGCAAATACGTCAGCTGTCCCTGACATCTGGTACAATATTCCAAATCTACAGCTTCCCCTCCCTTCCCCCCTTTGCAAAGGCTTATTCTCCCAACTCTTCTCCAGGGCCAACTTTCAAGTCCATTTAAAAAAAGAGCCATCCCTTATCACAAAAAATATTTTTTTGTTTAAGGAGGAAAAAATGAAAAAAATTCAGCAAAGTTGATGGGAAAAAACAATCTTGTTTTTGCAAATGAAGAAACGGTCCCAGGGAGGGAAATGACCTGACCAAGGTCATATAACCAGTAAATGATTGAATTGGGACTTGAATTCAGACCCTTTCACTCCACATCTAATGCTTTTTGACAATGCCTTTCCAGGAACCAGTAGCAGGTAATAACATCTGCTCCCCAGAGCTGGAGACCAACCACATAATGTTTTTTGAAAAAAATAACTTTTTATTGCTGTATTTTATTTTTGTGTCATCCACATTTCCTTCTGTATTCCTCCCATCACCCCATCCCAGAGCTATAAAGTAAGAAGAAAGAAAAAAAGTTTTGAAAACCTGAGCAACATATCAAAAAACTCTGAGGTTGTATTCAGTATCCCAGACCTGTAGCTGCCACATAGGAATGTGGGTGATGGTGTAGATTGGAGGACTAAGCCTCGAATCAGGAAGACCTGAGTTCAGATGTGTTCTCAGTTTTTATCAGTGTGATGCTGGGTAAGTCATTTAACACCTGTCTGTCCCAGTTTCCTCATCTGTAAAATGGGGATCATCATAACATCTACTTTTGGGGGTTGTGGCAGGATCAAATGAGATCATCTTTGTCAAGCTCTTGGCACAGTGCCCGGCACATAGTAGGCACTATAAATGATTGTTCCCTCCTTTCCCACCCCCACACCTCATCAAATCGGGCCAAGCTGGACCACAGCATCTCATCCTCACTCTTCTTCTCTCTTTTACCCTAAATCGCTCTTGTGCTAGCCCCCAAGAATGGGGAGTAGATCTTTTGATAGCCTTAGCCGTTGTTCATGCAACTCACTATGATTAAATTAAACTAAATGCCCTAAATGGTGAGGAGCTGCATCGTGGATCTTTTCAAACAATGAATGAACCAGAAATTATTAATGTTTGGTTTTAGTCAGATGCATTAGGATTTTATTGTCCGGATATGTTTTCCTGATTCTGTTTGTAAAACTCTTTTTAATGGTAAATGGAGCCAATCACTGGATGCACAGATTGACCTGGAAGTGTGAAACCTTAGATACTTGTGGACGGTGGCAGCAGTGGATAGAAATGTTAGTGATTAGAGAGATTATCTGCCAGTATATATTCTTGCTTGAGAGCCCCCCCCCCCCCAATGGCAAGGGATGAGATCCAGAGAATTTGGTCATTATAGATACAGAGTTCAGTTATTTCAGTCATTTTTCATTCTTGTCTGACTCTTTGTGACCTCATTTTGGGTTTTCTTGGTGAAGATACTGGAGTGGTTTGCCATTTCCTTCTCCAGCTCATTTTATAGATGAGGAAACCGAGGCAAGAAGGGTTAAGTGACTTTCCCAGGATCACAGTACGTGTCTAAGGCCAGAAAAGACTTTAGTACTTTAGAGTACAATAGAGGCATCATTGGTTCATTATTGGTCTCATTTTACATTTGAGGAAACTAAGGTACAGCATTGAGTGATTTGCCCAAAATCGCATTTCTAGCAAGGCTGGATTTGAATGAACCCTCTGGGATTTCCTCATGCAATAGAATCTGCCTCCTAGAATTTCCCAGTATAATAGAATCTATAGGCCTCCAGACTGTCAGAAGTGGGAGGGACCAGAGATCCTTTCACACATTTTGTAGTTGAGAAAACACCAAGGCTCAGAATGAGGAATTGATTAAGGTCACCCAGCAAGCTAGTGAATCAGTTATGACTCAGGAGGGTGGGAGTGGGGTAGAGGATGAAGTCAGGACACAGACAGGAAAATTGAGGAGCATGTAGAGTAGTACGGATTAAATCCGTATAATGACAACTCTTCTTGTGGAGAGAATCCAGACCACACAGTGATTGGAAATTCTCTTTGTATTTCTGCTGACCAGTGCAAGTAAGCAGTTTAGGAGTGACATGCCAGTTAGATTTACCTCGAGGGTTGTGCCCAGGTACATTATGAGTGGCTTATATTTACTTCTTGGCATTTGATTCAAGAATAGATGCTGTCTGATGCTTGGTTTAAGATCAGCTTTTTGGGGTTCAAGGAGAACGGGAGGATATTTTATTAGAATAAGGAATAGCCCCCAGATGAGGAAGGGGACCAGAATTTATATAGCACCTACTATGTGCCAGGCACACTGTGCTAGTGTTGTTCAGTCAGGTCTGACTCTTTGTGACCTCATTTGGGTTTCTTTTGGCAAAGATACTGGAGTGGTTTACCATTTTCTTCTCCAGCTCATTTTACAGATGAAGAAACTGAGGCAAACAGAGTGAAATTATTTGTCCAGGGTCACACAGCTAGCAAGTGTCTGAGGCCAGATTTGAACTCAGGAAGATGACTCTTCCTGACTTCAGGCCCTTTTCTCTATTTACTTTACCACCTAACTGCCCCACACTGTGCTAAGTGTTTTGCAAATATTACCTCACTGAAAGTTCACCTTTCTTCATCTATAATATTAGCATGTTGGGGTCAGTAACTTCTAAGGCCCCCTCTGGGTCCATGATTCCATTCCTGTTCTGGATCTTGGGGCCTAGATTCTTTTCTACAGAGGGATGACAGGGAGTTATGGAGGGAACTCTCCCCTTACAGTCACAAAATGTCACACACTCTTGAGGCAGGGAAGTAAGTGCGTGAAAGATAAGGAAGTTATCTGAAGAAAAATAACCTGGTGGGTAGAGGTTCCTCAGTGTTCCCGGACGTGTTCCATCAGTCTGTCACTTCCCCCTCTCCATCTCCCCACCCTTCACTTCTCCCTTATCCCCTGCCCCAAGTCAAGGCTACCTAGAATGATGCTCAGCATCTGTTACACAGCCTGGCTAGGACACCCATGTCCACAATTGGAACCTTGGTCAGCTCTCTTGTCCCCATTTTTCTTGTGGACCCTTCTCACTCCCCTTCCTCTCTCCCAAACACTGGTCAGACTTCTTGAGACACCATTCCAGCGAAGGCAGCTGAGAATTATCCCTTGGTGTGTTGATGAAAAAGATCACCATTCCTGAGACCACACCACCAATTCCAGCTCCAGCACTAACTACTGTTATTAACTGTGGGCAAATCACTCTTGGTTTCTTGATGTATAAAATGGGTGCTAGTGTAGTGTACATGGAGCTGGCCTTAGAGCCAGGAAGACCTGGGTACAATCTTGCCTTTCACACACACACACACACACACACACACACACACACACACACACACACGTGCATGCGCACACACACCCCATCTGTGTGACCCCAGGAAAGTTCCTTAACTCTTCAGTACCCCAGGCAACTAACTCTCTAAGACAATAAGTTAGACACAAACTGCTGATTTGCTTTAGTAGAGGGGTTTTCCCACATCAGGTGATCCTTAAACTGATGAAACCACAGCTCATACCCCCTAAATTAATACTGATTATTAATTAATACTAATACCTATTCTACCCACCTCAGAGGGATTGTAAGGAAAACACCTGGTAAACCTTCAGCTGTTACATTTATTTGAGTTACTTTTGTCATTTTCCTCGTCATTGTTATTAGGCTCACCATACAGCCCAGAGACACCATCTGCTGCCTCCCTTGGTCCCATGTGACCTATCTCCTGCCCTTCCAAGCCCCCTGTTCCTCTGTAGCTATGGAAATAGTGCCCTTCCACCCTCTGTTGAGGGGGCTACCATCCCTAAGGCTACTTAGTGGGGTGCTGCTGTTTAAAATGTGGGGAGAGAGGGAAAGGAGGAACAGATTGCAGTATGGGGTTTCTGGCTGCTGCCTTGGCAACGGTGGCGGGCCCATACTGTTCCAAGGACTCCAGTGATTTTCGAGGCTCCAGTTTTCCCTCTCCCCCTCACACCTACCTATACCCTCCTTCCAAAGGCACAAAGTTGTGGTAGGGTATCTCCAAAGATTTCCCCACCTCTAACATTTCCTCTTCTGCCCTAATGTGCTTATGTAAGGCTCCAGTGAAGCTCTGGTTCAGCAGTGAATTGGTGGTAGTCAGAAGAGGTGTTCTCTTGTCCTAGCCCTTTCAAAATCTGTCCCTCTGGCCTTGGACAAATCACTTCCTCCTCTATGACATGAGAAGATGGGGATGTAAATGAAAAGAACAAGAAAAAAAATGTGAAACAAAAAATTGTCCATGGATGGAAATGTAGAAAATAAGGGAGTGGGGGTAGGGAATAAAATTAAGTACCTACTAGGTGCCAGGCACTGTGCTACAAGTATGATTTCACTTGATCTTTACAGCAGTGGGGGAGGGGGTAGACATTATGATTCTTATTTTACATATGGGGAAACCGAGTCACACAGACATTGAGTGACTTGCCCCAGGTTCACACAGGTAGTAATTGTCAGAGATCCAATTTTATTTCTGGTCTCCTGGACTCCAGGGCTAGCACTTTTCTCTACCTCATCGCCTACTTACAAGGGAGGGAAACCTTGCTTTCACCCTTGCTTGCAGAATAGGGAAGGGGGGACTATAGGTGATACTGTATATACTGTCAGGTATGGTTGATGTTTTGGTTTTTCCAAACCAATTTTTTTCCCCTTTTAAATTCTGTAACAAGGGACAGTCTGCTGAGTGGTAAGGGTAGGGATGAATTTGGAAATTAAAAGAGTGTAAAAATAAAAGATCAATAAAAATAATTTTTTTTAAATGAAGGGGATGATTAGATGGCTTTTTCCAGCCCCTTCTGGCTCTAGGGTTACCCCTTTGGAAGAGGAGGGCCCTCAGGGAAGGAAGGAGACGTTGTTTACCAGTTTATGTTCTCAGTTGTTGAACGTGGGGTTCGTCTGCGACTGAATGTGGGGTCGTGGGGAGTTCTAGCCGCACTCTGGCTCTGGTTCCCAAGGGGAAGATCACTGTTTTCACACAGTGGCTTCCTGGGCCTTTTGTTCTCTCCAGATGTTGTTTGTGCAAATGGGGCAGTAGTTAACCTCATAGCAGGTTAAGGATGGACCCAGTCATCGTAGGGTGAAAAGAGTAAGGGTCCGTAGTGGCCCCTGTGGAGTGGTTGGGAACACATGGTATGGAGAGAGGGAGGGACTTGAAGTCAGGAACACCTGGGTCCAAAGCCAGGCTTGAACATTTGCTAGTTGTTTGACCCTGTCGAATCCCTTATCTCTTTGTGCCTCAATTCCCTCATTTATTAAATGAAGATTTTATTCACAATAACTTCCAAGGCCCTGCCAAGGTCTAACTGATCCTATGACCTGCCAGGGCAATGGAAATGAGAACATAAGTTTTCAATGGATCATTTTAATTAGGCCTCACCATTTTTCTTTTCAAAATATTCTTTACCTCAGTATTGCCATCTCTTCACAAAATAATATGATTACTCTATTAATTATAGTTATTAATTATGATTATTCCAAACTCAGAATATTATGAATTATTAATAACATGTACAATTAATTATTAATAAACCATGAAATCATAATAGATAGTATTTATATAGTGCTTTCAGATTTACAAAGTGCTTTGCAAATATTCTCTCCCTATAACAAGTAAGTATAATCAAGCAAAACAAGTGAATTCATTAGCTGTGTCTGCAAATGTATGTCTCATTCTGTATCTGTATAGTCCATCACCTCTCTATCAGGAGGTGGGAAATCTGGAGTCATGATGGGTCATTGCATTAATCAGAGTTCTGATCTTTTAAAGTTGTTTTCCTTGACATGTGGTGGTCACTTGTATACATTGTTCTCCTGGTTCTGATCCCTTCACCATGTATCAGTTTGTACAAATCTTTCCAGGTTTCTCTGAATACTGTTCATTTTGACATTTCTTATGGGGCAATAATATTCCCTTCAATTCCATTCATATACCATAATTTGTCCAGTCATTACCCATTTGATGGACACTCACTTTGTTTCCATTACTTGCCTGTGACAAAAAACTATTACTGTAATTATCTTTGTACTGATAGGTTCTTTTCTTCTGTCTTAAGCGCAGTTGTTTTTAAAAAAGTAATATTTTAAAATAATAATACTTTAAGTATTTAAATATTTTCCCAATTACATGTAAAGATAATATTTAACATTCATTTTTAAAAATTTTGAGTTCTAAATGATAAGTCCAATTGTTGCTTCATTCAGTACTCTAAGTTTTCAAGCAAAGAGTGCGGTCGCATGTTCCTTTTTTCTCATCTTGCCCTTTTTTATCTCCCTGCCTTTGCTTACATCATCCCTATGCCAGGAATGGATTTATTCCCCTCCCCCTCTTTCATATTTGACTATACTTTGAAGTTAAGCCCCATCTCAAAGTTTTACTTCCTCCAGGAAGCCTTTTGTCATACCCCAAATTAAAAGGATCTCTCCCTTTCCCAAAAAAGTGCTTTACTTGCACCCAGAGCCAGAACTGGAAACTCCATTGCTTGGAGGAAATTCAGCTGAGGGCAAAGGGAGGGCAAGAATTAGATGTGGTTCGTCTAGTGGTCCCTGCTAAGTAGGAATGACTCCAGTGGAGCAGATCCCTGGGCCAGGTGGTAAATGGGTTCCTGTTGAGAAGGAGGTGAAGGATGCAGGACCCTCAAAGGGTTGTAGTGGTGGCCAAAGTATCAGGGCACACTTCTCTTCCCCTGACCCACAACAGCACAGACAGGGCAGGGCACTTACTAGCTTTTGGATCCTAGGCAAGCCACTAAAATTTTTTGTACCTCAGTTTCCTTGTCTATAAAATGAGACTTTTGGAGTCAATCACCTGTAAGCTCTTCCCAGATCTAAATCTATAATCCATGGCCTGGTAGGGCAATGGAGATGAGGACATATGTCTGTTCCCTCTGATTCTGAGGGGAAATGTTGGTCTTCTCTGTCTTAGGGCCTTCTTCCACAGGGGAACTCCCCATATCATCTTCCTGTGGCAAAGGCACAGTCACGCCATGAGGGTTACTCCTCTTTTTGCTCCTTTCCTTTGTAATGAACCCTTATACAAGGGACAATGTTCTTATGTTCTCCTCCCTGATGCCCATGTTTGACTGGAAAGTTAGTCCTTTGAGAGCAATTCAGTGTCTTATGGATGGGCATGCATATATCCCTGGACTAGGCGTTAATGTATGTTCATGATAGTCTGTATCCTTACCATCTAGCATGATGCACACAGTAGACACTTAATAAAAGATTATTGAATTGTGAGGAGTGGACAGAGCCAATGTGACTGGTTGGCCTTGGGTTCTTTAGAAGTCCCTGGTGGTCATATCTGATGCCCACTCCATCTGGCAGGTCTGCAGGGGTATGGGATTGGTGGACCCTCAGACTGAGAGAGATCCTAGTGGTCATGTCCGATGATGTCCACTCAATCTGATAGGTCTGCTAAGGATATGGAGTTGATGGACCCTCAGACTGAGAGGGCCAAAAACTCATCAAACTGGAGCCAAGGGAATCAAACCCAGGAGTTCTGAATATACTCCTCATTCTCCTACCTAGCACTTTTCCCAGGACCTTAAGCTGAATGAATAGCAGAAAACAGATATCTCAGCTCTTCTTTTCTCCCTGGGAATGCTCATAGTTACCTTGGCCAAACTGTTGGGGCTGCGTAAAGGGCAGGATGGGAGGAAAACCTCATTTCTGGGCCCACCACAACTAGGACTGTCATAGGTAGATAGCTTTACATGGTTGAAGGAGGAAAAGAGTCTGGTAATAGCACATGGAGAGCATCGTGCTCAGAACCCAGGTTGGGCAGGGATGCCTCCACTTCCCAATTCCAAAACAGGGAGAGGTTTGGTCCAACTTTGTACTGCTCTGTTTCCAGTCTAATCCTGTGAAGGAAACTAGGACCCAGGGGGTCAAACAACAAGAACCTAGAAAGAAAGGAGAGATGTCTATGTGTATGTTTGTGTGTCTGTGTAGCAGAAAGGGGTGGGTGGGTGGACTTGAGTATAGGATAGAATCTCAAGTAATGGTTAGAGAGGTCTAGACTCAAGTCCAAATCCGGTCTCAGAAGCTGATCAGCTCTGTGACCCTGAACAAATCCCTGGCTTCACTTACCTCGTTTGTAAAATGGGGAATCAGAATAACTTACTGTTGGGAAGTGCAAGTGAATTAAGATAATTAAGGTGCTGTGCAGGCTATATATTCTGTACAAAACTTGTTGTTATTGTCATAAATGTTTCCCCAGGAGACCAAAGCCCCAGTCATTTGGAGATCCTTGAAAGGATTCTTAGACAGACTTGGAGAGATAGTAGAGGATAGAAGGGCCTATGGTCCATGGGGCCAGAAGAGTTGGACTGAACAGCAACTTAAAAGGATTTATAAGTCTAACAGTAACAGAAGAAGCTTCACCAGGGTGATGGGTTAAGCCTGGCATAGAGGAAGCAGGAATGCCCAAAGTAGTAGTTCTTCTCTACTCCAGACCCATTTTATAGAGCAGGGGTGGTGAATCTGCAGCCTTGAGGCTGCAGGTGGCCCTCTAGGTCCTCAAGTACAGCCCTTTGGGGCCATGGCTGCACTTGAGGACTTAAGGGCCACATCTGGCCTCAAGGCCACAGATTTCCTACCTCTGTTATAGAGGGACCCCCGAGGCCCAACCTACCAACCTATAGCACCATCACCAAGGTTTTTCAGAGGATCTTAACTGTCCTGATGCCCCCAGATCCCCAGTTCTTGGATACCTCCAGCTGCTTTTGCCAGTCTGGGATTGGGCACCCAGACACAGCAAACCCCTGGTTATGATGGTGTCAGCAGGAAACCTCAAGAGGGAGGGTACAGGGCCTCAAAGCTGGAGGCATCTCCACTTTGGGAGGGTGGGGTAACCGTGCCTAACGGTAGCTGTGAGTGTCTGGTGGGGCTGGTGGGGGAGGGGCCGCCACTTCCCCCTGAGAGGAGAGGTGGGGGTGGGAGGTTCCCTGATGAATGAGTACTCGGTATGGGCAACAACAGGAAGCTTGGGGCGATGGGTGGTGGGGTAGCAGGAAATTGTGCAGGGTGTTCCTAGTCCCAAGGGTGGCCACCTTCAGGGGCTGGTCACCTAACTTGTCTATTATCTTCAAGGGGGTTTGGGAACTCCTTGTGTGGCTAGAGGTTTTGTCACCCATCCCCCTTCCTCTCCGATCTCCACATCTCTTAGGGTTCTGTCATTAGCACCTGTTTGTGTTCAGTCTCCCTGGCTGGAGAGTGCCAGCATGGGCGTGGGCAGCTCCATGTGCCTGCTGGCTCTCCTTGATTGGGATTAGGGCCTGCTTTTCTTTGGCATATAGTTATCAACTCCCTTTAGGAGGAGTCCTAATCTTTTGGAGTTGTGAAATGTTTGATTTCACAAGACTTCTCCCTTGCCCTGTGTCCTCCTAAATGTGCTTAAAAGTGGCATGCTTTATTTTAAAAATAAGCATTTTATTGATATCTTTTATTTTTACATCACTTAAATTTCCCCCTGTATCCTTCCTTTATCCCAGAGAGCTATGCCATATAACAAATATTTTTTTAAAGAAAAAAGAGGAAGAAAAAAAATAAATTAGTCAAACCAACCAGCATATCTTATTTTTAAAAGTTAAAGTGATTCAGATTTTTTTAAATAAAGAAATTTATTAAAATCTCTTGAGAGAATTGCCTTAGGACTGTAGAACTGTGGTTAGGAACTATAGGTTCATATGGTGAACTCTGGATTTTAGACTGTGACCTACTTGAAAGAGGAGACTTTTGTGGGAGGGCTCTTTCTTTGTATCCCCATTTCTAAGCACTCTGCTTGACACATAGTAGGTCCTTAATAAATATTGGCCTGAGGTTGGGAGAGTTTTTTGTTTTTTTTTAAGAGAGAATGGACCACTTACATAAATTGGGGAGTATCAGCGGTTAGGGAAATCTAGGCCTGGACCAGTTTGTTATTGGGAGGAGGTGGGATGTGAAGGAGGGAACCTGGAAGTGATGAAAGTTCAAAGTGAAACTGAGCCAGAATTGAGTTTTGGTTCCTCTAACTTTGCTGAAGTGAGGAGGGAGGAGAAGTTCTCCCAAGAGCAAGGTTCCTGTTAGAGGTAGAAGGTGACTTTCCCTGGGCAGATGTGGACCGAACTAAATGAGAGGGTTTCTGATGGCAGTGAAAGTAGACTAGTTGTTGTTTAATCTGACCCCTATTTGGAGTTTTCTTGCTCAAGATACTGAAGTGGTTTGCCATTTCCTTCCCCAGTTCATTTTACAGATGAGGAAACTGAGGCAAACAGTTAAGTGACTTGCCCAGGGTCACACAGCTAGGAAGTGTCTGAAGTCAGATTTGAACTCAGGAAGATGCATCTCTAGGCCCAGTGCTCTATCCACTGTGGCATCGACCTGTCTGTAAACACATCTTAATTTTGTCTTAAAGGTTAGGTCCTTCCAACCTGCTGCTATCCTCACTGGGCATTCCATTTCCTGTCTCTCATCCTTTTCGTTGGCCATCCCCATTCCTGAAATGCTTTTCTTCCTCATCTCCACCTCAACCCTCAGATCTCACCTTCTGCTAGAGGCTTTTGCCAGCGTTCTGCCTCCAAGATTACCTCCCTGTGTGGATCTTTTATGTGCATTGTCATTGGCATGTTGTCCCCCCTCATCAGAGTGCCAGCTCCTTAAGGGTAGAGACACTGTTTTTGCTTAGGGCTTGGCATGTCCTTGGCATGCAGTAAGTACTTAATAAATGCTTGTTGAATCAGTAACCGAGTGCTTGAAAATCTCTGGTGAAGGAGAACCCTCTTTTTAAAAATTTATTTTTCTTCTGAACTTAAACTTCAAATAGAATGGGCATTTTCTTTTCTTTTCTAATTGACATTTTCTATCTACATAGTTAAGTAGAACATAAAAGGAAAATTGTACATGAAACTACAGATGTCTACAGCTTGTTTTTTATTTTTATCTTTAAGTGTCTACTGAGTTCAACATGGCACTTTCAAAGCTATCCTCCCTGGTCGTGCTCCTTTACCCCTTGAAGCAGATCCACTTTAGGCAGAGCCAAGGTTCTTTGTTCTGCCCTCTGAGGCCAAACCAAAGAAGTCTGGACCCTCGGTTTCATTGATAGCCATTCAAATACTTGAAGACAGCAGTCATGTATACTTCTTCCTCCCTTGCCCAAGTCTTCCCTTTTTCAGATTAAACATTCCCATTTCTTTCAACTGATCCTTAATAGGAAAGTTTGGTGATCAAACCCTAACTACTTCTTTAAAATTAAAGTCCTACCTTCAAGTCCTTTTTTCTTTTTCTTTCACACTCTCTCCCTCCAGTCTAAAGGGATTCCCTTGAATGGAGAGGGGGTAGGAAGAAAAAACTAAGTTCCCAGAACCTAACCCCACTCCAACCTCAGCTACAGGCCATTCCCCTGGGGATGTAGCCTCCTATGACAGCCATTTTCCACTTGCGATGGCCACTTCTTTCTCTTCTTATAATATACACTCATATTCCTGGCTCCCCTGCTGTGCCCAGTATCTCCCTCCTCCCCTCTCCTGGACAACTGTTCATTCTGTTCCCTGCCCAGAAAGTGGGGTCTGCCCCTCCCAGCTCAGCCCCAGGGTGCACCTGTCTCTGGTGTTCAGAAGCTATGAGAGGAGGGTGGTGGTGGGCAGAGGACAGTGCCACCCAGGCATGAATGCCCAAGTAGTGATTCCTCTAATCTTATTATGCCAGCTGACACAACCAGCCGATGTCTGTATGCTGAGCTATCTCTGCTTATTCCCCCCTTTCCTTTCCTGTTATGCCCCCAGGGTGCACCACTGCCCCGCCCAATCAGTGTAGAGGCAGCCCCTTTCCCTGTGAGATGCCCCATTGTAGCTATAGGCACACCAGGGCAGCAGCTGCTAATTAGCACTTGGCTCCATTAGAGTTATTTCTGATGCCTGAGCCTAAATTTAGCCTGGCTGGCAGGCTGTCATATGTATGTCCCTCCTCCCAAAAAACCCCCCCAAACTCCTGACTTGATGGAGGGCAGGGGGAGATGAGTGGTATTTGAGGAAGGGGAACAGAGACTGCCTGAGCTCTCCCTGATTTCCCTTGTGGATTGGTTCTAATATAAGTGTCAGAGTGAGCTAGGAGAAACCCAGGTGTCTCACTAGTCTTTGCTCACCTGAACACCTCCCAGTATTCAATGGACTGCACTGCCTTACAGGGCTGGAGCTATCTCCTTTGGATGCTTCCTAGTGTACTGGAAAGAGTATTGATTGGTTTTGGAGTGAAAAGTCTTGGGTTCAAATTCCTGTTCTACCACTTCTTATTTCTATGACCTTGGTCAAGTCAGTAGGTCACTTTGTCCCTCTAGACCTTTTTCTACAGCTGTAAAATGAAATAATTAGACTAGATGATCTCTGATAATCCCTCCTGCTCTCAATCATTGATATGATCTCTGTTGACTCCAGGAAATTGCCCTGCAGATATGATGTACTTCTCCCTACCTCTCTGTTCCCCTCCACCTAAACCCCCTCCCCACGAAAAAAACATGGTCATTTTTCTAGAAGAATCACTAGGACTGAGGAAAATAGAGAGGCCAATGGGAAAAGGTTCTAGTGGGGAGCTAATTCCCCTTCCTTCCCATGTCTCCCCATCTCCACCTCAAGGCTCTAGGACTCCCTGTCCTATTTGCTCCATGGCTTCTGGACCCTGTTGTGCTCATTTCCCCTACTGGCTTCATAAATTCTGGCAGAGGTCTTCTTTCTTCATCTCTGTCTGTCTCTTCCATTTCACTCTTTCTCAATCTCTGCCCCTGTTCTCTTTGCATCTTTCTCTTGTTCTCTGAGTCTGTCTCACTCCTGCATTTTCTTATCTAGTTCTTCTGTCTTTGTCCCTTTCTTGTGCATAGAATGGAGCGGGGCATCTGTCTTGCCCCAACCCCATCTCTGTCTCCCACTCCTCTCCTTCCCAGTTCTCTCTGACTCTGGTTCCTCTTTCCCAGTCCCTGTCTTTCTATCTCTGGCTCCTCTTTCACCTGTGACCTCTCTCTCTGACACATCTGTCTTACCAGTTAAATGAGATAAACCTATGTAGACATCTTGGGTGGTCTTGGGTGGTGAGGTAGGTCTAAGCAGAAAGGTGTTTGAGGAGTAGTTTTTTGTTAACCAAACCAAGCAGGTGATTTGTTGACTCAGAACATCTAAGGGACTGTTATCCCTTCAGTGGATGGATCCCTGGCTCAGAACTCACTCAAACAAGAGCCAACTCTTTGAGGGACAGATCAGTACCCTTGCCCTTTGATCACTTGGCCTATATCTTTTGGTGATTTCATGAAGAGGGGAGCAGAGAGGAAATAGAAGTTGTTTCCTGTTTCATAACTGGGGGAGAGGGAAGATGTTCCCCCACTGTCTTCCCCAACTTGGCCCTGGTCTGTCTGTGGGGAACAAGCCCAGGTCTGGAAAGGTTACCACATTTCCTGTGGGGGTGGACCCGGGAGGAGTGGTTAGGAAATGGCAGCCCTGAGCGCTTCATTTCCTGTTGCTTGAAGGACAGTCCACACGGCAGTGATTTGGGGGTGAGGCTTGACAGCCTTCAGCCTTCAGAGGTTCCCCAGGTCCATATTTCAGTTTTGGGTATACCTGACCTGGCCTTCCTGGAAGGGGGCTATCTGAGGAAGGAAGCTATATAAGAGGGTATGGCCTAGACTTTTTCATCCATGATGCGCTAACTTATGTTGGCATGGGAGTCACAGTGGTCTCTTTATATCTCTAAGGCCAGGGTTTATTGATAGTTTTCATTGTCTCCATGAACTTGGATGGGCCAAAAAACCCATACTTTTGTTTTCATTTATTTAGCATTTTAGTGTTTATTTAGAAAATTGAGCATTTCCTTCAATTATTTAAAAACCTTCTTCTAAGAAGAGGTCTGTAGATTTGACCCAGACTATCAAAGGATAAGATTGAAAAACTTTTTTCAGGGTTGAAGGGAGGCCAAGTGAGGAGGACACATGTGTGGGAGAACATGATAAAATTTGTACCCATGAGAATATTTGAGTACATGGGAACACTTATGGGGCTTATAAGTTGGGGTATATGAAAACATTAGTGTTCCAGGGGGTATAAATAGGGGTGGAGAACCTGCAGTCTTGAGACCAGTGTGGTCCTTTAGGTCCTCAAGTGTAGCCCTTTGACCAATCCAAACTTTACAGAACAAATCATTAGTGTGTGTGTGTGTGTGTGTGTGTGTGTGTGTGTGTGTGTGTGTATGTGTGTGTGTGTGTGTGTGTGTGTGTGTGTGTGTGTGTGTGTTGGGGGTGTATATGAGAACATTGTGTATGTAGGTGTGTCTATATGAGGACATTACTGTGTATGTGGGTGTGTTCAAGAGAATTAATATGTGGGAGAGTGTGTGATAGTGTTTGCATAATAATAGCCAACAATTACATAAAACTTTAGAAGTTTGCCAGGGAATTGGCATTTAGTCATATGGATACCTCACATATGGGCACCCTAGGAGCCAGGTACTATTATATTATTAGCCCCTTGCTCCAATTTTACAGATGAGGAAACTGAGGTTAAATGATTGCTCAGGGTCCCACAGGTAGAATCCGAGTTGGAATTTGGAATCAGGTGTTCTTGACTCCAAATTAGAGGTGTGTAAGGGATATGTATGTAAGTAAAGGGGATGTGTATATATATATGTGAATGGGTTCATAGGGGTATATGTAAGTTTAGGGGATTTAGTGTATATGTTCAAAGGGAGATGAAAGGAGTGGTGAGTGGGGTAGCGGGGAGGATCAGAGAAAGAGAGGGAGGGAGGAAAAAGGAAGAGAGAGAGAGAGTGTTCTGACCAGGAGTTCTCGAATTAGGGGTCTAAGTTTCCGTTTGACTCTTGAGGTAGAGTGAACCTGTCCCTCAAGCCAATTAAAAAGCCTTTTGGGTCCCCAGAGTTCCCTACCCTGCAGTCATAATATCCAGGTAGTTTGGCAACCCTGGGCAAAGAGGTACCTGTAGGAGCAGGGTAGTGTAAAGTGGGCTTGCAGATTTATTCCACTGAGGGTCTGTCATGGAAGGTGAGACAGGAAGGACATGGAAGGAAGAGACAGGTTGATCTTTTTCTTTTTTTAAGACTTAGATTGCCAT
The DNA here is from genome assembly GCA_028658325.1 of Potorous gilbertii. NCBI lineage: Eukaryota > Metazoa > Chordata > Mammalia > Diprotodontia > Potoroidae > Potorous > Potorous gilbertii. The sequence goes on along the minus strand of JAQQSK010003107.1, from coordinate 119,004 downwards.
GGGGTAACATCACTCAAGGGAATTCCCAGGTAAAGTGGTAGGAGTAGAACCCTAGAGGCTGAAACCCCAGACCCTGGTGGTTTTTCTTATTTTCTGTGGGGTGTGTTCTTTCCTCTCCAAAGTCCTCTTCCCACGTGAGAAACCATGACTCACCTTCCCCAGCTCCCCGGATTTGAGATTCTCCCACTTTTCAAGCAAAAGGGCTACTCTGTATCCATCAGGGGACCTTAAAAGGCCCACACTGGAGCATTGAGATTTGAGGGAGGGAGAGGAGGAACTAGTAGTTTGCTGGGTGTTAAGTTCCTGTGAAGGAACTCGAAAGAGTGTTTGTGCACATATAGGGGGGTTACACATATAGGCATATGTGTGTTTAGGTAGCCCATTGGCATGGCTTGTAAGGGAAATAGAGAGTCCCCTGTGCATTTCCTTGTACTTGGCTCTCCTGTTGTATCCTCCCACCAGGTCATGGAGGAAAGTAGGCCAAATCCATGTAGGGATGGAGAAACTAGGGCCCAGGAAGGTTAAAAGAACAGGCTAAGGACATTCAGGAAACTGCTAGAAGAACTGGCCTTGGAACCCAGGGCTCCTACTTTTCATCCTAGGCTCTCTTGCTATGGATCATCTGTCATAGGCTTTGGGGGCCTCTATTTGGCCATCTTCCCCTTGATGATTCCCTAGACGATAACACCTCTGTTCATTTGTCTCTTTGCCCCTGGCAGAACTGCATGAACTTGCCCCCGGACAAGATCCAGCTTCTGAGCCAGTATGACAGTGAGAAAAAGTGGGAGTTGATCTGTGACCAGGTAAGAGCAAAGTGGGACCCTCCCCCCCACCCCTATGGGATGTGGGGGCGAGGAGGAGGATGTGGGCAATGGGGGAGGGGAGCAGCAGGGCAGGAATCTCTCTTGATCCTTCAAGCTGGTAAGATGTGAAGATATTGTGAGGAAAGAAAATTCTGGGTGGGAGGGATAGCCAGTGGAAGGAAGGAGCTATGGCCTAGATTTAGAGCCTGAAGTGGAGTGACTTATTCAGCTCTTAGGAATTCCCCCCCCAACTTTCCCCTTGAGGGACAAAGCACCAATTTAGTCACTGACTGGTTAGATAAAGAACACTTAGTCTGAAGGGCTCAGGGCTGCCCTGAGAGCAGAGCCAGAAATGTTACTCCAATGTTCTGTGTTCTCATTGAAGAGGGCATCCCCTCTAAGAATCCAGATCATCACCACATTGACACAGCCCACTCTCAGCTTACTGAGTCACTGTGGACCTCTCCCTGGGAACATGGCCTTCACCCACCAGGGGTCACATGTCTGAATACAAGCCGTCTCCCAGCCAAGGGTCAGGGAAGTGGAAGGGAGGGTAGCTTTAAGGTAGATGGTGTTAGAAAAAGAGCAGTGGACGTGAAGTCAGGATGCTTGGGTTCTAATCTCTGGTGTTTCCTGGTTGTGCGACCTTGGATAGGTCATATGACTTCTGGCCTCTCTGAGTCTCAGTTTTTTTATCTGTAAAATGTAGATAAGAATGCTTCCAGTTTCACAAGGTAGTTTTTTTTAATTGGGGGCAGGGACGATTTATTTTATTCACAAGTATTCTCCCTCCTCCCCCCACCATTAAACAAACAAAAAAAGCCAATTAAACCTTAACAACGGCTATTCACAGTCAAGCACATTCCTTCGCTGACCACCTCTAAAAATGTAGAGCCTATTCTGCACTCTTCATCAGGATAGCGTATTTACACCTTTGGATGTCTGGAATGGTGGCTTGCCAGTGCATTGATCAGAGTTCTCAAGTCCTCCAAAGTTTGTTTTTTTTAATATAATGTTGTTATTACACAAATTGTTCTTTCAGCTGTGGTCACTTTGCCCTGCATCATTTCATATGAATCATACAGCTCTTCCCAGTTTTCCATTTAGCTGTCCATTTTTGTCATTTCTTATGGTAGAATAATATTCCTTTACATTTCTATACCGAATTGGTTTAGTTATTTCTCAACAGCTGGGCATCCCTTTATTTGCCAGTTTTTGCCACTAAGAAAAGAGCTGCTGCAAATATTTTTGTGCACATGGTTTAGTTCCCTCTTTCTTTGAGGTATATACCTGATAGCAGTGTTGCTGGGTCAAACCATGTGCTTCAACGAATGATAGATGATAACAGCTAGCATTTTAAGATTTGTGAAGAACCTTAAAAACATTTCATGTTATCCTCACAAGCATCCTGGAAAGTAGGTGCTGTCATTATCCTTGTTTTACGGATGGGCAAACGGAGGCAATAAGCGGTCAAGTAACTTGCCCAGGGTCACACCTCCAGTAAGTGTCTCAGATTGGATTTGAACTCAGATCCAGAGCTCTATCCACTTCTTTACCTGGTTGCCTTTGTAAGGGAAATGTTTTATAAAGTTTAAAAATACTATAGAACTATAATTAATCTTTATTAAAATGTTTTGATGTTGGTATTGTGAGTTGGAGTTGTGTTTTAGCACCAAAGAAGAAGACTCTCTCTATGCGTTTTCTCACTTTGTACCCTGGAAGGTGGTACAGCAGCATTATGCTCCTATTTTACAGATAGACTTTGACCCAGAGAAATTGAGTGATTTGCTACACACAGCTGGTTGGTTCTTACTCTTGAAGCTAGAAGCTGCCCAAGAGGGCGGGTCTGGGCAGTGAGGGACAGAGAGACATAAAGGCCTTCTTTCCCAGCAAACAGCTAAGGAAGAGAAGGAGTAAGGAAGCCTCCCTTAGAGACCTAGGGGTGGGTCCTGGCTCTCTCACAAGATGGTGTTGCTGAGACTCGTTATGGGGTGTGCGTGTGGTGGTGGTGGTGGTGGTGGGAGGGATGGTTAGCAGTGAATTAAGCTGGAAACTGGGAATAGAACTGGCGATAAGGAGCCACAACTTTGGGGGCATTGCAAAGGCTCCCAATACTGGCATCGAAAGGATTGAGAGAGGGGAGAAGTTGGGGGTTCGGAGTATATTATAGGAGTTCTGATGAGAAGGTTTTGATTGCAACTTTGCACACCTTGGGCATGGGCCAGTCTTGTTAGAAAGAAGCAGGGATTGGCACCTATGAGCATGTGCTGGTAGGTACAAAGAGATAAGCCATGTGTGTCCTTCCTCACAGGTGCCCATGGGAACATGCTCTAACATGAGAATCTATACCCAGGCAAGAGTACAGCTAGTGTGTGTATGTGTGTGTGTGTGTGTGTGTGTGTGTGTGTGTGTGGAGGGGGGTTGTACATTCTGCCTACTAAGACCTCTGCAGCTGCCACTCTTGGACTGGGCAGATGGCTTGAGGGGGTGGAAGGCTTTAGAAAGCAGAGGGCCACCAGGAGCCCCAGTCTTGAGGATGAGAATGACACAGCCTAAGCCATTAGGAAGGTGGACAGAGGGTAGTGGTCTCAGAACATTGGCTCCAGAACTTCCCTCCTTTGGCCCTGAGTCTGCCCCCGAACGGAGGAGGAGCATGGCATCTGGGCCCACTGCTCAAGGTGGCAGCGTGGACAAAGCTTGGGGAGGGGCAGGAGAGCCATCTAGTGGTGTTTCCCTGTCAGCACAGGGCAAAGCCTTTTGGTTTTTCTTAAGGATTGAGGGTGTGGTCAGAGGCTGAAGTTAAGAGATATGAAAGGGGCTAGGCCATGGGGCTGGGGGCTTTGGAACATGGATTTGGTATTCATCTTTTTCAACTAAACAGTACCCTATACATCCATGCACACATCTTGCATATTGAGGATGATATAATATACATATACAAATGTATCTATATGAATATAATATGAATCATGGGAGTGGTGCAAGCCCAAGCACTTTCCCCACAGTCACCACATGAAGTAATAGTATAATATTCCTAATATAATAGTATAAATATATATATAAATATAATAGTATATTTCTAATATAACAGTATAAATATTTCTGTTCCCTTTTAGCAGATGAGACACTAGGGTTCAAAATCCGTATTCTCTCTATTACACTACACTGGGCCCTTAAGAGTTTTTTTTAAGTGTCCTTAACCCTTGGAATGGACAGGCTAAGTGCTAGGAAGAAGGGCCACATCGGAAAGAGAGCCAGCTGGTAATGCTGAGTGCCAGGGATGGGGTGAGGGAGGGCAGGGGGAATTAATACTAGAGATTTTTGTAAAGAATACAGTTCAATGTCACAGTGACTTGTACCAGATAAGAGGTTGAGGCATATACAAGTGATGGTCATGACTCTGGCTGCCTTCCTTTCTGTTTATCAGAGGAGGGATTGATGGTTAAATGTGGATGGGCCCTTCCTCCCTCCGTGTCCCTTTGAGCCTGCCTTTTTTAGTGTCCACACATCTGGACACCCTCATTTCTCTTTTTCCCTTCCCAGTTTCATTTCCTTCACATGTGGTGGTTGGGAGGTGGTGAGGGGGTTGGACTAGATGACAGATCTAAGGTTCCTTACAGCCCTGAATAGATGATGACTAATAACCCTGGATTTAAAGCCAGAAGACTTGGGTTCAGATCCTGTTGTTCAAAGGACCAATTTTACTTAATAGGTAGAATTTATGTAACACTTTAAGATTTTCAGGCAGCTAGGGGACACAGTAGATACGGTGCTGGGCCTTCAAATCTTACTAGCTATGTGACTCTGGGCAAGTCACTTAATCTTATTTGCCTCAGTTTCCTCATCTGTAAGATGAGCTGGAGAAGGAAATACAAGCCATTCCAGTATCTTTGCCATGAAAACCCCAAATGGAGTCAGGAGGAATTGAATGTGACTGAAATGACTGAACAATACCATTAGGGTTGTTGAACATTTGATCCTCATTCCAGTCCTGGGAGGAAGACGTTATTATTCCCATTTTATAGATGAGACAAAGATTTGCCCAGTGTCACACAGCTCGTACATGTCTGAGGCAGGATTTTAAGTCTGGACGCCAAGTCTAGCACTCTTTATAGGTCTGCTACCCAACTGCCTGACTTGGAACTGCCAGGGATTTTTGAGGTCGTCTAGTCCAACCGTCATCTTTTCTAGATGAGGAAACTGAGGCCCAGACAGCTTAAATCACTTATGCAAGGTTGCAAAGCTAGTAAATAACAGTATTAGGATCTGAATCCTTTTCTGTTGATGTCAGATCCTTTGTACTTTCATTTTAGTGGGGTTTTTTTCCTACTTTTCCTTGACAAACCACTTAGCTTTTCTGGATCTCAGTTCCCTCATCTGTAAAAGGAGGGGATTGACCAAAGCAATTCCCGAGGTTCATTTTAGCTTAAACTCTATCATGTCTTCTTTTCTCCCCTCCACCACCTTTGGTCAGATCTCTCCATTTGTGCCGGAAGCCTCCGGGTGTATTCTGTCTCATGTATTGGAGAAGGCAGATGTGTAGCTGAACTATGGAAGCACTCAGAGACTCTCCATCTTTCTCTTTCCCCACCTCCCAGGAGCGGTTTCAAGTGAAGAATCCCCCAGCGGCCTATATCCAAAAACTTAAGAGCTACCTGGAGACAGGTGGAGTCAGCAGAAAGGTGACAGCTGATTGGATGACAAATCTGGGGGTATCTTCCTCCTCTTATATTGTCTTGCTTCTCTTTTCCCTAGAACCTTTCACACCTTGGGCACCAGGAGTAAAGTGTGTATGTGGGGACATGTGCATGTATGTCCAAGTAAGAGAGTACCCTGGATAGATTGGCATGAATAGGAGAGTCGTGCCTGCTCATAGCTATGGTTAATGTCCCAGCACATGCAAGAAGGTGGGGAGGAAAGGGAGGCAGGAGCATGAAAAGGGTATGCCTACTGGTGTGTGTGTGTGTGTGTATTTGCTTTCCTAGCTGCCATCTGAGTGACCCAGGTGAGCCCTGAAAAGAGGAAGGATGGGCAGGCCTTGGGTTCCTACCTACCAGGCTTCCTCTATCTTTGGCTCATAGTTTAAGAGACGTGTTCAGGAGTCCACACAGGTCCTTCGGGAGCTGGAGATTTCACTGAGGACCAACCACATTGGGTAAGTGAGGGCCCCTGGACTTCCCATGTCATAGCAGATTTGGATGGCCCCTAAACTAGGGTGCAACTCTCTGGGGCCCCTATTCTTGCTTCTTCACCATAGTCAGAGCTCTAACTTCCCATCCGGGAGCTGAGGTGTCTCTTGATTGCAGGGAGGGAGAGATGTGATATCCATTTAAACAAGTTCTTAACTTTTTCTGTATATCATGATTCTCTTTGGCAGTCTGATGAAGCTTATGGACTCCATCTTAGAAATAATGGTTTTAAATGCACAAAATAAAATGCATAAGATTATGAAAGAAATCAATTATATTGAAATACAACTATCAAAATAAATACAACTAAATACAAAATAAATAAAACTATCAAAATATTAAAAAAAAGCAATTTCACAGACTTTTGCTTAAGAACCTCTGACTTAAAATCTGGGGGAATAACTTCCCTTCCTCCTTCCCTTTTCTTCCAGCAGGAGATGGGAGTGGGCTCTTTCTCTTCCTCATGTATCCAGACTACCCCCATACCAAAGCAGAGATGATAGTAAACTCTTTGCTCCAAACTTCCTGGCATGGACCATAGCTAGTGCCTGGAAGCTGCTGCCTAGAGAGCCAGTGCCAGGGTGTGTCTGGTGCCTGGGAGGCATCAGGAGGCAGTGGACATTTCCCTAGGGGAGCCTGGAAGATGGCATTGTACTGCTGAACTGTTCATTTTCCTCCCTATCTCCCCCTCCCTCACCATGCCCTTCGTTTTTCAATAGGAGTGATGGTAGCAACATCTTCTGCTTGTGGCCTCCGAGGAAGCCACCTCTCCTGTTCTGTGTCTTTTCTCCAATAGGTGGGTGCAAGAATTCCTAAATGAAGAGAACCGAGGCCTGGATGTGCTGCTGGAGTACCTGGCCTTCGCCCAGTGTTCAGTCACGTAAGGCCACCCCGTGTCCCCACTTTCCCTTCATCCTAGTTTTTTTCCTCTTCACCTCATCCAGGAAGTCTTGAAGGTCGATGAACAGTCCTGACATTATACCCTCCTTTCCCCTACCTCCATCCTTGGGCTAGTGGTCAAGTCATTCCTGGCACAGTTAGTCTGACTCTGGTTCTTTTGGCCTCCCCACCAACTCTCACTTCCTTTACATATATGTGCACTCCATGTAGTCTCATGGAACCAAGGGTCCTGTTCTTGGGTGGCGTGAGAAATAGCAATGGGGAGACCCAGTCTCAAAGTACTACTGTGGTGTTGAGTCTTGACAGCGAGAGTACCAAATTTATAGTTAGAGGACCTTAGTTCAAATCTCAGAACTGTTCCTTCCCTCTTTTCTCCAAGCATTTATTAAGCTTCTACTGTGTGCCAGCCATGGTGCGAGGTATTGGAAATACATAGGCACAGCAAAATCATCCCTGTCCTTAAGGGGCTTATATTCCATTGGGGCTCAAAATATTTATTACTACTGGGCATGCCCCCTCTTCTCTCTTTGGGCCTCAGTTTCTTTCTCTGTAAAAATGGATCAGCCAAATTGATGATCTCTAAGGCCCTTTCCATCTCCATCTAGTGCCCACTATTCTATTTTCCTTTGTAGTCTCTATAGTATCAGAGGCAGGTGGGTGGTACAGTGGATAGAGCTCTGAGTCTGTAGTCAGGCAGATCTGAGTTCAAATCCAGCCTCAGACATTTATTAGCTGTATGACCCTGGGTAGGTTACTTAACCTCCGTTTACTTCAGTTTCCTTAACTGTCATAAGAAGATAAAAATAGCACCTCCTTCCCAGGTTGTGGTGAGAATCAAATAAGATAATATTGTGGGATGTTTAGCAAAATGTCTGATACGTGATAGGTGCTCCATAAATGTTAGTTATCATCATCAGAGGCAGCTAGGTGGCATGGTGAATAGACCACTGGCCTTGAGTCAGAAGACCTGAGTTCAAATCCAGCCTTAGACATTAATAGGCAAGCCACATAATGTCTGCTTGCCTTAGTTGCCTTACCTGTAAAAAAGGGAAAAATAACAGCACTTACCTTTCAGGATTATTGTGAGGATCAGATGAGATAGTGCCTGGCATCTAGTAGGGGCTCTAGAAATGCTGCTTCTCCTTCCCCTTTCATATACCCAGCCAAGTGCCAGGTACCTAGTGCAGGGGTGGGGAACCTGCAGCCTTGAGGCCACATGTGGCCCCCTAGGTCCTCAAGTGTGGCCCTTTCAAGGTAGTACTGACCTAGCGGGTAGTCAATAGATAGAAGCAATGATGGTATCTGTTGACTGACATCCCCTTCCCCAGCCTGTCTCTTTCCTACTGATCTGAATCCTTAATTGTTCTATGTTATTCCTTCCCTCTGTTAACCTTGGGAGAACTTTCCCCAATGAACACTGCTTCTCCCCTGACTCCCGCCTCTTCAGGCTGTCATCATTGCCAGGTTGGGTTCGTAGCACACCCATCCATCTGCCTCCGCAGGTATGACATGGAGAACACAGATAATGGCACCCCCAGCCCAGAGAAGAGCAAGCCTCTGGACCAGTCTGTTGAAGATCTTGGCAAAAGCTCTCCACCTCCTTCTTCCTCTTCTTCCTCCCTGCCCCAGGGCAAGGGCCGCCACCTGACCGTCAGGTAACAAAGACTGTTCTTCTTTCTCGTGCTGTCCTGGGAATATTGGGAGGGCCTCGGAGATGGCATGTGGGCTGAGCTCAGCTTGCTTTGGGCCTGTTTGGGAAGGACATCTCTGGGATGAGGGATGAGAGCCCTTGGAAGCATTCCCAGGAAGTGTTCGGGTGGCATCTTTGCTTAGGCTGGTAACTCTTGGGAGGGTGGCAGGAATCCCTTGGTGCTCTGTGGGTAGATCGAGAAGGAGGTGAACTTTGGGACATTGCTACATAGAGCCTAGATGAATGCAGGAGAAGCATTGCCAGGAATGGATATGGAATAATAAGTTATTGGCCACTGGGCACTTGGGGATGGTGGAAGGAAAGTCGCTAAGGGAGAGTTGGCAGCAGTGGTTGTGCCAGGTGACTAGTTCCAACATGGGGAGAGAGCTATCCCATGCCCAAAGATCATAGATGGAACCTTAGAAGCCATCAGGTTTAATCCTCCCATTTTACAGATGGAGGAACTGAGGCATAAAGAGATTATGTGACTTGCCAGTATAGCTAGTAAGTGTCTGACATGGGACTTGAACTTGAGATTTACTGACTAGTAAATGTATGAGGTGGGATTTGAACTTGGGTCTTCCTGTCTCTAAGCCCAGCACTCTAATCTACTGAACCACCTACATGCCTAAGGGACCAAAGGAAATTTCTACTGAGAGTCTCTTCTTACCCCTTCTTAACTCTTTCTTTTCTGCTGCTGCCTCTAGATGCCCCCCTTCTCCTCGGTATGTAATGTTCTGGCAGGATTGGGGTGCATGCTTGAGTCTGTCTCTGTTCCTTTGGGATCAGTTTTAGGGTGAGGGGAGGGGGAGTAGAAGCTGCCATCTTCCTAATTTAGCATTGTTGGAAGGCTATCCCCCAACCCAAATCTAGGAGCATTGCCACCTGGACCAGGGTCACTGCTTCTGCTGGCCATGGAGATGAGAGATTGTCCTTTTAGTCTGTTTGGATACTGAATTCCCTGTTGATCCCCAGTTCTCCATCACCCACCTTGGACCCAAGTGGTCAGACTCACATGAATGTTCAGTTCAAAGTCCTCTTGCTTTAGAAAGAGGCAAAACTTTTTCCATTTATATCAGTAATGCCAGAGGTCCCACATAGTTGACCATTGGTACCCACCATAATCTTGCTAAAGCCCCAAAGTCCTTTGGTATCATGCTCATCTGGGTACTGTAAAGGGCAAATCAGACAGGCTTGTCTCTTGCCCCAGGTGGCTTCTAGGGTCAGGTATAAACATACTCAACATTTCAGGCGATAGGATATATATTCAAGCAGGACATAAATTTGTTCAGGGGTTTACATCCTAGAATCGTTGACTGAGACTGGGAAGAGATCTTAGGGGTCATCTCATCTACCACCCTTATTTTACAGATAAAGAAACTGTGGCCCAGTCAGGGGAAGCTGAATTGCCCAAGGTTAGAGGTATTAAGTAGTAGAACCTGGATTCAGACCCAGGGCCCCAGATACCATAACCTTTTCTCTCATTCCACCACCTCCTCATTTGTAAGCCAAAGTATAGAAGGAGAATAAGCCATGTACAAGCATTTCAAGAAACATGTATTATGCACCTACTGTGTGTACTGTGTCTTTACACCCCTGCCCCCACCTCAGCTAGATGCCAGGAGATATAAAGAAAAAAGGTCACAGTCTCTACCCTCAAGGAGTTTATAGTATATTAGCATAAATTGTCTATGAGTTAATCCCCTTTGCCTAGAGTTAAACAAGATCTCTCCCAGAAGACAGTTTGACATGTGTCTGAGCAAAAGAGGGGAACCTGTATTATCTATCCATTTCCAGGGGGTAGTGTAGTTCCTAGGGGCCCTAATTAGATCTGGCATTATAGGGCTGTGGCTGACTGGTAATTGGTGGGAGGAAGAAAGGCACCGTGGCCCTAGAGCTCCCTGAAAGTTTAGTTCCTTCTGGGCAACAGCAGGGGCAGGAGGAGGAGGGTCCCAAGGATCTTTTAGGCCCTAATATGTTTGTTATGGCCTAGGTTAAACCCAGCTCACAGCCGGAAGACCCTGAGGAATTCCCGTATCGTTAGCCAGAAGGATGATGTACATGTATGCATCATGTGTCTCCGTGCAATCATGAATTATCAGGTGAGCACAGTCTGGCTCCTGGGTGGAGAGGGGATGTCAGGGCCCTTAAGGGAGTGTTTGGGGACCATTCTCTTCTCCACAGCCAGGAGCATCAAAAAGGGCAGTTTTGAGTTTGAACTCTAAGGACTCCTGGAGTTGCATTTCTAGCTTGATGGTGGAATCCATCAGCCTCATCTCAAGCAGAAGCAAAATCCATTCTGTGGGTTCTAGCTTGGAAGAGGGTGGTTAGGGTATAGGGTTCCCTCTAAGACTCTGGGACAATAGAGCCTACCTTGGAACAAGTCATGAGATGATGATGTTGATGACGTTGTCTCTTGGTGATCAGCCTGCTTAGGTGGCGAACCTCTCTCTACTTATTTCTGGCAATGAGCCTCTCTGTACTTATCTCAGATAGCAGATACATACACCCTGTTGCTGAAACCTCCTGGTTAAGCTTGGTAGGACTTGCCAGAGTTTGTTTTCTGCTGGCCTGTTTGGTCTTGGAGAAGCCAGTTTCACCCTCATATCATGATTAAAATATTTTAGTATATTATAATAATATATTAAAATATTTTAATATAAATATCTAATAAAATGTTCAATTTAATATTAAATATAATTAGATGTGCTATATTAATATATAATATACTTATATACAAATATAACATATAAAAACCTATATTAAATAATATATTTATAAATCTATATTATATACATAAATGTAATTCCCCTGAGAAGATCTCTTCCCTCTTTTTTCTTACCTGCCCCTATTCTGCAGAAATCCTCTAATTCCTCATCTTTGCAGTAAAGATGATTCAGGATTACTGGAGGCTTTGCTTCAGAGTTCAAGCTCTAACGAGTCCTGCCAAGATGGAAGTGTTTCACATGTGGTCCAGAGAACACACAAAGTCTCTTATCTGAGTACCAGCTCAAAGGCTTATCACCTATAGGCTTGGCATCAAGCTAGAAATTATTTGACTATGGCAACCCAAGAAACAAAGAAAATGCAAAATGGCTGTCAGCCTTGAGCAGTGACTTTGTCAGAGCAGAGGAAAAGGGAGCAGAGAGAACTATGAATCACACGGTTTTGAAACTGTTTGATTGTATTAAGTTCCAAAATGTGGGAAAGTTTCCTAAGTGAGGTCTGTAATCACCCAAAGGGCAACTGTCCACGTATACTTTGGATAGACCCTATTGATAGAGGCTGACCTGAGTCTAGAATTGGACAGGAGGAAGAAAGTGTACTGGGTTGCATTTGGGAAATTACTCAGTGTTTTTAAGCTTCTTCCAATGATGCCCTTTGTCTGTGAGTCATGGAATATAACTACCCTCTAAAGAATTAAGTGGTGGGTTACCAAAGAGCAAGGGAGAGGCCCAGGAAGGAGACAAGTAGACTGTAGCATTTCACCAGCAAAGAATTGTGCACAAGATTGTGAGAGATGGCATCAGAAGACATACATGGCCAGAAGAAGATGAAGACTGGCCTTTTGGAAGGGATAACTGACAGAACGTCATGTTCTTCATTAGCATCCATACAATGTCAAGAGACCTAGATGATCTTGAAGATCCTTTGTGGGAGGACATGGGCAAGAACTGCACAGGGTGAGAAGACATGGTCTACACTCTTAGAAAACAGTAGTGATAGTTTAGTGACAATAAGAATAGAACCTTTAGTATAGCCTTTTAGGATCTGACAAAATTAGTCATGTCCCCACAAGCCTGAGAGGTAGGTCCACATTTTACAATGGATAGATCACTGTGCCTGGAGTTAGGAAGACCGGAGTTCAAATCAATCCTCAGATGTTTACTCATCTGGGTGAACCTGAGCAAGTCACTTAATCTCAGTTTGCCTCAGTTTCTTTGGTTGTAAAATGGGTTTAACAATAGCCCCTCCTTCCTAGGGGTGGTATAAGGATCAAAAGAGATAGTATTTGAAAAATAGTAGCCCCTCTCTATCAGGGTTCTTGTAAGGACCAAATGAGATAATATTGGTGAAAGCCCTTAGCACAGGTACCTGGTACATAGCAGGCCCTTAACGATGATAATGATAGCTAACATTCACGTAGTACTTACTTTATGCCAGGTACTGTGCTAAGAGATTATCTCATTTGATTCTCACAACAACCCTGGGAGGCAGGGGCTATTGTGTATTCCCTTATCCCATTCCCTTTTTGCAGATGAGGAAACTGAGGCAGTCACAGATTATATGACTTTTCCATAGCTATACAATGAATATCTGAGCCCTGAGATAAAGAAATACACATATGTGTATACGTATATGTGTAAGTATATATGTATATACACACATACATACATACATATGTACACACACACACAGAGCTGGGCTTGGAGCCAAAAAGACCTGGGTTTTAGGTTCAGTCCTTTCTCTGGCTACATGACCTTGGGCAAATCACATCACTTTTTGATATTCTAGTACATTAAGACCATGAGTTGCAGAAAAGATGCTAACCTTTGTGTTAGAGGGTCTGTTCATATTAGGGAGTTCACTGTGCCAAGGAAATCATAAGTCTAGTGTCTGTCCTCCTTTGCATTCATTACGTTTGATCTGTACAACCCTCTGAGGCACTTGATATTAGACCTCATTCTTTTCAATGAGGGAACTATCAGAGCTTCTGTCATCTAGCTAAGAGGCCGTCAGGATCTGAACCCAGGTTTTCTGATTTCCAGTCCATAGTTCTGTGGAATATGCCACACTGCCTTCCATACCATTTTATCTTAATTTGAGGATGAAATAAGGTGGTTTTGGAACCTTGGAATTCTATTGAAGTGGTCCCCTGTCATCTTTGATTGATCTCCAAACATCCAGGCATTGTTTGCTACCCCCTGTCCCAGGAATGAAGAAGGTGAAAAGATTGGAAGCCAAGAAGTGATTTGCCAGTAAATGTTTAACAATTGGTTTTCCAAAAAAATGCATGCATATATATTACACTACATATAATATATATTATATAAATCTTTTATATATGCATGACACACAATTAAGTGTGATCTGCATTATTGACATTTTCTCTCTTAAAAAATATTTTAAGATTCATTATTTATGTTTTTAACATCCTTTTCTTCTTAAATTTTGAGTTCCAAATCTCTTTCTTCCTCTCACCCCTCCCTCACCTACTGAGAAGGCAAGCAGTATGATATCAATTATACATGTGAAATCATGCAAACATTTCCATATTTGTCATATTTCAAAAAAAGCAAGAAAAATAAAGAAAGTGAGAAAACTATACTTCAGTTTGCACCTGGAGTTCATCAATTCTCTTTCTGGAGGTGGATAGCATTTTTCCATCTTGAGTTCTTTGTAACTGTTTTGGATCATTTTATTGATCAGAGTAGCCAAGTCTTTCACAGATGGTCATTGTACAGTATTTCTGTTATCGTGCACAATGATCTCCTAGTTCTTTTCACTTCACTTTGCATCAGTTCGTATAAGTCTTCTCACTTTTCAAAAGTGCAAGGGATGATGCCTCAGGAAGGAGTGGGCTCCCTCATGCTGGGGGCCTTCATGCAGTGTCTGGATGGGTACAAATGGCCTCTGAGACCTTTTCCAGTTCTGAGACTGGGTAATTCTGAAACTGTGAGGGTTACACTGAGGGGTCTACACTGAGTGATGGAGGGAGACTGTGAGAATTCTCACCTAGATATGGAAGGGGGAAGGTGGATAGTTCAGTCTCTGGATAGATCAGCCACATTCCTGCCCAAAGGCAGGCCAAGATGGAGCTGACTCAATGTCAAAAGGTCTACATTCAGATCCTGATTCTTTTCATTTTTGTAATTTTAAAATGCATTTATTTTTAGTTTTCAGCATTGACTTCCATAAGATTTTGAATTCCAAATTTTCTCCCCATCTCTCTCCTCCCCCCACCCCAAGATGGCATGCATTCTGATTACGCCTTCCCCCAGTCTGCCCTCCCTTCTATCATACCCCTCCCTTCTCTTATCCCTTTCCCTTCTATTTTCCTGTAGCACAAGATAAATTTCTATACCCTATTGCCTACATATCTTATTTCCCAGTTGCATCCGTTTTTAAAACTTTGAGTTCCACATTCTTTCTCTTCTTTCCACCCATCCTCATTGAGAAGGCAAGCACTTGGATGTAGGTTATACATGTGTGGTTATGCAAAACACTTCCATGATCAGATCCTGATTCTGGCTCTTATATTCGGTTTGTGACCTTGAGCAGAAAGTTTTCAGATTTTGGAGTCTTGGTCTTCATCTGTCTAATGGGAATAATTACACTTCTGCCATGTAGACAAGGGGTGTCAAAATTCAAGTAGAAACAGATCCCTGTGGGCTTCATACTGTCTTTAGAAAACCACAGATTAACATTATGCTGTATTGTGCTTTTATTTATTAAACATTTTAATCTGGTCTGGACCACAGTGGGAGTTTTTTGGGAACATGTGGTCTGGATAGACGTTATAATAATGGACGGACTGATGGACAATTCTTTCTTCCCAGTCTGGCTTCAGCCTCGTCATGAACCATCCTGCCTGTGTCAATGAGATTACCCTGAGTCTGAACAACAAGAGCCCCAGGTAAAGTCCCAGCTCTCCCAGGGCTGTGTGTGTGTATTTTCCTCCTGTCTCCTTCCCCTACATCTCACCTCTCCTGACCTTGATTTTTCTCCAGCCCCCTCCCCGCCTCGTACCACCCCGCCCCCCCCCAATTCTTCACTGCCTTTCTCTGATCCAGTCAGTCTCACTTCCCAGCTCTTCCCAGCTTGGCCCACATCTCACATTTCTCTCCTGTCTCAGCCTCCTCCAAATCTCTTTCTAGAACCAAGGCTCTTGTACTGGAGCTGCTGGCTGCAGTATGTCTGGTACGGGGAGGACATGAAATCATTTTGGCTGCCTTTGACAACTTCAAAGAGGTATGGCAGCACCAAGTCCTTTTATCTGTCTCTCGCTTTCTGCTGCTCTGTGTTGGGTCAAGAGAGTACCAGCCTTACTCGGGTGGATCATGGGAATCCCATTTTTTCTGTAGTGGATCCTGGCATTCCCAACCCTGGGCCTCAGAGGCTTAGGATTTCAAGGCTAGGGTAGAGGGAGTGACAGAGATTCCCACTTCCTTTGGTTACCTGGGACCTCAGTAGGCAAGCGTGACCTAGGCAAGGGCCTGAGTCTGGAGTGACTGCTGCCCCTTGGTTGTGCTGATGTCCTATGGGGTTTTGGGGATCCTGAGATAGGTGGGGCAACAGGTGAGAGCCTGGCATTCCTTTATTTACCTTCCTAGCAATGTAGCTTTGGTTAAGTCACTTCATGTATAAAATGGGAATATTTTAGATTTCCCAACCTTAAAAAATAATAATAGCTACCTCATTTTTCAGTCATGTCTGACTTTTCATGACCCTTTTGGGAGTTTTCTTGGAAAAAACACTGGAATGGTTTGTCATTTTCTTCCCCAGCTCATTTTATAGATGAGGAAACTGAGGTAAAGTCACTGAGTTAAGTGACTTGGCCAGGGTCACACAGCTAATAAGTCTCTGAGACTGGATATGAACTCAGGAAGAGGAGTCCTAATTCCAAGAGGACCGGGGCACTTAAATTTTCTTACATTTGAGACTCATATGGTATACTCATATCCCCAATGCCTCTTGGCATTTGTTAGGAGCTTAATAAATACTATTGATAGTAATAAATACTAGCCTTTATATGGCACTTTAAGGAAAGTTCTGTGATGTATTTTACGTATATTATCTAATTTTATCTTCACAATAACACTGAGTTAGGTGTTTTTATTGTCCCCATTTTACAAATGAGGAAACTGAGACTGAGACGTTCAATAATTTGTGTAAGGTCACAGCTAGGAAGGGTCTGAGGCAGAATTTGAACTCTGTTCTTTCCAAGTCTTCATTATACCACCCTTATGTCCCTGCCTTGATTGAGACTGGTTGACTATTTCAGAGAGGACAGGCATGAGTGGGGTCTGTGTTTCCCTTGGGTGCTGGGCTGAGAGCTCCTTCTTGGCATCATCACTACATTTGTCCAGGCCCTTCCACTCCCCACACACTCAGAGTATAATCCATCCTATGCCCTGGGTGGGGATCCAGAGGGAGGGAGCTCCCAACTTGACAATGGGGGAAGCAGTCTCCATTATCAGAGGGCTTCACATTTGATGGGAAAGATCCAGTCTGTATCCTCAGTCTAATGAGGGAGCCAAGACATCCCTAAATCCCAGCTTGTCCCATAAAATAGCAGACATGGAAAAGCTGAACAGTGTGAATTCTGGAGGCAAGTGTGTGGGAAACCCAAGTAGGGTGAATGAATGGAGCAGACGGTTGGGTGGGGGAGGATGATTTAGTTTGTAAAGGCCCACTTAGCGGAAGAGGATGTTGAATAGACCTGGGAAAAAGGGGGTGAATCGAGGCTGTGACTGTCCTCTTTGCTCCGTCTTGTGGCCCTGTTCTCTCCTCGCTTTCTCTGCCCCCAACCTCTTATTCCAAAACCTGTGAGTATTCCCAAGTGGTTCATCAAAGTGTTTAGTACTCAAGGGGACCTCAGAGCTCATCTCATCAAATATGACTTTTTTAACAAATGAGAAAATTGAGTCCTCTTGAGGCTAAGTGAGTTGCTCAAGGTTCCACAGCCATTATTTTCCCCCTTGATGTGCCTTCTCAGAGAACTTGTCAAAACCCCACTCAGTTGGACTTGGTGCCTCTAGCTTGAGTCACTCCTTTGTGGTGGGGTTTGACCTTCTCTGTGCCTAAGGGAGATAAGCTCTTTCTCTCCCCCCTTCCCTCCTCTCTCTCTCTCTCTCTCTCTCTCTCTCTCTTCCCTCTTTCCACCCCTCCCTCTTTCCCCCTCTTTCCAACCTTCCCCTTTTCCCCCTTTTCTCCCTTTCTCTCCCCCTTTTCCCCTCTTCCCTTTTCCTCCTCTCTCCTTCTCCCCTTGACTTACCTACCACCATTTCTTTTTCTTTTTAGAAAAGAGTCTGCTCCTTTAAAGGAGTCATCTCCTGGCACTCAGTAGCCTCCTTCCCCCACATTCTGCCTGTGCTCAGCTATTAATACATCCAGGCTAGGTAGTGTCTGAAAAACTGTCAGCCTCAAGGAAAAAAAAAGAGTATGGGATGGTAGGTACAGTGACTCATTGCTCGTGGGAGTGGCTGGCATGGGCTTTCCCTGGGGATCATTTAGGGGAAATAAAGGAAGAGTACAGTGATAGGATTGCTCTACTTAGAAACAGTAAAGGAGAAGCCCCTGGCCAATCAATCAGGTAAATAATCAATCAATCAATTAGCAAGCATTTATTAAACACTTACTCCATGCAACACTGAGCCAACCACTGGGGACCCAGAGATAAAAGTGAAACAGACCCTACCTTCAAGAAGATTACATTCTAATAGGGAAAGACAAGATATACTCCTGAGTGTTTACAGATTATATATATACGATGTCCTGGGGATCCACACTCCCCACTCTCCCTCTGATTTGGTGGGGAGAGTTTTGGGAGGGCTGCCTCCCTCTGAGCTTTCCCCGTAGACAATCAGTCTTATGTTCCTGTGATATACCTACCCACTATTCTGGTGGCTCAGAGGGTCCCTGATGTGGGATTGAGTAGGAATTCTAGTTGATTTCTTTTTAAATTAAATTTTATTCTGATTTCAGAGGTCCATCTCCCTATCATTAAGAAAGCAAGAAAAATAAAATCCTGGTTAAAACATGTATGTATATTTAGGCACAACAAATTCCCTTATTTTTTGTTGTTTAGTCATTTTTCAGTCATGTCTGACTTTTCATGACCCTTTTGGGAGTTTTCTTGGAAAAAACACTGGAATGGTTTGTCATTTTCTTCCCCAGCTCATTTTATAGATGAGGAAACTGAGGTAAAGTCACTGAGTTAAGGAGTTAAGTGACTTGGCCAGGGTCACACAGCTAATAAGTCTCTGAGACTGAATATGAACTCAGGAAGAGGAGTCCTTCTAATTCCAGGTCTGGTGCTCTTCCATTGCATCACCTAGCTGTCCCCAAATTCCCTCATTAACTATATCCAAAAAATAGTCTCAATATGAGTACATCACTTCTCTCTCAGGAGGTAAGAACCTTGTTTCATAATGAATCTTCTGGAATGGCTGATCTTTGTGTTCATCACTACCCAAAGTCATTTAATCTTTACACTATTGTTATTATATAAATTCTTCTGGCTTTGCTCACTTCACTTTGCATCAGTTGTATGCATTAGACTTTGCATACAAATTTTCTCAGATTTCTCTGAAACCATCCCCTTCGTTATTTTTTACAACACAATAGCATGGCATCACATTCATGTACCATAACTTGTCCAGTCATTCCCCAACTGATGGGCTCCCTTTGGTTTCCAGTCCTTTGCTACTATAAATGTTCTTATACATATAGGTCCTTTTACTCTTTTTCTGATCTCTGGGGTGTAGACCTAGTAGTAGTATCACTGGGTCAAAAGGAATATAATTTAATAACTTTTGTGACACCATTCCAAATTGTTTTCCAGAATGGCCTGAGCAGCTCACAGCTCCATCAATACCATATAATTTCATTCATCATAAATTTTTATTTGGTTGTTGTTGTGTTGTGTTTATCCTTCGTTCTCAAAGAGGACCATGACATGAGGGAGATGATGACATGACTTGCAGTTGACTTTGATTTGAGTGGGGGGCGCTGTGCAAGGTCACTGGCCTCACTTTCTCCTCCTGAGTCATCTGGGTCCAGGGGCCAGATATTCATTGGGATGATTGGAGATGGCCCAGGATACGGTGGGAGACCCTGGCCCTTTTAAGCTATTTATTTGGAGATCGTCTAGCCCAACCCTTCCATTGAGAGGTTAAATGATTTGCTCTAAGTTCACTGAGGTAGTAAATGGAAAGAGACAGAATGTGAATCCAGGTCTTTCACTGCCACTCTTGGTGACTATGCCCCAGGTGATTTCAGGTTGCCTACTTGCTATGTAAAACTTTAACCTAGGAAAGTGAACACAGAGGCAGGAAGGGTTAGCTCAATTGAACTTGGAGTTCAGTGTGAGGTTTGCAGAGGGGGCCATGGCAACTAGCAGTGTCCATGAAGTATTCAGGCCTTGGAATGATACCCAGACTGGCATCCCTGGTCCCTCAGGGAGAACAGGGTGAACTGTCCTGATTGTGGCTGTTCAGGGCATGGCTGAGGACACTGGTCCTCATTGGTCTTGTTTTTATGGCTCTCTCCAAGGGCAGCTTGGACCTGAAGAGACCCCGAATGGGTTCTGAACCTTAAAGTGGAATCAGGCTTTCAGAGCCTAGAGTTTCCTGAAGGCAGGAGGTAAAGGGGACAGAGGGAGACCACCAAGGCAGGCATCCATAGGGAGGCTTGGCTCTGTTCCTCCTTCCTCCTAGCACGGCCAGGGCAGCAGAGGCCACCTTCTATGGCTCCTGTGTGGTACAGTGCATAAGATGTTATAGCTAGCTTCAGGAAAACCTGGTTTTGAATCCCACCTTAGACACTTAGTAGCTGTTTGACCCTGAGTAAACCATTCTATTTCTTTGCCCCTCAGTAAATGGAGGTTTTTAAGCTTTGCAAAGTGCTTTACAGATATTCTCTCATTTGATTCTCACAACCACCCAGGGAGGTAAGTCCTGTTAGTATCCCCATGTTACTCATGAGGACACCAAGCACGGCAAAGTTAAGGGACTTGTCCAGAGTTACACAACTAGTGTCTGCAGTTGGATTTGAACTCAGGAATTCCTGATTCCATATCTAGCACTGTGTCATCCAACTGAGTTTCTTTATCTTTAAAATGAGAGAATCAGACTTGTTGACCTCTTAGGTCCCTTGTAGTTGTAAACCTGTGATCCTTGGATGTTTCAAGGAACATAGGCATATTTTGAAATTCAACAGCTTTAGGTTGGTGGTTAGCAGACAGTGAGAAGGAGTGTGTGTGTGTGTGTGTGTGTGTGTGTGTGTGTGTGTGTATTTCTGTTTGTGTTTCTGGTGGGGAAGGCCTGGTGGTTAACATGCAATAAGGGGAGGTATTTGTGTGTGTATGTGTGTTTCTGTTTATCATGGGGAAAGCCTGGTGGTTGACATGCAGTAAGAGGAGGTGTGTGTGTATGTGTGTTTGTGTTTCTGGTGGGGAAGACCTGGTGGTTAACATGGAGTAAAAGAAGGTGTGTGTATATTTGTGTTTGTGTTTCTAGAGGGGAAGGCCTAGTGGTTAACGGAGTAAGAGGAGGTGTGTGTGTATGTGTGTGTGTGTGTCTGTGTGCGTGTGTGTCTCTGTGTGCATGTGTGTGTGTATGTATGTATGTGTTTTCCTGGTGTGGAAGACCTTAGTCTCAACTGAGTCACTCTCATCCTATAAAAATGGGGCTGCTTGTCTACCTTGTAAGACTATGCCCCTCCTCCATTTCCCACGCTAGCCTAGAAGGAAAAACACTCTGAGACCCTTAGTTGATGGAGAAGAAATCAGTAGAGTGGTAGAACAACTAGTTCTTCTGTCAGAGTTCTACCACTTAAAGAAGACTCATCACCATCGTAATTCACATTTGTACAGGACTTCAAGATTTACCTTGTACTCTCTTCCCATCAACCCAGTGACATAGGTGGTGTGAATATAGTTATCCCCTTTAACAGATGAGGAGTATCAGTTGTGGGATACCACTCAGGTCTATCTGGCTTTAAGACTGAAAATTTTCCCATGATGCCCCAGTGACTTGGGAGCATCCAGGGGCACAGGCACTAGCTATCTAACACCCTAACTCAGCCCCTTCTTTTTGCCCTTTGTTCTGCAAGGTGTGTGGTGAAAAAAACAGGTTTGAGAGATTGATGGAGTATTTCCGTAATGAAGATAGCAACATTGACTTCATGGTGAGTTGGGGGCAGTGGGCTGGGGTTAAGCCAGGGGAAACATAGCTATTCTAGGCAGGCCCACTGTGTTGGACTTCAGGCTGGGAACTCTGATGCTTTGGTCCCATGCCTGTGTCATTCGATGGCTGGCTTTGAACCTAGGTGTCTCCCCAGGGGAAGCTTTCTTAGTTCCTGGGGTTTCTTTGGGGTGTCTGGAGCTTCAGGGAGACTGTAAATGGTCTACTGTAGGGAAAACTGGAGTTTTTAGGGTATTGAGGGAAGGGGATGCTGAGGACTGGGAACAGAGTTTGGATGAATCCAGTTGGAATAATGAGAAGTGGAAACAGAGCGGAAAACAGGGTTAGGGTTTGGATGATGGGCTGGCAATTGCAGGCTACCCAGTTCCCGTTCTCACAAACTGACAATTGACTTTCCCTGCCTCTAGGTGGCTTGTATGCAGTTTATCAACATCGTAGTGCATTCAGTGGAGAACATGAATTTTCGAGTCTTCTTGCAATATGAATTCACACACCTGGGTCTGGATGTTTACCTTGAGGTAAACCCGGGTGCGTGGAAGCCCCTTCTCTTCTTAGCAGCATCAGCAGCAAGAGCTCTTGTCCGAACATCCTGTTGTGTGAAGGCAGGGCCTTGGACTGGAGGGACACAGGCCAAGCCCTGACCCTTGCCTTTGTCTCATCGGATCCTAGAATTCAGAGCTGGATGAGACCGTCCAATCCAAGCCTGCCATTTTATAGAGGGCCCAAGGCAGAAGAGACTTACCTGAGATTCTGCAGGGAGTTAGTTTCAGAAACTGGACTGTAATTTAAGGATCTCAGGCCCCCAAGCCCTGTATCCTTTCTACTGTACTCTGTAGCCTGAGCACAAGGTGGTCCCAAACAGATTTACTAACTGCACATGTGAGGGCAGGACATACGGACATCTGAGGAGAAAAAAACTGATGTGTAGTGCATGCTTATTGTAAATAAGTGCATGAAATCCTGGGACATGAAAATTATGTGTGCCTTTAGAGGAAAGAGCCAGGATGCCTGAAGGAGACCATCTCTGGAGGACTTCATGCCTATATTGAGTAGGGAATTAAAAAAAATAAACTATTAGATCTGTTTTTTTCTGATCAATTTAAGAAGGCTTCCTGGAAAAGGGGGACTTTTGGGGTAGTTTTTTTTTAACGGAAGAGGGATTAGTAGGGCTTGTTCCTTTCTTTGCTTTTGGGGAACAATAGGGGAGGGGGCCTCTCCTGGCCCTCACCCCCTTTCCTCTTGCTCTTTCATTGGTGGCAGAGGCTGCGGCTGACAGAGAGTGACAAGCTCCAGGTGCAGATCCAGGCATATCTGGATAACGTGTTTGATGTGGGTGCCCTCCTGGAGGACACAGAGACCAAGAATGCGGTTCTGGAGCACATGGAGGAGCTACAGGAGCAGGTGTCCTTGGTAAGAGGGTGGGACCAGGGAGGAAACCCCCTTTTATTGTATCTCCTTCCAAAGCAGGTATGATTCTGGGGATAGAAAGGATTAACCCCAGGAAGGACCCCAGGACATCTAGTGATGACCTTGGGAGCCCAAGGTACCTCATTCACCCCTTCTACATTCACTCCTTCACCCCCACTTTCTGCATCAAGGATTCTTCCCTGACCACTGGGAGAAAACACTGAGTGCTTTGAGATCTCTTATTGACCTCCCCTAGAAAGAGGAAGATTGGGTGAATGGATGAGTCAGTCTGTGTTTTCTCCATTGGGTTCCTCCTGTTTCCCATAGCTTGTCTCTCCTGCTCTGAACCTGCCCTCCCTCCCCACCTTCCCATCCTACCACCAGACTGGTACTTCCAGAGCCTGAAATTGCAGAGAGGCCTAGATATTTTTTTGCTCAAGGACTATGCATGGTACCCACTACTGGTGTTGGACAGATAAGGGATATACCCCAAAGAATATAATAGTAGAACTAGGAGTGGGGAAGACTGTTCATCACAGCCTTTGGGTGGGAAGAAAATTCATCCTAGGGTTTCTGAAGGATCCAGGAAAAGGTACGGACTTGGAGAATGTGGAGTCTCCAATGGGGTCTGTGCCAGAGACAGTGAAGGGTAGCCCACCTTACTGCCAGCTGGTTTTCTTGTCCTCATTCCCTGTACCTGTCCCAACTCCACATGTTGGGGAGTAGAAAGGAAGGGCCCAGAAGCAAGAGGGATGTTTGTCCCTCCTCCCTCCCTCTCCTGGGTGTCAGGCCTGCCTGGTACCCGCCTCCTCGCCCGATGTCAGCAACCAAGGGTGGGTGTGCTCACCATGTGCTGCTGCCATAGCTGACAGAGCGACTCCGGGAGGCAGAGAACGAGTCCATGGCCAAGATAGCTGAGCTGGAGAAGCAGCTGAGCCATACCCGAAAGGACTTGGACATACTCCGGGTGAGGTTAGGTGTGGGGGGAGGGGGATGTGGATACAGAAGTCAGAGGTGGGGGGGTGTGGAGGACAGAAAGGGGGTGTGATGTGTAGGAACAGGAGATCTTGGCAGGATAGAATGGGGAAGATGGTGGAACTAGCCTGAGGGTAATATATAGAGAAGAATGAGGCATCATAGCACGAGGCATAGTGGCACAGGGCATGTAAAGGAACTTGGCGTTCCTTGCACCAAAGGACTCAGTGCGAGTCTATCAGTAGGCTTTGGCTTACTGTCCTTAGTGGGGTCATTGATTCTATCTTTCCTTGGGGATGTGATATCCAGGAGTGCCACAGTGAGTGTGCCACCATGGGAACCTCCCAGCTGCCCCCTGATCCCAAGAAGGTGCCTGTACTCACCCCAGCCCCAGCCCAGCCCTCTGCCTTGGAGCTTAAGTTGGAGGAGCTGGAGAGGAAAGGGTTAATCCGTATCCTAAGAGGACCTGGGGAAGACATCACGATTGAGATCATCCCGGTTGTTGTGGCAACTCCATCTGACATGATGACGCCAAAGCCAGTGACGCTTGAAGTGCCCGACTCCTCCAGCACAGGTGTTTGCAAGCCGGGGTTTGGGGAGAGGGGGTGATCGAGATGGTGCTCTGTGGCCAGAGCATTGGGAGACCTGCTACTGGGTGCCACCTTCACCCTCCTAAAGGAGAGGTTCATAGAGAGAGATGCTCTGTCAAGGCTGAGGGAGGCAGCTTGGCATGTTGGAAAGAACACTGAGTTTGGTGTCGGTGTACCTGGGTTTGAATCCAGACTCTGTCAAGACTAGTTTCTTTGCCTCTGTGGGCCCTAGTTTCATCCACAACATAGGGAGGTTGGACTTGATGATTTGAGTTGTTTTCAACACTACATCTCAAATTCTGTGGAAGTTGGATTTCAGGGTACCCCTGAACCTCCTAGTCAGCATGGAGGAGAGGTTTTCACTGAAGCTTCCTCTACATCCCTATTCTAGGGCTTGAGTTTGGGCCAAGGTGACCGCTGTGATAGGTGGGGCTATAATAGATGCATGGGTAAGGTTAGGAGCATGGGCTCTGCTGGGGGAGGGAGGGGCAGATCTTGAACTAGTAGGTCCCCTGTGAGCCCTGCATGCTAGGAAGCCTGGGTTTCCTAGGAAGCTTGAGAAACTGCTGTTACCTTCCACTGCTGCCAGGAATTGCAATCTGCCAGCAAAGAGGATGATGACTATCCAATTGCTTTCTGCTGCTTTTTCCAGATCCCCCACCTCCAGCAACTCCCCCCACTGCATCTGTGTGTCCTCTACCACCACCGCCACCACCGCCACCACCACCAGCTCCCCCAATCCCTGGTCTTGCCTCACCTACCCATCAGGAAGCCCCACCTTCAGCACCCCCTCCACCTCCACCCCTTCCTGGTAACCTGGAATTACCCCCTGCCCCACCATTGCCTGGAACTGGGACAGACCCAGTACCACCACCTCCACCACCCCCACCACCAGGGATGAATGGAACAGTGCCCCCTCCTCCTCCTGGAGGACTTCCTGGTGCCTTTGGGGGGCCCACTTCAGAAACTAGTGCAGGTAAGTGGAGTCAGGATGAGAGGTTTCAGTGGGGATTTCTGGTTTTAGGTGGGGAGCAAACATGAATATTGAACCCAATATCCCTTGATATTCCTCTAGCTTCCTCTAGCCCAGGGAAAAAATGACGTATATATGTGTGTAGGAGCTCACATTAGGATCTCTGTTCATGAGATCCTAATAAGAAACCTGCCTTTTTCTGGCCTGAGACTACATTCTTCTCACCACACTCACCTTAACCACCCGTGGCCATCTTTCCACACACCTTTCTTCCTTTTGACCCAGTCCACAACTCTAATCCATATCTCAGTCACACTTAGGCCTCTTCTTGTCCCCAACTTTCTCCTGAAGCGACAGACCATTTATTCCCCATCTTACTTCATACTTCCCCCAATTCTATGTATCCTGCCTCCCAGTCTACTACATCCCATAGGCCCATCTCTTTCCCCAACCCTAGCTTTGTAGTCTAGCTATGACCTCCCCTACCCCTGGACTCAACCCTATTTCTGGTCTATACAGTGAAGGCCAAGAAACCAATTCAGACCAAGTTCCGGATGCCAGTTTTCAACTGGGTGGCCCTAAAGCCCAACCAGATCACGGGCACTGTGTTTACTGAGATTAATGATGAGAAAGTGCTGCAGGTATGGTCTTCTCCCACTTCAGCCCATGGAATTTGAGTCTTCTGAGCTTAACATGGTCTCTATGTGCCCACTCAGTTTTCAAGTGGGGACAGTGTTACCCTTGGGCCTCTTTTTTTTTTTTTTTTTTTTTTTTTGCTGATTTCATCTTGTCTTTTTGGGTCACTCTTCCATGCGTCCTTGACCTAATGAATTTGGGTGAAGCTAACCCAGGATGGGGCAGAATTGTCTGAGGTCAACATAGGGATGTGGCATCCACCTCATTGGAAGTATCTGGGGTGGGAAAAGAAAGAGAGAAGGCTGTGATTCACATATTTTTAATGATGATGTCCTAGGTCTCTTTCTGGCTCTGAACCCACTAGTCTCTTCTCTTCTATGCCAGGAACTGGATATGAGTGACTTTGAGGAACAGTTCAAGACCAAGTCTCAGGGTCCTTCCTTGGACTTGAATGCCCTAAAAGCCAAGACAACACAAAAGGCCCCAAGCAAGGTGACACTCATTGAGGCCAACCGGGCAAAGAATCTGGCCATCACCTTACGCAAGGGCAACCTGAGCACTGATCGTATCTGTGAGGCCATAGAGACGTGAGTGTTCTAATCTGTAGTCCTGTCTTTCCTTACCATCTTCTTTCCCCATACCTCTCATGGTTATCTCTTTCCCTTTCTACCCATTGAGTAAGAGAGATCCCCCAGAACTCTTCTTCCCTTTCTACCCATTGAGTAAGAGAGATCCCCCAGAACTCTCCTTCCCTTTTTACCCATTGAGTAAGAGAGATCTCCTAGAACCCTCCTTCCCTTTTTACCCATTGAGTAAGAGAGATCTCCCAGAACTCTCCTTCCCTTTTTACCTATTGAGTAAAAGAGATCTCCCAGAGCTCTCCTTCCCTTCTTCTTACCCATGAGTAAAAGAGATCTCCCAGAGCTCTCCTTTCCTTCTTCTTACCCATGAGTAAGAGAGATCCCCCAGAGCTCTCCTTCCCTTTTTACCCATGAGTAAGAGAAATCCCCCAGAGCTCTCCCTCCCTTTTTACCCATTGAGTAAGAGAGATCTCCCAGAGCTCTCCTTCCCTTTTTACCCATTGAGTAAAAGAGATCTCCCAGAGCTCTCCTTCCCTTCTTCTTACCCATGACTAAAAGAGATCTCCCAGAGCTCTCCTTCCCTTCTTCTTACCCATGAGTAAGAGAGATCCCCCAGAGCTCTCCTTCCCTTTTTACCCATGAGTAAGAGAAATCCCCCAGAGCTCTCCTTCCCTTTTTACCCATGAGTAAAGAAAGGTTACTGGCAGAGAAGTAAACAGTAGAATGGGTCATGTATCTGGATTACTCTTTTGTGTAGTGACTGTGGCTTTTGTGGCTCTAAAATTCTCTGCTAAGGTTGTAGACCTAGGATGTCCCAGCCGTAGGGCAGGTAGATGGCACAGTGCATAAAGTGCTGGATTTAGAGTCAGAAAGGCCTGAATTCAAATCCTACCTTAAGCCACTTACTAGCTGTGTGACCCTGGGCAAGTTACTCGACTTCTTTCAAGCCTCAGTTTCCTTATCTGTAAAATAGGAATGATAATAGCGCCTACCTCCAAGGTCTATGGTAATGATAGAAAAAAGAGAAGAAAGCTCTGGGGAACAGGAGGGAGAGTGGTACAAGAGCACATTACATGTGATAGGCACAAGGAAAGGCTTGTATGGGGGAAAGGGGACAGTAAAGAGAGAGATCTGACTGGGATTCAATCAGCAATCATCTAGTCATTCAGGGAAAAGAGAAGGAAGCCCAGAATTTGGGAGTCCATGTCTTGGATTAGTGAATGAAAAAACATTTATTAAGTCCTTACTCTGTACCAAGCAAGTTTTAAGGATGCAAAAAATGAGACAATCCCTGTTCTTAAGAATGGTCACACTAACTGAGGAAGGCAGAAAGAGAAGGGAGTGGGAAGGAGAGGAAGGGAAAACATATTTATTAAGCACCTCCTACGTTCAAGAAACTATGTTAAACCCTTTACAAATACGGTCTCTATTGATCTTCACAGTGAAGCAGGTGCTGTTATGATCCCCATTTTACAGTTGAAAAAACTGAGGCAGAGGTTCAATGAGCTGCTCAAGATTACACCACTAGCATGTGTGTGACTTATGCTAGACTGTCTGCAGCTTAACTTGAACTTAGGTCTTCCTGATTCTAGGCCCAGCACTCTATCCACTATGACAGCTAGCTGCTTCTTAGAGAAAGCCCAGATGTTCTAAGGGTACTATGGCAAGGCCCAGTGGTGCTTTGGGTGTTTTAGCAGGATGAATGTCAGGTCTTGGTGGGTGAAGGGTGTAGTAGTCACATAGAGGCCCAGAGAACCTTGGGGAGGGCAGACAGACAGTCAGTCAGTCAACAAACATTTATTAAATACCTACTATGTGCCAGGCAGTGCATATCAAGGATATAGAAAAATGCAAAAGATATCCCTGCCCTTGTGGAGACCCTAATCTAACAGGAGAGGTCACAAGGAAACAAATATATACAAACATGTTTGGTGTGGTGGTCCTCCCCCTTAGGTCACACAGGTGATGATGAGCGGCGTCTGGATTCAAAGTCTGGAGTGTGTGTGTGTGTGTGTGTGTGTGTGTGTGTAAGAACTCATGCCTTCCCCACCCTGCCCAGGTATGACTTGCAGGCCCTCAGCCTGGACTTCTTGGAGCTCCTGACTCGATTTCTCCCCACGGAGTATGAGCTGAGCCTCATTGGACGTTACGAGAAGGAGCAGCGGCCAGTGGAGGAGCTGTCAGATGAGGACCGGTTCATGCTGCGTTTCAGCCGTATTCCCCGCCTGTCTGAGAGAATGGCTACTCTGGCTTTCCTGGGCAACTTTCCTGACACTGCTCAGCTGCTCATGCCGGTGTGGATGCCCGGGGAGGCCAAGATGGATGGGAGAGGGCTTCGTGCTTGGGTCCATAGGGTCAGCTGACAGTATCTGGGAATGCGGGCAGAATAGGGAATGGCAACCTGTTGGTGAGGGTCTGGGTCTGAGAAGATGAATTCAGAGCCCCCTCCTCTGAGTCATGGGAGAAAATCTCTCTGGTCATTTTAGGGCATTTGGGGAGACAGAAGGAGGAGCCCTCAGCCAAACTCTAATAGCAAACATTCCCATTTATAGTGTTTTCAAGTTGACAAAGTATTTCAAAATGGAGATCACCAGGCCAGCAACTATTTGTTGCTGCCTAGCTTTAGGGTCAGAATGCTGCATTGCATTCCCTTCCCCATCGGTCTACCTCCTGACCCTTGGTTTCTCTTCCTACAGCAACTGAATGCCATTATTGCTGCTTCCATATCCCTCAAGTCTTCTGACAAGCTCAGAAACATCTTAGAGGTAACAGATGGAGGAAGAGAAGTAATGAGGTCTATGCTTGTCAAATGGATGGTGTTTCCTCGGTGCTGGGCCATGGTCCCTAGCCTATTTTTAGGAATTTTCCAGTCTGATGGAGTATAGTGGTGGTGATATGGTCCTTGTCTTCAGGGACCCCCTAATCAGATGAGAATGAAATAGGATTTGAGGCTGGAAGAAATCTTTTTTGGGGGAGGGGTAAGGGTAGGGAGGCAATTAGGGTAAGTGACTTGCCCAGGGTCACAGAACTAGTGTGTCTGAAACCACATTTAAGCTCTTGCCCTGACCCTAGGGCTGGTGCTCTATCCACTGAGCCACCTAGCTACTCCTGGAAGAAATCTCAAAGAGCATATAGTCCAAGGATTCTTACCTTGGACTCTGTGAACTTGCTTTTTAAAGTGATTTTGTTAAATGATTTGCAATGTAATTGATTTCTTTTGTAATCCTATTTTATTGGATACATTTAAAAACATTAGTCTGAGAAGGGACCTAGAAGCTTCCCAATCAACCACAGTGTTATGTCATTGTTTCTGTCATGGTGCTATGACACCAAGAAAGGATAAGCAGGGCTGCTCTCATCCAAACCACTCATTTTATCAATGGACCCCAAAGACTCAAGTGGCTGGCCTAGTCTTACCTTTACACACAGGTATTAGGTGCTAGAGCTTGAATTGGAACCCAGGTCCTCTGATTTAAAATCCAGGGCTCTTTCCATACCACAGCTGCCTCCAGGGACAAAGGAGCTATTTTCTGGGAGTCCCTAGTCTGAGGGAGGGGATGTGGTCCCTTGTCCCTAAGGAACTTCCAGGAAGGACTCATTCAGAACAGAGAAAAATCCGTTCCCTCTTTCCTAAGAGTAAAGAAATTCCTTTGGTCAGAGGGCCTGCTGAGTATGTTCTCTCTCTCTCTCTCTCTCTCTCTCTCTCTCTCTCTCTTTTTCTCTCTCTTTCTCCTCTCTCTTTCTCTCTCTCTCTTTTTCTTTCTCTCCTCTCTCTCTCTGTCTCTCTCTTTCTCTCTCTCTCTCTCCCTCTCTCTCCCTCTCTTTCTCTCTCTCTCTCTCTCTCTCTCTCTGTGTGTCTCTCCTCTCTTTATCTCTGTCTCTCTCTCTCTCTCTTTCCCTTCTTCCTCTCTTCTATCCAGATTGTCCTGGCCTTTGGGAATTACATGAACAGCAGTAAACGCGGGGCAGCCTATGGTTTCAGGCTACAAAGCCTTGATGCAGTAAGTGGACTCAACTAGACCCTGGAACAGGGGGAGGGTAGTGCGAGGGAATTGGGGAGGGGGTTGTACTGGCATATCTGCGTGTCCCCTTCTGCTATGTATGGGACTGAGATCATGGGATTGGTTCCCCCCCCCACCTCCCCACCCCGCCCCACACACAGCTCCTGGAGATGAAGTCGACGGACCGGAAGCAAACACTGCTGCACTACCTGGTGAAGGTGATTGGAGAGAAGTATCCCAAACTCACCTGTTTCCATGCTGACCTACACTTTCTGGACAAGGCTGGAGCTGGTATGGGGCTGGAGGGTGGGGATGGGGAGGGGTCAAGGGGCTCCCTATTGCTTATTGGTCTCTCAGTCGTCAGGGTTTACCCAGGGGGAAGGGTGAAACCAGGCAGCAGACTGACCATGAGAGATGACTGAATGAGGAAAGGAAAATAAGAAATGAGTTCAAATCTGGCCTCAGATACTTCATAACTATATGACCATGGGCAAGTCACTTGACCCTGACTGCCTCAAAAAGAAAGAAATGAGGGCAAGAGAAATTCTGTCTCTGTCTGACATGTTGCTCACCTCTCCTCCCTCCAGTGTCCCTAGACAGTGTCCTCCAGGACACTCGAGGTCTCCAGCGAGGCATGGAGCTGACGAGGAGGGAGTTCATGCGCCAAGATGATAATCCGGTGCTGAAGGAATTCCTGAAGGCCAATAGTCCCAGCATGGAGAAGCTGTTGGCCGATGGCAAGACAGCCCAGGTGGGATGACACAGGGCAGGGCTCTTTGCCAGTGGGTGGGGCTGTAGGGAATGGCGAGTGCACAGGGCAGGCACGCATGGGGATTTTGATACATACACACATACACACACACACACACACACACACACACACACACACACACACCAAGGGGCTATGGCAGAAAGGCATCCTAGCAGGATGAGCCTTTCATCCTGTTATCTCTTATGAGATGTAAAGACCAAAACCAGAACTCTTTCTGCTCTCACGGTTCTTATTTATTCCTCAGGAATATCAGAGATGGGTTAGAGCCAGGGAACCCAGGCATAGTTGGGCTGGGGGGGCCTGGTACCAGAGGGTTACAGGGTCAGGACCATGGAGGGGGACATTGGGCATGGAGAGCTGTTGAGATCAGGAAAAGAACCTTGAGGACTTCCTTCCCTGGTCTGGAACCCAGACTGGTGTGGGACAGAGGTCAGGTGGGGAGGTGGAGGTCAGACTGGACTGGGCTCAGCTGTGGTGGAGATACATCAGACTGATGGGAGCCATCTATCTACAGGAAGCGTATGAATCTGTGGTGGAGTACTTCGGAGAGAATCCCAAGACCACACCTCCATCTATGTTCTTCCCTGTGTTCAGTCGCTTTGTCAAAGCCTATAAGGTATTGGGGAGGGGCTTGAGAAGGAGAGGGGCTGTGTGACCCCCAATAACCCCCAAGAGGTCCTGGGGTTATTGCAATATTTTCTGTGGGGCATGACTGAAGAGTGTCGGACTGGGGAGTCAGGAAGTCTTGGGTTTAAAAGCCCTCTTCACACATTTACTCTCTGACTCTGGGCTAACTTCAAGTCTCATCCTCAGTTCCCTCATCTGTAAAAGGGGCGTAATAACAGTACCTACACCGCATAGGATAGTTGAGAAGATAATGGTCCTGTAAAGCCTTAAAGTGCTGTATAAATGTGACTTGTTAATAGATTTGTGACTGTAGCTTCTAGCTAGGGTCAGGACAAAGCCCTAGCGGTTCTGTTTGGTTTTATCTGTTTTTGAAACCAGTCAGGGTCAAGTGACTTGCCTAGGGTTACACAGCTAGTAAGTGTCTGAGGCTGGATTTAAGCTCAGGTCCTCCTCACAGCAGGACCAGTGCTCTGTGCACTATGATGCCACCCAGCTGCCCCCCACCCCTTTCCCACCATGGTGTATTTTAAGTGAGTTTTGAAAATTGTACCTACCCATTTTCTGCCACTGTTTACTAGAGGCTCTGAGACTTATAAGACTGTCTAATAGCTAGTATTTATATACCACCTTAATGTTTGCAAAGTGCTTTACATATATATATTTATATACACATATATATACATATATAATATATTAAAAATATAAATATAGAATTTGAACTTATATACAATATGCAAAATACATATGTGTAAATATAGAATTTGATCTTATATACAATATATAAAATACATATATAAATATAGAATTTGATTTTATATAAAATATGTAAAATACATACATAAATATATAATTTGATGTTATATACAATATATAAAATATGTAAACATATAATTTGATGTTACATGCTATATAAAATACACATATTATAAAAATATAATTTGATCTTCATGATAACCCTGTGAGAAAGATACTGTTATTATTCCTATTTTACAGATAAGAAAACTGAGACTGAGAGAATTTAAGTGATTAGCCCAGGGTCACACAGCTGGTGTCTTTGAGGCAGGATTTGGAGCTCTAGCTACGCTGCCTATCAAAATAAATATGCACACCACCATAATTTTTTCCCATTCATTCTGTGAAAGGAAAGCTGGCTTTGCCTATTTTTTTTCACTGCCTATTTCTGTTTTAACAAAAATTGTTTTAAATCTAGAAAAAAATATGCACAGCTGTGTTGTATTTTCTGGCATTAAAAATAAAGCCATTAAAAAAAAATCCAAGTATCTCATTGTGCTCTAGGTAATTGCCTACTCTGCCTACCCCTAGTTCTGCCTCTATCTTCTGTTCCTGTGATACCAGGCTCATTTGGGGTTAGGGGACGAGGGAGACTGGGCCTATATTCTGGGAGGAAGCTAGGGTGCTACCCTACTTCTGACTGGAGTCCCTTGATGGGGAGATAGTTGGGAGGTGTGGAAGCAGGAATCCTGGCTAGACGGGGCACTGTGTAGGGAGAGGGGAATGTTCATGTTGCTGACCATGGCTGCTTCCTTCCAGAAAGCAGAGCAGGAGGTGGAGCAGTGGAAGAAACAGGAGGTTGCAGCCCAGGAGGCCGGGGCTCCCATCGCAGGCCAAGGGGAGCCTGCAGAGTCCAAGGTAGGACATGATTCCCAGCCTGCTTGGGTGTTGAGACACCGGGTCTCTTTTCTTTCCTCCCTGCCCACCCACTATAATCACAGCTGGTCTCCTTGAGAGTCTCATTTCACTACTTGTCTGTTGTGGGGCAGCATCCCTTCACGTAGGAGACCAAAGTCTATACTTGCACAGTGTTTTGCCATTCCCCAGACAGGTCTTCAAGCATTTTCTCTGGGGATGAGGTTGTGTGGTGTCTCTTCCCTATCCCTCCCTCCCTCCCACCTGTCACTCCATCCCCCTGGGCAGTCACCACCTTCCTAGCTCTGTCCTTGAGAAATGGATACCTGGGGTGGCAAGGGTCAGTGCGTGACTGGGGATCGGAAGTAAGAGCTCCAGATGATCAGAACATCTCTTCCCATCATCTCCTCTGATCCAGTCCCCACCCAAGGCCCGACGTCAACAAATGGACCTCATTTCGGAACTAAAGAGGAAGCAGCAGAAGGAGCCCCTCATTTATGAGAGTGACCGTGATGGGGCCATAGAGGACATTATCACTGGTGAGAGCGTGGGGGCAGTCACTAGGGGAGGAAGGGAGGCCAGTGAAGAGCAAGAGCTGAGCTCTGTCTCTATCCCATCTTTCTGCCTGCCCACCTTTCTTCTCCCACAGATTCAGGAGGGGGCGGGCTAAGCTCCTGCATGTTCTCCCCTGAGCCCCTCATCCTACCATGTCTGGGCTGTATTTTACACTCTTCTGGCTTCCTTTTCTTCTTCCTTCTCCTTTTCTCCTTCCTCCTGGTCTCTCCACCCTTCCCCCTCACCTCAGTGTTGAAGACAGCGCCCTTCACTGCCCGCACGGGCAAGCGGACATCCCGACTGTTTCTGGAGGCTGGCCTCAGTGACGAGAGCCCCCTCTAGAGTCCTATCCCCACCCTAACCCAAGGTACCTGATGGTTTGGGGGGCCAGGGGCAAGCTGACCCCCGCTCCCAAACAGTATGGCTTTTGCTGTGACCCGGCTGTCCCCTTGGTTTCAGGGAGGAGGGTAGAAGTTGTTCAGGACTCGAATTAGGGAAAGAGGACCCCTGGTCCTTCACACCACTGGTATGTGCTTGGGGTTGGGATGAATTAGGTCTTGCTTCTGTGTCTGAACCTGAGTCCCACCTCCTTGGCTACAGAGCTTAGCAGCAAGATGTCTGGCCTCCAGGCTAAGTTTGCAAAATTCCCCAGCAATGAGGGAAAATGGGAATGAGGGCTCCCTGGAGGATACGTTAGGACTGCAAGGAATGCCAGGGTAGGGGAAAGCGTTCTCATAGATGAATTTGGCCTTGCTGGTAGTGAAGGAGCCATGAGACTGGTTGGGATGGAGTAGGGAGGAAAGGGAGAAAACTAGCCTATAGTCCAGAGCTAAAGCTGTCTGTGTACATCTCCCAACAGGTCTTCGGAATCAACCATACCGAAGGTCAGATACAGGCCGTCGGAGTGCCCGCGGAAAGGCCTCTGGCACCTCTCTGCAGGTGACCCCTGACCTCTCACTGTAGCCCCCGGGCTGCTCAGAACCCCTCCCTTCCTCTTCTCCAATGTCCATGGACTTCTGGAAATCAGGCCTCCTCGGTTGGAGCCACCTGTGCAAGCAGGGACGTGCCAGCTCGTTCATGGAGTCAACAGAGAGCCCCCTTTTCCATTAATGATCTTGAGGAAAGGGTGGTAAATTCATTTTCCCAATTGCCAGGATGTTTCCGGGTTGCCTCATAGGGACAACCTTCTAGAAATGCACTTCTTCTCCTTACCACAGAGAGGCAGTAATCCAGGTTTTAGCATCTGAATGAGGAAATGTTCTTTCTTCCTACTTCCCAGCTAAATGCCAGGTGCTGCCCTCCCTTTACCTTTCATCATGTAAGCCATGCTCAGCTCCCAGAAGTGTGGGACTGGCAACTATAACTTATGAAATTGCCTCCCCACTGTTTGCCCTTGGCCTGGGTAGAGAGGACAGGGCTAGGGAATGAGGATGGGGTGAGGGGAGGGAAGAGGGAGAAACCCCTGGGATCTTATTTTTATACTTGGAACTGAATAAATGGATTTGGAAGATACTGTGTTCTTTGTGACAGCCTCCATCTCCCCATTCTCCTCACCCCGGTGTGGATGCAATTCAGGCCACTCATTTCTCTAAGGAAATGTTTTATTGGTAAACATTTGGTAAAGAATGACTCTGTGGGGTAGGAGCAGGGGGTGGGGAAGGGAGCTGGCTCTGGACCAGAGTGGGTGGGGAGGGAGCTGGTCCCAGTTCTGCAGTCCCGTCTTCTGACTGTGGTCGTTGACCTATGGGCTCTGCAAAGAAAGGAGCAGAATTGGCGAGGGGATGGTGAGGAGGTGGAATGAACACTGGGCACCCACCAGCCAGCCAGCCCCCCAGCCCCCTTCCCTTTAACTTTTACCCGGAGCCCGCCGAGGTGCCTCTCGCTGAGACAGCTTGGGCTTGTTGCAGGGCCTGGCCAGGTTGTTCAGTCGGGGGCCTCGGCTTCGAAGCCTCCTTTCGGTTGACCGTGTCCGAGGGGGCAGGTTGGGGACCTGAGAATAGGGGCCCTGGACATCTAAGTGGTAGGAGAAGACTTGTTTTAGGGCTTCTGTCCCTGGAAAGTGGGTTTTCCCCTTCACCTGGAACCCCCTTCAGCCATTCTCCTCCCATGCTGACTGCTCCCCTCTTTTCTATGGAAGATCCATACTCAAGTCCCGGAGGTTATGCAGGGATCGGGCAAGTTGCTGGTTGTTGAGTCCGGCCAGGCGTGTGGCCTGGCAGAAGAAGCTGAGGCCCGTGTGTGATCGGGATCGGTAGCTTCGGTTGTGTTTGTGATTCAGGCCTTTCCACCAAGAACTCATTCGCAACACTCTCTGCTTGTCTGTATAGTAACTGGGGGAGGTGGGATATGGGGTGGGGAGGGCAAGCAGAAGCAGGCCACTAGGCAGTAGTCCTCACCCCAGCCCAGGCTGTAGATTCCTCAGGGGATCTGGGGTAGGGGACAAAAACTGGCACCACCACCACCATCCCCAGCAGCTGTGGTTGTTGGTACTATGCCCTGGGTACCCTGCCCCCCCCCACTGGGTGCTGTAGTAGCAGCTGGGGAAAGGTGCACAGGAGAGAGAAAGGGAAGGGGAGAGATGCCTCGGTCCCGCACACCTCACCACCTCCGCCACTGACTTGGGGGACAGTGCCCCCTGACCCACAAACTTAGACATCATCTCGAAGAAAAGCGTTTCCAGACCATGGGGATCATTGATGCGACTGTTTCTCATCCGACCTTTAGGGGTATTAAGTCAATTAACATGCATTTATTAAGTGCTTATTACATGCCAAACACATACTAAGATACAAAGAAAAATGAAATTGCCCCTGCACCCAATGGGCTGTTCATGAGACATGCTCCATGTGAGCACGTACAAAATAGAAGACGTCCCAAAAGTCTTAGTGCCGTTGTGTAATAAGGTAATTTTGGAGTCGGCAGCCACTACCAGATTGGGTTGGGGTGGGCATCAGGAATGAGTTGAATTATAATGGAAATAGGTTTATTCTAAGATATGGAGGTAAAGGAGTGTACTTTAAACTTGGAGGGGTAGGAGGGACAGCCTGTGTAAAGACAGCAAGACTTCTTCAGCTGGATTCCAGTCTGAAAGTTTGAAAGGTTGTAACAGGAGTTTCTATTTGAATCCAGAGGTAACCGGAAACTTTTTGAGCAGGGAAGTGACATGATCAGATGGGTGTCTTAGGAGCATCACTTAGGAAGTTTTATGGAGGATGTATTGACAAGGGGAGAGACCTGAGGCAGGTAGAAAAGTTACATTAGAATCTTTTAGGCAAGAGGTGATAAATGCATGAACCACAGGTGAGTGGTGAGAGAAAGGGGATTTGAGAGAGACTCCACTGATGGATATGCCAAGTAGGTGGATACATAGGTTGAGGGAGAATGAGGAGTCTAGGATGACTGTGCTTAAACAAAGATAGTGGTGCTCTCAACAAAAGAAGGGGAGGAAGAGACGGGCAACTTTGGACATGTTGAGTTGGAGATAGTTGAGTGGGACAAATAGGAAAGTGGAGATAGAGAACTGGAGATCCAGAGAATGACTAAAGGTGAATATATAGATTTGGGAGTTATAGTTAAACCCAACGTGAGAGGAAATAGAGAGAGATAGAGACAGAGGAGGGAAAGAGGAAAGGAGAGAAGTAAGAGAGAGAGGATGGTCCAGGGCAGAGACCCAAGTTAGTGGGTAGGGTACAGAAGAAGATCCAGCAAAGGAAGACTGAGGAGTGGTCACAGGTAGGAGGAGAACTCCAAAGAGACTGGTCACCAAAAATCCAAAGGAGAAAGAGAACTCAGGCAAAGAGGATAGTTAATAGTGTCAGAGTGCTGAAGAAACTGAAAATCCATCAGATTTGTCCATTAAGAGGATCACTAGAGTTATCTTAGAGAGAGCTGCTTCAGTTGGGTGAGTTCAGAGACCAGATGACAAGAAGTGAGAGAAAGTGGAGGCACTGAGTTGTAGGCAGCTTTTTCTAGGAGATGGACTGACGGACAGGAGAAATACAGGACAGTATTTTAAGGGACTTTTTTTTTTAACGGATTTGGGAGGGTGGCAGGTTTTAGTTTTTCATCTCCTGGACCCCAATACCCATTAAAAAAATGCCTCCTCACCCATACATTGGGCAAAGCGGTGGTTGTCTGTCAGGATCCCAAGAAAGTCTTCAAAGTCAACAGCTCCATCACCTTGGAAGACGAGAAATTGTATGCCTGTGTTTGCTCAGGAGTGTGTGTATATTTGGAGCAGGGAGAGGGTTGGTTCACCCAGAGTATCGGTTTGTACTAGGCTCTGGGATCCCACTAAAACAGAAATGTCTTTTGCCCTAGGGAGGGGAAGGGAAAGGGGAGGAGGGGGAATATCCAGCCTCTGAAGGGAATCTCAGGGTCCCCTCCCCCTCCAGGGACCAAACAACAACTTGAGTAAAATGTAACATTTGCTACCGTAATTCATTGAGTGAAATCTATCCACAAGCACATAAGCACCTATTTCTACTTTCGGTGGCTTAGAAGCTTGTGGGGGGCGTAGAGGAAAGATAGGATGACTATGGGGGAGGAGAATAGGGAGAATGAGAGAAACCTTTCTGAAAAGGCAGGGAAGGGAAGAAAGGTGAGGGTGTAGAGAGAGGCTGGGCTGTGGGATCTGGATTCATTGTACAATTGGTAGGCAGACGTACCATCTAGGTCAGCCCGCCGAAGGGCCTCACACACTTCCTGGGGGCTCAGCTGGATGCCAACAGTTCGAAGTGCCCCCTTCATGCTCCGCATGTCCAGTTTGCCCTGGGAGCCCGGTTTAAACAGTTGGAAGACATCCTGGAAGGCTGTTGGGGGTGGGGTGGGGATGGTGGTGGGGGAGTTGGTGCCTTAAAAACTTAAAATTGTAAGGGGAAGGGCAAAATGGGAGAGAGGGTTGGAAGTAGGGCATGGGAAGGGTCAGCAAGTTAGGTCCCATTTTTAAATAAACCCAATAAATGAAAATCTAGATTTATACATAAGGAAAGCCTTTCTTCCATTTACAAAGGGATTTGCTGCATAATTCCTTTTTTTTTAATGACCTTACTTAATGCCTTAGAGTTACAAAAATGTGGTTTATATGTAGTTCTTTAGACCTCTTTATCATCGTTCTATTGCCTTCCACCCCAGTTGGGGATATACAGCTATCCTCTCCATCCCAGGCACTAGATAGTAAGCCTCCCTCCTCCCCACCAAGGGCTGCTGTGTTCCAAATGGGAGCTTCTCCTCTCACCTGCCACCTGCCTAGAGGTGAGGGGATGCTCATATTCAGCAGGAATGTCCACTGGTCCAAAGAGACTAGAGAGATCCCGTCTCCTGTTGGCAAGAGGGCTGTCAATACTGACACCCAAATATAACCTTACTAAGAGTGAATGCTTTTCTATTTTCCCCTCCTATCCCCCCAACACACCTCCAAATAGTTTTTTTAGTCCTAGGATCCACCATCTATTAGCCCCCAAATACCGTTAGTTTTCCCAACACTCTAGGGACAGGAATCTGGGGAAGCAAAGTCCCTCCCCATCTTTCTGAGGCTTACTCTCCCTCCCTCCCCACCCCCTATACACCAAACCCTCAGTCCTCACCTCTGAGGCTTGGCTTTTCTATCAGGCCTTGCCTGAGCCTGTTGGGTAGTCCAAGAGGCCAAAAGTTCCTTCTTCACGTTTGGGGTTAGATCCGTTGGGTCTTCCCCCACCTCAGCCTCCAAAGACCCTGGGTCCATCTGGGACAACAGTGTACTAACCAATAGTCCACAATAGAACCCTTCTTGTCCTTGGCCTCAAACCCAAACCTTTAAACAAAAGTGATCCCCAGTGCAAGGATGCCTGACCTCTCCTCCCTAGGGTTTGGAGTTTGAAGATTTCAAATTCTGTCTCTGGCATGGAATTTTGGGGCTAGCTACTCATCAATCCTGAGTCTCTGTTCTCATTTCTCAAACAGAGCTGGGGGTGGATCAGATGACCATTTTGGCTGTAATTCTTATAAAAACCTCCTCTCTCCTTCCCACATACCTTCCCACACACTTTCACTCAGTTTTGTTCCTGGATCCTAGAAAAAGTCTCGAGCCTCAAAGAGCAGGGGTTGTTGTGCCCTTAGGAGCCTTGTGGGGAAGGTTAAGAATGACCCTAATATCCCTTTTCCCCCAAATTGTAGCCTCAACAGTCATGGGAGCTTAGCCAGTAGAAGCCATGAGGTTCCGTCTCAGTTTTGGTCCAATTTTCCTATCTATGTAGTGTGCCCTCTTGGGGAGACCCAGATTAGGAAGGTTATATGGGTAGATGTACTCTGCCTGAAGTCTTGAGAAGTTTGGAGAATAGAAGAGCTCCATCATTATCTTCAGAGGAAAAAGGAAGGTGAGAGGATCAAAGCCTCACCTGTACCATTTCTGTATCACTATGGATCTCCTGGAGGTCCTCTGAGGGTGACCACCTGCAACATGGATTTATAAGGATCTTAGAATTAGAAAAAACCTTAGACCTTTTTTGGTGTCATGGAACCCCTTTTGGTTATCTGATGAAGCCTGGGGATATACTTTCTCAGAATACTGTTTTCAAATCAATGAAGCAGAATATCAAATTTCAGTTAGAGATAATGATGTGACTTGTTCAAGGTGGTGACAGGCTAGGGCACTTGATTGACATCATATCAAGATGCAGGGCTTCTCCACCCCCACCCCAATCCATCATGACCCTGGTCTTCCCTTCCACCAAAAAACAACAAAGAGAGATGAGTCTGGGCCAAGGGAAAGAAACCTGCTCTTCTCCACTCATGTCTAGACTCTGAACTTTCCCACTCACTCACCTTTGAATTTCTTCCTCTTCCCCCTTGCTGTCTCATTTTCCTTCTTTCGACTTCTTGTCCCTTTATTCCTGGTCCCTCTACCTTACTCCTCTCTCCGCTCCCTCTGCCTGCTGTCCTATGCCATATACCAAGCTCCCAGAAATCTTTCTCCCTTTTGGCTCCCTTTCTCCTCCTTCCTTCTCCTTTCATTCCTTTCCCCCTTCCCACCTTTCCCCCTTATCCTTCCTCCAGCTTTGGGGCTGCAGTAGGATCCTCTCAGTCCTAGGACTCTATGCACTGATTGGTCTCTCTCAGTCCCATGGACCGGTTTCTAGGAAGTTGAGTCTTGGTGGGTATTTTGGCAGTTTTTGAGGAATTTTATTCCTAAAGCCAAAGTCTCTGAGACCCCAAAGAAGCTACCCTACCCCACTCTACACTCTACAATGCTCCAAAAGGAACCTTGCCAGTGACACCAGCCTCAGGTGATAGGGATGACCTTCCCCTCCATCACAAGCAGCTCAGGACTTTTCAGCTGAAGTGGTATGTCCACTTTAAATTGTCTTCGGGAAATAGCCAAAGTATAAATCATGAGATCATAGCTTTAAAAGAGTGAGTCTGACTCCCTTGAGTCCCAGAGAGGCTGGCTGCAGGAGCTTGCTTTTGCTCAAGGTCATACCAGAAATGAGAATGTTGGTCTTTTGACTCTAAATCCACTACTCGTCCCAAAATCATAAATCAATAACCTATATAAGCCCTTAAGAAGTAGCAGGAAGAGCCACTTCCAGAAAATTTTGGTCATTTCTTGTCCCAATCTAAGGAGACCTTCCTGCTTGCTATTCAAATAATCCTAGCAGGTTTCACATTCCAGGTCATCAGAGGGAATGCTTCTATTTTGCCCACTGATTTCTTTTATAGACTTAGAAACTGAGGCCTGGGAGGAATTATCCTCATCTACCATCCATAGAGAAAGACCTAAGGACCCTCACCTAGGGGCTTCTGACTAAGAGTGCCACCATGTTCATCACTTGTTATTTGAGGTACAGAGCTAGTAGTAAGTTTTATGTGAGAGGAAGTAACCACAGGCAGAGATGGAAGTGGAAAGGTGGGCAATACTAGCCAAGTGGGACCTAGGGGAAGCTCATGGTGAGGGAAGGGAAGTCGGGGAGGAGCTCCCTAAAAAAACCCCAAACTAACAAAGATCAGGAAAAAAAAGAACGTTGCAACTGGAAAAGAGAAAATGAGAAGGCTCAAGGCTCCCTCTGTCCAGGAGCCTCAGCATAAAAAAGCGGAGCCGGTGGGGAGAACCACCACTGGAGGGTTTATTGATCTTTGGCTAAGCATTCTGGGGATATGATGTGAGGGTGACAGCTTAAAATGTTTATGTAGGAATAGTGGGTTCCCACTTCTGATTCTTGACCTGGAGCTGCAACATAAGAGAGAGAGAGTCATGGAAGGGCCAGACCCTTCCTACCACCGGAGGAGAGAAGGGCTGTGGGGAGTGGGTGGCAGGGAATTGGGGGAGTTAACATCCCCCCTACCTCCAAGGCTCTTGGAGTTGGATGTCCATCTGTGTCAGTGTCTGTTTATTCCCACGAAGCTCTGAAAGAGGATGCGCTGGTCCGCAGGCTCCGCACCCCCCTCCATGCCCCAGACCTTGATTCCCTCCTCACCCTAGAGGTCATGTATGTATTATGGTCAGGCAGGAGTTTGGGGGTGGGGTGGGGGAAGGAATCTATCCATCTGGGTCAGGGGATTCTCTTTTAGAAAGGGTTTTGAACTCCATGGAAATGATTACCCTCCCTCCTCCTCCACCCCTTATGTATGTGGAACAGCTGGAACTATGGGCCACACTGCCCTCATTCTCCCATAGTTCCGGGGGCTCCTTAAGCTCCCATCACCTTGTTCCTCCCACCTCCACCTCCTCTGTGATTTCTCCATAGCATCACTCTATTTCCCTGCTCCTACCTGACCTTCTATCTTCTATCCCTTTTCCCCTTCTGGAGGGGATGGGGTAGTGTTATGTATGTTCACATGTGAGAGGAAATCCTCTTCTCTTCCTCCCCCAAAGAACACAAATATATACATACATACAAATGAGGTCTTGAAGGTTGCATGGGAACTAGGATTCTACTTACTCTTTCCAAGGTCCCGATGACATTGGAACTAAAGATGGAGACTGCAGATGATTAATTTCCCCTTCCATGGATGCTCTTTCTGAGGCTGACTTTGTCATGTGCAGGGTGTAGCCTGGTTTCAGGGCAAACTCCTGACTGATGGACTTCTGAGGCTCCCCTGCTTCTGGTGGCTTCAGAAGGGGCAAAGGTGAGGGTGGCTGCTCAGTGGCAATGGAAAGGTCTGTGGTTGACCCTTGGGTCATGGGTGACCTTGAATCCATTCTCATCCCTGGGGAAGACTTGCAGGAAATCAGAGCTTTGGAATCTAGTATTAGGTCTGTGACAGAGGAATTTCGGGAGGTCACAGTGCTAGAAATCAGTGCTGGGGGAAGGCTGGCAGATGTTGGACGAGAGTCTAGCATTCTGAAGTCCAATGGCTCTGAGAATTTAGCAGAGAAGTTTCGGGAAGATAACGATTTGGTTCCTGAGGATAACCTTTCTGGCATTAATGTTTGAATGGGGGTCTGGGGTGGAAAACCTTCAATGCCTAAGCTTGGATGAGAGGTTTGAACTCTAACATCCTCCATGAACATCTTAGACAATTTGTTGGCAGAGAGCAGGCTTTCCCTGGAGGTTCTTTCTATAGATTTCTGGAAAGGCCAATCTCGCATTGGGAATGGGTGACGTCCTATCCCTAATGGTGGCTTGAGGCTATTGTCAGATGCCTGTATCAGCTTGTCCATCCGAAACAGGTGCTTGGAGGTTTGCACAAAGACAGATCGGAATGTGTGGTGCTGACCATCCTTCACTTTCACGGGCTCCGGGCTCCGGGGCTCATGGGAAATACTTAACTCCAACGTCCCCTTTGGCCCAACAGCCGTCTGGATCTGGACATTTACTCTGGGTGCCGGGGGCACAATCTTTGGGGCCAGGTTGAATGCCAGATTGGAGGTTTGAACAAAAACGCTGACTGGAACAGGGACTTCTTCATCTTCTATCTCTGACTCCGATTCTGGGAGCAGTTGAGGGTCTGGCTCCAGTTCGGATTCCAACTCAGACTCCGA
This sequence comes from Potorous gilbertii, assembly GCA_028658325.1. NCBI lineage: Eukaryota > Metazoa > Chordata > Mammalia > Diprotodontia > Potoroidae > Potorous > Potorous gilbertii. The sequence goes on along the minus strand of JAQQSK010003107.1, from coordinate 74,771 downwards.
CTCCAGGTCCTGCTCTGCTTCCACGTCAAGGGTGTCATCTAACAGCTGCAGAGGGCAAGAGCCCATGGGCCACCCTCCCTTCCCCAACACAGACACACACACTTCTGCCAACAGTGTCGCCGTCTCCTCCTCCTTCCTTTCCCCTACCTCAAGGGCAGGTCTGCCTGCTAATCCCTCTGCCACTCCTACCTGGTCTAATGCCCGGGTGCATTTCCTGTTCCCTCCTTGGGACAAGTGGTCAAGGGATAGGGATGATGCACATGTGGGGACACAGCAGGCACAAAGGTCCTGGGAGCTGGGCAGCGAGATCTTAGAGTGGGCAAAGGGCAGGCACTGTGGTCTAGGAAGACTGCCAACCCTCTCCAAGGACTCCACTGGTCAGTGGGAGAGAGGAGCAACGGAGAGGTAGCTTTCAAGTTGGAAACAGACACTACCTTTGATTACCTTCCATCCCAGGAGAGATGGTCCCAGAAAAGAAGGTCCCATACCCCAACAAAAAGTTGACTCTCTTTTACCTCGATCTCATCTTCCACAGGCTCAGGTTGGAGATCAGGGTCCTCCTGAAAGTCGTCACCACTAAGAATAAAAAAGATCACTGAGCTGGGGCGGGGCAAGGAGCTACGGGGTGTATGTAAGATGTTTGTGTGTGTGTGTGTGTGTGTGTGTGTGTGTGTGTGTGGTGGGGTAGGGCCTCATGGCTTCCTCTTTAAGTTTCCTAGGTGCCCTTGGGCCCACTTCCTCTGCCACTTGCCAGGAGGCTGGGGAGAGAGCTGACTTTCTGCATTGGCTGCCAGGGTGCGATGGGGAGCAACAGACCCCTAAATTCTGGGTCTGACTCCTCAAGAAGGTTCAGAGGGAGCCGTGAGATGGGACTCAGCCCACCCCAGCCAGCCCCTTCCCCCTGGGTTCCTCTCCGCTTATGAGGGAGGGGCGGGCGGAAGGCAGGACCAGGGGCAAGTCTTTTGCTCACCCTGTTTTTGTGCCCCAGCTTGTTGTCAAGGTCACCGCCACCACAAAAGACTTGTTTGGAGCTGAGCCTCTCTCTTCTTTGTTTCCCCCCTCCTCCTCCTCCTCCTCCTCCTCCAATTCCTCCTCCAATTCCTCTTCCTCCTCCTCCTCCTCCTCTTGCTCCTCCTCCTCCTCCTCCAATTCCTCCTCCACCTCCTCCTCTTCGACCCTCCTGAGATCTGACCCTTGCTGGCTAAGAGCGTCATATCCCCCAAAGGGCTTAGTCTTGAGTTCCTCCTTGTAGGAGAAGTCATGGGGGTACTGGGAAGTCACCCCTGAAATGAACGCAGAAGTGCGTTCGGCACATCTATACTGATCATAGAAGGGGAGGCTGTGGAGTTGGTCCCCTTCATTCCCTTTCCCCTTCAGGATACTCCTACAAAGAGCAAAACGGGGTTATGGCACTTTCTAACCTTGAGTTCCTAGTCTCCTGGGAAGCTTCCAGTAATCAATCACCAAAGGGACTGGGGGGAAGGCTTGGGGAGGGGGAGCCTCTTTTCCTCTTTTCTTCCCCCTCCCCCAGGTGGATCAGGTTCAAGATTCTGGAGTTGTGTGTGAGGAGCAGGATGAGGATGGGATAAGGAGTAAGGTAGGGAGATAGGGCGAGAGGGGTTGGGACCTTGGGGTGGCAGGTGATGTGTGTTGCGGGGGATGGAGCAGTAAGAAATAATAAAGGTTTGGGATGGGTCTGGGCCTCACTGTGTCTCCACGACCTCCACAGACTTCTTACTACAGCAAGGAAATCCGTTGACACCTAGTGAAAAATATGAAACAGTCGTTGCAGAATGCTTCTGAGAAGGTGGCCTTATCTTTTCCCCTTTTCCTGGAGCTCCACCTTCCATCGGGTTCAATCCTATCACTCCCAGCTCTCATCTCAAACCCTGCCCTCCACCCCATTCTTGGTGTCTATATTATTCTCTGCCTCTCATCTACTCTTTGATCTCATTCCCTCTCCTCTCTGCCTCCGACAAATGTTTATCTCAAATCCACCTTCCATTTCTATCTCATTCCTAGTGTCTGTCTCTCAGCTTTGTTCTTTAAGGGATTTACTCATTCCATCAATTATTCCCTTCCTTATACTGTTTACACTCCTCCCTCTCAAACTTAAAGAAGTCTTTGCCCACCCAGGGCCCCATAAAATGGCACTCTTAGGCTCAGAGAAGTTTTTAACCTTAAAACAATTTTCTGAGTTTGGTAATGCATAATTTAGCCTCTGAACTCAGCATAATGTTTTCCAATGCATCAAATAAGATATATAGGATTTACAAAGGAAACCAATGACATTAAAACATGGTTATCAAAATATATGCTTAAAAAGTTCAAGGTTTCTAAGTTAAGAACCACTGTTGTAAGCATATCTTTTCCTTCCAAATAAATCTGGACATTTCCATTCATCTCTCTCTCTCTCCCCACCCCCCCCTCTTTCTCTGTCTCTCTCTCTCTTCCTCCCTCCTTCCCTCCCTCTCTTTCCCTTTTGCTTTCTTTGGTCTCCTCCACACTAACAACTGGGGAACTACGGGAAAGTCTTTAGTTTTTTCATGATCTCAATCCAGACCTCTCCTTCTCTACTCACTTCTCTTCTCCAACCCAAGTTTTCTTCCCAACCTCATTATCCTTCTCCTCTTCATTCTCTTGACATTATCCAATCCCAGGACCTTAACTCTAGTTACTTGATCTGAGAAGATGTCTAACAGTCTATACCACATATGTGTATAGTTGGGGGGGTTGAAGATAAAAATCTGAGATCTTCAAAGGCAAAAATCAAATCTTGGAGAAAGAATGACTCCTGGGTAAGGAGAGGCCCAAATTCATTATTCTTTCCCTTAAGATTTGTAATTGTTTTTAGTGAGAAACTTTCCATCTGATGGTGGTGGTGGTGAATTCTTCAAAACTTTCTTCCTCCATAGTTTAGGAGGCTGTGGAAGACAGAGCTGGATTTTTCCCACAAGGCTGACAGACGGTCCTTCTCTGATGGGAGGGGTCAGGTTGATTAAGGGCGATGGGAGAGGGAAAGCAGGAGAGGGAACAAGTATTTTATCCAGCTTCTACCATGTATATGCCAGACTCTGCTAAGCATCTTACAAATAATAACCTCATTTTATATATTATATAAATAGTGGGGTTGGTTTCTAGGAACTCTCTAGGGCCAAAGTGGGACAGTCCGATCCAGGAGAATAGGAGATCAAAGACCAGGGCCCAGGCATCAGGATGCTGGGTCACCAGACCTTAAGAAATGTTGTCATATGCCTTTAGTATGTGACTGTATCCCAGTCTTTGGGTGAGGAAGGAAAAGGGACTCCTATTGTAGTCTGATGATTTCTGTGGTTTCTTCATGACTGAACCTGATTTTTGGTGGTGAAGGCAGTTGTGGGGTGGGGGGAGGAAGAGAAGGGAGGGGACAATCCCAGTCAGACTGGAGATGGTAGTAGCAGAGACCGAAGAAACATGCACACCCGAAGGTTAGGCGATGGACTTGGGATTTCATTGGCCCACTGAGGAAACTCTCTTGTTGCAGGTTGGTACCTCCTTGACTACTTTACTATAGTTACCATACTGTTTTACTGTAGAGAGCTGCTTAGAACAGAGAATTTCTGGGATTTGCCCAAGGTCACACGTGTGTGTGTGTGTGTGTGTGTGTGTGTGTGTGTGTGTGTGTGTGTGTCTGTGGCCGTGCTGACTTTCCAAACAGAGGTCACTTCTGGAATAGCCTCGGGTCTGCCTCCTCTCTCAGGTTTGCTAGATGACCCATCCTCCACAGAGCGGAGAGACCACAGCTGGAGGTGGCGCAGAGGCTCTGGGTCACCGGTGCAGACCTCCGGGGGGCGGGGGGGACACTGGGATGGCTTCGTTACCTGACCTTTCCTCTGGGGGGTGGGGAAGACCTGCCCTGCCGGGTAGCCCGGCGCAGGTGTTGCGGGTGGGCCCCCCAGGGGTGCGGGCAGGGCCGGCGGCTTGGGCTCCCTCCCTCCGGGAAGCGGACCTAGAGCCGGGCCAGGAGCCCGGACCCGCCCGAGGACCGCGGGACGGGAGGTCCTCCATCCCCGCTCGGGGCCGTCTCGGCCGCAGCCCTCCGTGCCCGCGCCCCTTGCCTTCGCCGCGGCGCCCCTCCCCCTCGCACCTGTCACCCCCATGCTGACTCCAGTGCCTGCCCCAAATCGGGGAGTGGGCTGGTGGCTGCTGCTCGCCCCTCCGCTTCCAGCGCGGTCTTTGAAGCCCCGCCGCTCCTCGCGGGCGCGGGCAGGGGCGGGGGCTGTGACGTCACGGCCCACTGTGACGTCCCAGGGCGGCTGGGCCCGAGCGGGCAGACCGCGGTGTCCCGCACGCCTTCGCGGTGGAGGGAGCAGAGGAGCGGGAGGACGCTCGGATGGGGGGGCGGGGAGGGCAGGGAAAGGGACGTCTCCAGCTTCAGATGCTCGACTCCTTCCAGCCTCGGCCCGGGGGTGCTGGGCTCCGCGCACTGGCCCGCTCCCGGCGTCTGCACCGTCGGCTAGGATCCGAGTAGCCGGCCGGCCGCTGGGGATGCGCAAGGTGACCGGGAGCCCGGCTCCGGCCGGCCGGGCCCTTCGCTCCCAGGGGGCAGCCGGAGCGGTGGGGTGCGTGCCGGGGATCGTACCTGGGGTCCGAAGAGCCTCGATTCTGCCCCTGCGGGACCTCGCTGTCCTGACCCCTGGGGGGCTTCTTGGCAGAGGCGTGGGGGAAACGGAGGCAAGTCTTGCCTAGGGGCTCACGGCTGGCAAGATGAGTCTGACACCTAGCTGTGCCCATGGGACCTTAGGCAAGTCACTGAACCTCGGCCTCAGTTTCTCTGTTTGTAAAATGGGCATAAAAAGCACTTCTTTCCCGGGGTTGTGTCCTTATGAGTATAAATGACATTGCTTCTCCATACACATGATACATACACAAGCTCTCTCACTTCCTCTCTCCCCATTTTTGAATATGGAAACATCCTCCACTTTTTCCGGTCCTTTGTCTGACTTTCCTGTTTGGCACCGACTGGGTAATTCTCTGGCAAGGCTACTGCACCTCAAGTAACCTTACATACAGGTCAGCCCCCTTCCTGATTCTCCCTCAGTGGTTTCTACAGTATTGTAGAGGGTCACTGAGCTGTAGCATCTCCATGTCTGCCCCCATCCCTGTGTGTGTGTGTGTGTGTGTGTGTGTGTGTGTGTAGGCTCTTGTTAGACACATTAGAAGGAGTGCAACACATACACACACAGGGATGTGCGTGTGTGTGTAAGCTCTTGTTAGACGCATTAGGAGTGCAAATGTGTGTGTGTGTGTGTGTGTGTGTAGGCTCTTATTAGACACATTAGAAGGAAGGAGTGCCCCCCCCCCCCACACACACACATATGCCCAAAGATCTTCTCAAGTTGCTCACTGTCACACAGTTAAGGTCTCAGAGAGAATTTGAATCCAGAACTTCCTGACTCCAGGTCCAGTGTTCCCATGACACTCTCCCCAAGATTGGATAAATCCTGGAGCCTGGGGGCAGGACCCTCCCTCATCCACTTGGTGTTTTAAGGGTCTCAGATTCAGCTTAAGTTCATCTTCCATTGACCCAGTAGACCAAGAGAACTCAGGTCCTCCTAGTCCAGTGGTTTCAGGCACTCTACCTACTGCCTCCTCGGTGGGGTGGGGAGGGGTCCGCAGGCTAACAGGAATTGAGCCACAAGTGGTTGTCTCCCAGTCTCTAAGATGTACAGCACACTCAAAGACTGTGGGTCTGTGTTAGTTTTCCTCTGGTGGGTGGCTGCTGAGGTGGAAAATTTGCATTGGGAGGAGAGTTTCATGCCCCTTTCTTACATACTCTGGCAGCTCTCATATACTTCCTTAATCCTGGATGCTCAGGACTGGGTTCAGTTGGGTTGGGAGGGCTGGTCATTAAGCCACTAGGTTTGTTGGTCCCATGTCAGCCCCCTCTCCTCCTGGTCTGGTTTTTGGATGGTGTCCAGGGACTTCCCTGCTGCCGGGTGGAGCACCTGGCTTGGTTTGCGTGCATTGAGCTCTAGACTCAGCCGTAGAAGTTGGGGAGGGCACAAGCTAAAGACTCTGAAAACACTTCTAGCATGAAATCAGAGAACAGTCTAGAAAGACTCCACCCAGAGATCAGGGGAGGTTTCAGGTCAGCTGCCAAGAGGAGCATCAAAGCCTCAAGTACAATCAGGCAAGAGGAGACACACTTGTTTAGGAAAATAATCACCATTCCAAATTTTATTGTTAAAAAAAAAAAGGCAACACTTATAATCCAACTCTGAAAAGTCAGTCCTTCCTTGTTGACACCGATGGTGCAAGGAGGGCAGCAATGAGACAGGACTTGTTCTCCAGTGCTTGGTGACAGTAGTGTCTGTTGGCATTTGGGGTTCTCAGTGGCTGCACTCAGGTGGAAAGACTGGAGAAATCTGGGCCCTCACGTGCTCCTGCCCCTCTGTTCATGGAGAAACCATATTAAGGAACTTGAAGATGTCCTTCACATGTCTGGGTCATAGAGTTAGAGCTGGAAGGGACCTTAGGCCTTCTTTTAGTCCGACTTTCTCTATAAATGAGGGGACCGAAGGTCAGAGAGAGCCTAAGGGACTTGTACAGGGTCATACAAGTAAGGGGCAGAGGCAGGATTTGAAATGAGGTCATCTGACTTCAAACCTTCCATTGGAACACACTGCTGCTCATCAACACTCATCTGTCAGACTCTGAGGCTCTCGGACCCCTAAACTTGATCTACCTCCACTCCTATGCCCATGATGGCACAGAGAGTTCTGGCAGGAACAGAGCCATGTCAAAGCCTTTGGAGCAGGCTCAGTATCCTCTGATGGACCCATTTGTAGAATGAAAGACCCAAGCAAGGAGGCCAGAGTGAGGAGCTGGCGGTGTCATGACTGTCCCTCCTCCTAAATGTAAACAGTTCGCAGCTGGATTAATGCTACATGGCGAGGGCACAGTGATCAGAATGGGAAGGGGGTCAGGAGCCAGAAAGTCAATGTCTATGCCTTGCTCTGCCTCTGACAAGGGCTAAAGTCCTTTCAGCCCCTCTCCCAGGTGGGTGGGGAATGGGGAGAGAAGTAGGTAGGAAATCTTTGAGTTCATTCTGCTTAGAGCTGTACAATTATCTGTTTAAGTGTAAAAATGAAAGGCAGAGGACACAAGGAAACTGACATTTGCCCTCAAAGGGGGCAGCAACGCTGCCAAAGTGCTTTGAGATAAAAGGCTGCATGAGGACTCAAAGTGCTGCTGTTGGTGCTTGAGAGGGACATGGACTCTCCCGGCCCAAGCTGGCAAAGGCACCTCAGTGCCCTGACCTGCCTCACTGGGTCCCTGTTTCATGGGACACTTGACAAGTGATTGAAATCAAGAGGCTGAGGCTCTGGTCTGGCTGGACGCAGCAGCTAGAACCAGTAAGAACTGGCATTATGGGGGGTACTTCACTTTGCAAAGTGCTTTCATGTTGGTGATCTAACTGTGTCATCACCACATCCTTAGAAATGAGAGGTTACTGCAACCACTTTTACATATGAGAAAACTAAGGGAGAGTCTAGGTGCCTGAAGTCCCAGAAGCACCGGTAGAGCTGGGAGTAAAATCTGGTTCTCTCCTGATGCCCAGTTAGTTCCAATTCAGTTGTACATAAAGGGAACTCTGAAACTGCCTGATACTTAACTCCTCTACCTGGGAAGATAAAGGACTTCTCCAACATGCAGTACCCAGGAGCTCTAGTCAGTCTGGCTTCTAAGATGGAAGGTAAGTGGGAAAGAGAAACTCACTGAATAGGCCATTTGCCGATAGTAAAAGATAGTGCAGAAAACACATCAGGCACTGTGGGGTTCTGGCAAACTCCATTCTATCGAGACTTGTGTCACACAAATACCTTCCCAAATAGATATGTCTCCTCTAGTCAAAAAAAAAAATTCTAGTAATGAGAGATTTATGCCTTTAGGGTTTGGTGTTTTTTTTTTTTGCTTTGCATTTGAAAGTCTCTCATTTTAAATAGGAAGAGAGCCAGAGAAGACTGGATCATAGCAAGGCCCTAATTGCAGCACGAAGGTTCGAGTAGATGGAATGCGGCCTGGCCAGAGCAGAGGAAAAAACTGAATGCCTCAGCCTCCTCATTAACTTCAGGAAGCACCCTATCCTCCTCACCAGTTCCTGTAACTGGAAACAGGTGAGCACCTTCCAGAAAGTCATCCTGTTCACACCTACTTTCTGAGAGGAAAGCAGGGCAAAGTGGCTGTCCCACATTTCCCTTCAACTTCAGATTCAAAACTGATCTCTCCCTATTGCTGTAAGATGATTCACTGCTGTGGAACAGGCCACAGCACCTTTTCTCTGCCAAGAGAGGGAACTCCTTTCTATTCCTAGGAAGGAAGATTTTAAATGTCTTCCTCCTCCACACACAGCAAAGGCCCATACCAGTTCACTTAGTCAGGACTCACACATACACACACACACATACACACACACCAGTTCTCCATCACACTGGTGGGCTGCTGGGCGGACCATCAGAAGTTCCCAAGTACCAGCTTTGTGGCTTCCAACTTCCATCCCTACTACCAGATGCCAAGTCCCTTGGAGAAGGCCAAGCCAAGCAGAATCCAAAGCTGGTACTTATTCCGGACTTCCAAGGCTGATTTCTAGGATCCCAAGCTCTGGGACTGGAAGGGAGAGATGCTAGGGCCTATTCTCTAGCTGCCCATGTTTAACTCTCCAGGTCCAAGCGAAGCTACAGTCAGGAGCCAGGGTGCACTGAAGATCGATGCCCGAGTCGGGCACCTCCATGTCATAGTGTACAGGCTGCCCGTCCTTGGTCACCAGGCTGAATGCAGAGGCAGGGATCTAAGGATTGGAGTGAAGGACAGAGAAGGTTCAGAGGGGCATTCAGTAGTCAATGCAAGTCAGACTATGTTATGCCACTATTAAGAACCAAAACCTCTTGTGAAGTAAGGCTTTTCCTTACAAGTCTGGCATTCCCCTTGTCATCATTAAGCTCAGAAGTCTCTGGTCCATCCTCCTATACTTTCCCATCTCCGGCCTGAGGCAGTCAGCAAAGGCAAAGACATCATGCCTTACTCAGCTACTTTGTGGGCTTCCCACTTATGGTGCTTTATGATCCTGCTTCCTGAGGTGGTCTCTGCCATCTTACCTGGCTGCTGATTCCTGTAGCGATGTCTCCCACCTTAGCTCGGTGGAACTCTCGTATATGCAGGTGTTCACCGTTTAGGGACTGGATTTGGATTTTCACACCTGAAAGACAGGTTTGACCATGAGCAGGAGAGAAGTCCCAAGATGTGAGATCCTTAAAGCTGGGGAAGACTAGGGTAGGGGAATAGGATTTGAGCCTTCTGTCAAGGTTACTCTGTAATCACCTATGGATTCCCACTTATCTGAAGGAAAGAGGAAATTTATCTTTTGCCATGAAAGAAAACTGAAGAGACTATGCCTAAAGCTATGTGACTGTTTCCCCTTTAGAAGTTTTCTGCTGATACATGGCTCTCAAACGTGAAGGGCCGCAACTGACTTTTAGGGTGTTACAGACAAAGAAACACACGTTCCAATTTTGATGCAGATTAATGTAGATGTTACAAAAGTAAAAGCCAAAACAGAAAACAACCCCGTGGCTATTACTCAGGTTGTGGGCAAGTAAGAATTTAAAAATATAACTCACTCTCTTTGATCACTGATATCCTGTACTATCCAATGCAATGCATCATCAATATGGCACTGGTAACTGGGAAGGACTGGGGAAGTTTTTTATGTGATGACGGGAGTTTCTAAGTCTACTTGCAAAGCCACAAAACCGGGCTTGTGAGCCAAGTTTCAAAATAAGGTCATTTTCTCCTGCCCTCCCTCCCTTCCCCCGTGGTCTGGCATCATCACACTGAGGATTCCGGGGCCAAGGCACAACCGCAGGGTGTCCTGGATTGCGGCAGCCACAGAGGAATTATTGAGTTCTGGGTTGACACATCCCAAGGGACCTGTTTTCTCCTCTTCCTACTCAGCTGATAAAATGTATTCATTTTCTCTTTTTGGCTCCCTTCTAAGGCGGAAGATATTATTATCTGCTTATCTAAGTCAGACAGGGTCCTTCTAATACCCTAAAAAGTCCAGAATTCACAAAATGCTGAAGACAACATTTTTCCTACTGCTCTGCTGGAAAAAGCCATAGATGGAGAAGGGCTTTCATTTGCTGAATAGGTGAGTCAAGTTCTGAAAACTCCTCCTGGTATGAGCTAACAGGAGAGGGGAACAACGAACGACTCAATGTTCTTATGCAGACTGAATGTCATTCTACAGATGCAGGGCCAGGGGACTGTGGGCTAGGTGGGCAGCTGATCCTACCATTGAAATAGCTGGGCATGTCTGCGTGCCGGCTTCGCCCCAGTAGGTTGTTCCAGCTGAAACTCTGCCCATCTGCCTGACTGTTCCATGAATGGATTCCAGAGCTGAAGTTCTCTCGCAAGCTCTGAGAAACCTTGGACAGGTTCTGAAATCAAAAGGGAACCAAGTCAGCCTGCTTATTACCTGTTTTGCAATTCCAACCCAGGAGTGAGCCTAATTTTCTGTCTGTCACATTTCGGGGAAAGATGCCTCCTTCCTTCTAAAATGGGTACAGAAAGAGTTAAAGTTCCAGACAGGATCACTGGCCCAGGCTGACACTTGTACAACCTTCAGGGATTTGAGCAGGGGCCCATGAAGGGCCTGACATAAAGGGAGAGCGAAATCATTTGAATGAGGGCCAATAAACCAATTAGTTCTGCTATGTCCTAGGGTTATCTGGACCCACTTCTATATCAGCTGAAGCTGGACTGTATTCTCCATTAAAAAGTCTCCCTATGGGATGCTGTCTTCTGATTACTAAAGCACAGGAGGTGGACAAAACTGGGGCAAAGGAATTTGCTTGCTTTTTCCTCTACTTACACCCAGGCCATTCACGAGCCCCTACAAAGTATCAACCAATCTAGCTTCCCAATGTGAACCCATCCTATGAGATACAGGCTGTGTGCATAATCGAAACCCCCAGAATTGTCCTTGGGAAATGAGTTATTTACCTTCTCACCAGCATCAGATAGGGAGAGACTGTCAATGCTGAGACATGAAAGCATTTGCTCCTGTTCCTCTAGGGAGTATGGATGAGACAGGCTGTTCAGAAACAATTCTGCAAGAAACAGCAGGACAAGATAAAAACACCAGCAGAGTGCTGACACCCCTATTCTGGGAAGGACTCAGGTCCAGAGAGCAGAGAGGCTCAAGGCAAAGCAGGGAGTCCCACTAGAGAGTGCAGAGAAGAGGACCCACCAAACACGAAGCTATGGGAAGAAGAACAGGTCCTCTCAGTGACTGGGCCTAGATGGTCTCAAGAGAAGGTCATTACCTATCTCAAGCTGCTGAAGTTCCTCATCTGAAGATGCTGATTTTCGTTCCCCTGAAGTGCAGCCTTTGGTGGGGACATGGCCCAGGGAAGAAAGGGGCAGAGGCTCCCAGGTCCCTGACTCCTCCTGGCTCAGCCTTGGAAGCAACAACTTATTTCGCTCTGGTGGCTCTGGTGGTAAAGGTGGTTGGAGTTTGGGGGTTAAGCCCATTGCCTCAATGGCCAGCCCAGGCCCTGGAGCCTCTGGGATGAGCCCACTTGACAGAGACAAGGATTCCAGTATTTCGAGACTGTTCTCTTTGTTTGAAGGTAACTGTCTTGGTTCCTTGTACTTTCCTCTCCAAGGACTTTTCAAACCTCCCACTACAAAACACAAAAGACACCCATGTTAGGTATTTTAGGGAGGATGGACACTGTTTGCACCACATCTACTTTTCTATGGAGTTCTGAGGTGGCTGGAAAGGGGATATAGATAAGGAATCTTCATACTGGGTGAGCTTGTGAACAGGCTGACGGAGAGACAGAGAAAGGCCCATGGGGAAGGGAATTGGACATGGTTTCCAGAGTCTGGAGGATGCTTCAGAGACACACACCTATCTGGGAGTGACCGCAGTCCTTTTCTTTTATTCTGCTTTTCATATTGCTAACTATATGATTAAGAAGCTGCAAAACAGACTAGGGAGAAGGTCTCAGTTAATAGCAAAGAGAAAATTCTGAGATTGGGGATTAGGGAAGAAAATTTCCTTGCAATGGAAGCAATCCAGAGATCCAGTTTTAGACTCCAAGAGTAAACTAGTCTTCACTTGCTCCAAAAGCTCCCTTATACCCAGAGTCAATGCTCCCAGGGAGGGGTGGGCCCACAGGATGCTGTATTTGTGGACTAGGTCAACAGCACAGTTTGGGAATCCTGCCTTATTTTGTCAAATGGATCTCAGAGGCCCCTGACTTGGAGAGATAATAGCCTAGTCAGAGAATTATTAAATTCCTTACCATGCTGCAATGCCAGACAGATCTTTCTCCTTAGCTCTGTGGCAGATGCCCTCTGTATAGGCTCCTTCTCCAATCCCTCCTGGATGGCCTGAGCAGTAAGAGGGGTACAGGAGGGGGGAATCTCTCTCACAGGTGGTGGCTCATTGGCAATCTGTGAGATTCAGAAAGAAACGTGGGTGAGCTTTGTCTTGAGGAATAACTCCTCTATGTTCCTTTTCTCTTCCTAACAAACACTGTTTTGGTGTCAAAAATGTTAAAAATTTGGCTCTAGCTTGAGACCCTGAAGAAGGTACAAGCAATGGCTTGGCCTAGGGTCTCTCTACCAAAAAGAAGAACAATGTTAGGTAGGGATAGCAAAGGTCAGGCAGCAGGAGGCTAGCAGGGCACATGGGTGTGGTGGTGGGGGAATCCCTGACCCATCTAGGCATCACTCACCTTGAGGCAGAGAGGCCGGCTGTAGTACTGGGTCCAAGGGTGACACCCATTGAGCATGTGCAGCATCATGCAGCAGCTGCTCCAGATATCTACCTTGGAATCACAGCATTTTCCCATCACCACTTCTGGAGCCATGTGTGTCTCGGTGCCAGGGATGTAGTTCCCTACAAAGACAAGGGTAAAAACATTTCTTGGAATTCTAACAAGCAGGAGGCTGGGGGATAACCACCCACTGATCTCCCATGGCTCCCCCCAATGTCACTTTAAGTAAAGGTACTTATTTTAAGGATACAAGCCTTTCAAATGAAATTCATAGTTGATGGAACCAAATTGATGAAAACACATACAGTACAATCTCTTCTTGTTAAACTGTCTATAATGGTTCTTGACATCTGCACTAAGCTTCATCTTTAATGTGCTGTGTAGAAGTCAGATAATGAAAATAAATTTATACTTAGAATCCCCAACAAGACTTTTTCAATAGAAAGGATCAGATATGGCTAAGTTAGTTTTGAATTCAATCAAAATAAACACATTTTAAAATCCAGGGACTGGGTGAACAGAAAGATATTGCATGTGAGTCAAAAACGATAGTTTTGTTGACACTACTGGCCACTCAATTACCTATGGTCACAAAAGTGAGGTTACTCTAAGAACCCTGATAGAGTCCGAAACTAGAGTCCGAAACTAGGAGATGGACCTTACCTGTAAGAAGGGACTTTCCCAAGCCATCAGGCTGCAAATTGGTGGAATGGCCAAAGTCACAGAGGAGGGCCCGGCTGCCATCCCCAGATAAGAGAACATTGTCAGCTGTTGGGGGCCCAAAGGAAGATAAGGATCAGAGTGGAGTGATGATGCTTACACATCACCCCAGCTTAGCCTGCTCTGGCTAACTCAGAGTAGCTATGAATGTTTCTAATTAACTTCATTACTCATAAAAGGGAGAGGGTTACAGCTCAGACTAGAACTGGACTCCAACTCTGAAAACTTCCCTCCCAAAGCTTGGTAAACGCTGTCATTCATTCCACTCTACTTTCAGGCTCTCCAGTGCATGAGCTGCTGATCAGTTTGGCACACGTGCCATTAAGGCAAGGCTGGCCTGCAAGGAAGGAAGGGAAAAAGGATGCTCAAGATGCCCTTTTGGTGGCACTGCCTCCAGAATTCCATTTTGTAAAGTACATATTTAGCATTTCCAAATCTATTCTGGAATTGTTGATGTTAGGATGACTATTGTTAGTTCTCCAACGATACTGATTACTATAAATTACTATGGTCAGGAATCAAGAGCACTGAAAACATATTTTCCCTTTGACTAGATAGATAATAAATTCTTAACTTTTATGCGGTCAATAATTCTAGAACCTTCCCTTGGTTAACTATTTCCTATTCATCCTGTATGTAGCTTGCTTTGCGTATATTTGTTTGCATTTTGTCTACCCCATTAGATTGTAAACTTCCTAAAGGCAGGGACTTTGCCTCTTTTGTATCCCCAACACTTAGCTCAAGCACATACTAGGTGCTTAATAAATATTGACTGATTGTCATAGGCTCCTTTGACAGTCTAGTGAAACCTATGGATCTCCTCTCAGAATAATATTTCTAAATGTATCAAAAAATACACAGAATTACAAAAGAAACAAATTTTACTGAAATAGTTAAAAAAATATTTAAAAAATAAAAAGTTCACAGACCCCAGGTTAAGAACCTCTGGACTAGAGGATGATGGGTAAGGAAGTAAGAATAGGAAGACTAATCATCCAGCAAGCTGGAGTCCAGGAACTTCTGGCAAAAGGTCCTGTGAACACAACCAACTGTAGGCCAGAATGACAGGACTGTGAATTTCACCTTTCACATCTCCGTGGAGAATCCTTCGGGTATGGAGATATTCCAGCCCTTCCAAGGCTTGCCCCAAGTAATAAAGGGCTCGATCTTCCGGGAGGCAGCCCTTCTGTTTTATCAGTTGACCCAGGGAGCCACCTAAAAGGGAAAAAAAATAGTTCTAATCTTCAGATTGTGATGTGCAAGAAAAATACTGTTGTCCTGGATCCTCCCCCTAATTAAGTATGGTCTCAGCTCCTCATCAACAAGAGTGCCTAAACACAGCAGCAACAACCTCCTGACCAGAGGGAGGAGAAACCATATAATAAAGAACTGAGGGGGCTGAGAGAGGTCCTCACCTCCGAGGGGCCAAGAGAGATGGACTCTACAGGAGGAAGGGCTTCGGCCATTGTTTCCTACCTTCCATCAGCTCCATGAAGATGTTGATCCAAGGACCTTCCTTCACAGCGCCATACAGAGGGACAAAGTTGGGTGACGTCAGTCCAGCACATGCCGTTAACTCCTCTGCACGAAAATCTCCGACATGTACCTGAAAGGAACCAGAAGGGGGAGACAAAAATCAGTTGGTAATTTCAATCTATCAGAGTGGACAACAAGAGGTGGTTTATTTGGCATCCTTTCAACCAGAAATTTCTGTCCCCTTCTGGTACAATGCTAATTGTTTGTTTATGATGATAACTCTGAGACCCTGAAAGAGCATAGAATATTTTGAAAGTTATTCATGACTCAATTACAGTCAAGGTTTTATTGTTAAGTACATTTTATTTTATTTCACCGAAATTTCCCCCAAACTGGCAATCTATATTTGCAGTACACACAGCTCATTATTAACCGCAATATCTTAGCACTATCTACGGATCATGCTGAAAAACAGTATTTTGTTGTATTTATTCAGCATCCATTCTCTCTTGGCATTTTGCTAAGCACTGAGTAGATTGAGAAAAACAGAATATGGGCCCTCTTCATCCTAGGATAGGGGGAGTGGGAGGAGGAACAATAGCGGTGGCTATGAGGCTCTATCTCAATTGATCACAGCTCTTATAAAATCAGCCTTCAGCCTGCTAGCATTTGGGTCTCTTATTGCAAAATCTGGCTTTCCATTCAGATTACTAGTCAGATTTTCTTGGTCACCTGTGCTTTGGATTTTTATTAAAAGGAACCTACAAGGTCACAGACCCAAGCTCTGAAATGTTCTGCACACATTTTCCTGGTCCAATTAGGACCCTCACTCCCCTCTGGTTCTTGTTGTTTGAAGAATAAAGCACTTCTGAGCCCAGCAGAGGGTGCCAATATAGCAGCACTCCCCTCCCTCACAGGACCCCAAGGGATCTACAACATGGCTCATATGGGTTTTCTTAGTGATTTAGTAGAGCAAGGTAATGTTCCTGGAACAGCTAATCTAGCATAATAGAAGCTTTGATTGCATGGGAAACTTTGCATGTGCTGCCTCTCTGGAGAGAATGTAGCTTTTTTAGTTTATAGACAGTGTGGTAGATGGCTTAGTAAAAAGGTTTAAGAAGTCACTCAATTTTTTTTAATTATCTGCCTTCCCACTTCTAAAATCCTTAACCAACTGGCACTAGGATAAGAATCTCTTCATTACTATTAAAAAATGCAAACTTGAAAGGCGTTTTTGATATTTCAAAAACTTTGTATGTTATAACATAACCATGCAATGTTTCAGACTTAGCAGAGGTTTGAGTGTTTCTGAATGCATGGGGCTGTGCTGCGCACCAGACAAAGCAAGTCAGAGACTTTCTGAGGGTCACCCAGCTAGTGAGTGTCTGAGGTTGGATTTAAACTTAGATCTTTCTGCGTCCAGGCCTGGCATTCTAATCACTCTGCCATCGAGCTGTCCTTTACAAGTTTGTGGCAAATTTGGAAAAAGGTCCTCTGACAACCCCAACTTGTTCTGACCACTGATGCAATGGTTTTCAATAATGGTACACACTTGCCATATGTGGTAAATCAGTGACTCTAATGGTTTAGAAGGAGAACCAACAAGCATTGGCATCATCATGTGGCATCTGTACTTCCGAGTTCCTCTCATAGAACTAGGAAGCATCATTTCCTGGTTTTTCTGGCCCTTAGTAAGTGCTGAGGTCCTCAACCCCTGAGCCTCCCAGGCTCAAAACGTAATGGTCTATTCCTCAATACTGAACCCAAAATATACTGGCCTCCTCTTAAGTCCTGCTACAAAGACAGGAGGGTTGTCTAGTGAACTGCTTTGCCAGCTACTTCTGGGGATCAGAACTCAATTAATTTGCACTGAAGAGATTTGGGTAGGGAAGGATTGAGATGGCCAGCCCAGGCTGTCTGCAGCAGGAGATCTGTTGTTGGGAAGTCTGAATGTGCCTTGGTTTGATGTATTTTTGTGTTGTCTTTGAGGGAAGCGAGAGATTCCCTACTGTTGCTGGTGCTGAGGAGTATGAGAACAGCTGAGAAGTCCAGTGGTAACATCCCTCAGAACTCAAGTGTTCACTTTCAATACACTTTACACACTTTAAACTTCCCATCCCCCTGCTGGGTGGAAGGGCTAAGTGTTTTTTATGACTGAGTGGTAAACTTGAACAGAGAAGGTCAGGCATTTGCTCTAGCTTCTAGGAAGAAGATGATGACCAATGCTGGTGAAAATTTTATGCTTCTCTCTGGGAGAGGGAGTGGAGGCATTTAGTTATTAAGTTTATGCAGTGTTTTTGAAGGTTTGGTTAACAGTGTGGTCAGTTTACCATAAAAGGAGAGGGTTAGATTAAACTCTAGCCTGGGGGGAGGGGAGAAAGGTACATAGTAAGATTGATGTTTGGCTCACTCCCAAATACACTGGCTGGGGACAAATGCTGGGGGAGGGGGATAAAGGAGCCAGGAGAGAGACAAGGCATAGAAAATACATTTTTTTGTTAGATGATCACCAAAGTCCTTTCCAGCTCTAACAATTTATGAGAGTGACATGGTATCTCCTTCCCTTCTCACCAAATTCCATGGCTGTACCTGGCCTAACAGAACATATCACACCATTACTCAGTCTAGATTTTAGATCTCTATGGCTAATGTCACAGCAACCACATGTTACAAACCATATGATGCTTTCTGTTTTTCACTTGGCCTAAACATAATACTCAGAGCCAGTTTTTATTAGATCCCTTTTGTTCTATGTCTGTCAGCTTATGTCTTTGAATCTAAGATGTATTCATTTAAACTCATTTTACCCTGCATCAAAGAGGTGACATTAGTGTGTGTTCTACCTTTTGCCACCAAATCCTTCAGCTGCTATCACTAAGAAGAAGTCAAGAGGAGGAGCTGAGAAGTACCTAACTCATGTAAAACATGTACCAGAAGGTAGAAGAGGGGGCATCGGAATCAGGAAGGGCATGGCAAGGACAAGGCTGGGCACAAGGCAAGGCAGGGTCAAGAAGGAGCAAGCTAATATGCTTAGGCTCCTGCCATTGACTGCTCTTAGATCTTTTCCTGCCTAGTGTCATAATAATGTATCAGAGACAAAGCCCTGGATAGGCAGTCAGGTTAACTGAGTCCTGGTTAACTACAGGGGGTTAAGGACAAATCACATTTGTTCTCTACCATAACTGCTATCCATTTGGGTGGTGAGCACTCTGGGACATAAGCGTAGGGAAATGCATTGTGCCATGGTGGTCAGAGACCTAGCCCTGGAGTAAGAAAGAACTGAGTGAAAAACCTGCTTCTTGTACTGGCAAGTACAAGTAACTTCTGAGTGCCCCAGGCAACCTGATATGCCTACTACCTATCTGCACTGATATCAATTAATCAAGTATTTATTAAATGACTATCATGTGCCAGCTCTGTTAAGCTCCGGGGATGTAAATATACAGAATGCACTTACATTCCAATGGGGGAGACAGCATGCATAAATAAAAATATATACAGAGTAAATATGGTTAATAAATATACAAAGTACTTATTTAACACCAAGTAGTTAAATACAGGCCTGTTGGGGAGGCAGGGCACCAACATTTGGGGGATTGTGGAAGGCTTCATGCAGAAGATGGTGCCTGAGTGGCTTCTTAAAGGAAGGGAAAGACTCTTAGGAGGTAATGGTTAAGAAGAGGGTGAATTCCAGGCTGAGGCAGAAGCATGGAGACCAGAAATGGAGAGTCATGAGTGAGGCACAGTTTCCCTGGATCAGAGTGTGGGAGGGAGGGTTAGTAATGTCCAATGAGGCTAGAAAGGCTTGAGCTCACCAAGAGCTCCCTACATGGATGAAATCACGTCTGGGTTCCTACTCCTCCTCTCGGCCACCCCTACCCCTCAACCTGGAAAAAAATCCCTGAATGTTGGGGTAGAAATAGTTAAGAAACTTCAGTAGACCAGGACTGGCTTTGACACTGTTCACCTTAGAAAAAGTGCTTCACTCTTCTGCTCTTCAATTTTGAAAGCCCATCACTCTAGAGCTGTAAGGGACCTGAGAAGCCACCTCATTCAACCCCCTCATTCGACGGATAAAGGCACCAAAGCCTAAAAGTTACTTTGATAGGTTATAGGTAGAATTTGAATCCAAGTCTTTAGACTGCAGAGGAGGGATCCTTTCCGCTCACCCACAGGGTTCCACTCATCTTTAAAATGAGGTGAGTTCTTTTCAGCTGCAGAATTCTGCCATTCCTCCTCCTTTTATGTCATTCTGACATTGCCCCTTTCTCCTGCTGGGGGCGTCTCTCGATGTGCATTCTGTTCCATTCCACACTCTTGTCTGACGACAGGCTTTGTGGTTGCCTAATACCCTGGGCCTCCCACAGGGTAGCCTCAGACAATCGCTACTACTAACAAAAACGTAGTTCCTACTCTGGGCCATGGGAGAATGGCTGCTTCTCTCTTAGCCTGACCAAAGCAGACTGCACCAATAGCAGGGCACTGCCAAATGCCAGACTCAAAGCTGCTCAGCGACCGTCCTTGAAAGAAAGCAAGGAAGGAACACAGCTGGGCGTACGCCCGGTTTCCCACATGACTGGCGGCCCTGCTTATCCTCAAGAGCCCCCTGCATACCTTTTTGACAGCACACTGAAACCCTGTCTGCTTGTCCTCCACTCTGTACACCGCCCCAAAGGAACCTCTGCCCAGGCAGTCTTGGCTCTTGGTCCAGTGAACTTCTTCTTGGTACTCGTAATCCACTGGTTTGAGTTTCTAAAGGAAAAGACACGCTAGAATCAAAGGCCAGGAATCCACACCCTGAACAATGGAAAAATAAAGGACTGAGCAAGACAGAGTTTCTAAGCTATTGTTTTTGGTGATGCTCCCTCAGCCCTGTTGTTTTTGACCCAGACTCTGCTTCCATCCAAAAATAACTACCCTTTTTTGAGCCCTGGCACCTTTGGGCTTTGTAAGTAAGGTTGCTGTGAAGAAAAAGGCTCCAAATTAACACCAGTGTCTATTGCGCAAACCACTTAAGGTTGGTGACGAAATGGCCTGGTCCCAGAGGGGTGGTCATGGACAGAGGGTCAGAAGCGCATTCTAACAGGCTCTAACAATGGATAATTCAGAATGATGTGCCAGCTTATCATTTTTGACACCTAGCTGTGGCTATTCAGTTTCATTTAGGAAAAAAAAATTTTACCAATAAGAAACTAGAAAATGATCTTGAAGATTTTCTAAGGCTCCTGTCTCCCAGGCCCAGTCCCATGTTGCCTGGAGGAGATTCGTGTTGCCCTGAGGAATGCTCTTGGTGGGTTACCTCAGTGAGCAGGACGCCTTCATTCTCTTCTGTCTCGGGCACTGGGCCTTGGTGACCTGACCCTCCTCCCTGCCAGGTCTTGGCGAGGCTGGTTAGGTTCCTGGGCTCCCCCACACTCACACTCCCTTTCAAGGCATGCACGAGATATTCCTCCACGGAAAGCTTCTCAGAGGTGCCATGCTTTGGGCAGGGAGTTTCCAGGCCTAGGCCAGACAGGTGGTGCTGGCTATCTACACGGGTCAAGTTACCCAGCAAGAAGGTCCCTAAGGGTCTGGGCTTTTGAACAAGAAGTGGAGAGAAGGGGAAAGGATGGGGTAGTCTCTTGTAGGTAGAAGAGCGCAGTAGGTCTGGTTGGGGGATGAAGTCCTTGGGGTGATGAAGTTTCCACACGTGGTTCAAGCACTGTACTGGGCTGATCAGTTTATGGAGTTCAGCTCGAGGGTGGGTTTTCAGTGCTGAATGCAGGCCTGCTCCAGCTTTCTCAAAAACCAGTGGGCTGTGGAGCATCTCCTTTGGAGGGTTGGTGAACTGAGGGACATTGCTGAAATATGGGCCTGAGGACTCATCCTCCTAGCAGGAAAACATGAGCATTAGAGCAAAGCCTCATGCAAGCTCTATCACTCTACACCTACCCCTATGTCCCTGGCACCCCTCCCCGCCCCACACACATTGGCAGAGCTCAGTTCACTCACCTGCACAGGGACCATGCAGCTTTCTTGCTCAGGGGTCTTAGGGAGGGGCCTGGCCAAGGGTCCACCCTTCTGGCCTGGAACCTTGGTGCTTTTCTTCTTTCGTTTCTTCCCAGCCTTATTTCGACGCTTTGCCTTCCAACAAGCAGGGGTCATTTTCCCCTCTGTTGCATGGGCTACATTGTTGGGGATTTGGTCTAGACTGTCAGATCGGCTGTCAAAGGGAGAGATGCTCTGCTTCAATGGGCATGTGCAAGAGCCTGTTGGGAGTCCCCTCCCTGCCCTCCATCCCCCGTACCCCATTCATCCAAAGGATCATCTCAGGGATAGTAAGAACAAGCAGGTAAGAAACACAGAGGGGTCAAGCACCAGGGACAGGGGTCAGCATCCAGATATAATAAAGGTTTGTTTTGTTCACTTCCAGAAGGAGGATTTTAGAGGGACATTTTGCAACAGATGTAGGCCTCCCCTCCCTATCCCCAATTCATTCTTAGAGGAATGTGATACTCGAGTGTCTACTGCTCAAACCTCTTGAGGTTAGTGCCTAACTGGCCTGGCTGGCAGAGACCTTAGAATGCTGGGAGCATGTATTTTCTATACCACTTACCTGCCCCTTTCCATACACTACCTTGCATCGTTGGTTATCTTTTCATGTGTGTCCCTTATCTTCCAAGCTGCATTTATGTTTGTAAGCTCTTTTAGGACAGGGAACCATACCTTATACTTCCTTACATGCCCCTCAGGACCTAGTGCAACATGTCCTTCAAGTGCTAGTTAAAAATGCTGCCTTCTACAAGAAGCCCTTCCAATCTCCTCTAATGTTAGTGCCTTCCCTCTGGTGATTATCTCTAACTTATTTTGAATACAGCTGGTTTGTACACAGCTATTTGAACACTGTCTCCTGCATTACACTGTGAGCTCTTGGAAAGCAGGAAGTATCTTTTTGTCTCTCTTTGTATCTTTAGAACTTGGTACAATGTTTGGCACACAGTGGGCACTTATTGATAAATAACTGTTGACTTAAATAGGCAAGTCAACAAATATTTGCTGATTTGATCTGGTAAATAAGATATATGTAGTTTCTCAGGGCACAGAGTAGGGCTGGCTTTTCCCTTCCACTGTCCTTATCTCCCCTGGCCTGGAGAGGATGGCACTGGCAGTTCATTCTGCATGTAGTTCTATACAGCCGTATGACTATCGGGTTCTCCAAACAGCAGCAAGTCACTCTTTGCAGGCTCAAACAGGTTTGCCATTTGGATTCATTCAATCATAATAGAGCATCAGTTATAATGAATCGGCCTGCAACCTCACCTCCACTCCTAAATTTGCTACTGACTATTCTGTAACAAAAGTCAAACAAGTTTCATTATGGGATGGTTCTGAACAGCTCTCAAAAACTAACAGAGGTTTTCCCTTTTGGCTGCAGCCGCAGTGGCAGCTATGCAGCCTGAGGGTCCTCTGCTCTGGGCACTGAAGCTGCTGGAGCTGTGGGGGAGGAAGGGTGTTGTCCCCAGTCCCTGAAGGCCCTGTGGCTTCATGTCCAAGAAACTGCTGGGGTTGTGGCAGAGGGGGCAGGGCCATGGAGCTCCCCGGAGGGAAGGGAGGGATCTGAGGCACAGTTGATATATGAGGACGGTTGGTAACGGTGTAAAGAATGCTGTATTTATAGTCAAGATGAAGATAATAGTTATACCTTACAGGACTGGGGTAAAGCTTCTAAGGCACTTTGCAAAACTTGAAGTACTAGATGAATGTCAGCTCATATTATCATTAAGGCGTTTGGCATGTCTTAGTGGGGCGGAGACTTGTCCAGTTCTCCAGAACAACTTCCCAGTTCACAAGATTAATGACTCCCAATTTCCTGGATAACACAGGAGATGAGTTTTGACCAGAACAAAGGTGGGGCAAGGGCATTCATTTTTATCAGCTTAGCTGGGGTTTTTCATGTTGTCCCTATTGGGAATAAAGGGAAAGGCTTAGGGTGGAAGGGCATGCCCTCACTGTGCTGTGACTACACACCAAGAGTACAAGGTTGGGAGGCAGGGGGCTTGTGTTCAAATCCCAGACATTCACTAGCTTGGTGAACTCGGACAAGTTACTCTGTCACATGCAGTTAACTCCTAAGGCCCTGTTTAGATTCGAATCTAGGATTCCATGAACTCTGATCACAGTAGACACCCCAACACTTCCCAGTGCAGTTTGGACACAAACAAGTGTCTCCTAAGCAGATCTGGCAGTTCAGGTAGCACATCTCTGGGGCTACAAGTCAGATGCCAGCAGAGATTTTCCCAGCACCCTCCCTGATGACAAAGTCATCAAAAGTAGAGAGAAACAAAGTGAATCAATGCCTAAGGAGAAAGAGAGAAACAAAGTGAATCAATGCCTAAGGAGAAAGAAATCTCTAGCTTGCAAGATATAGAAGCATCTATCCATGAGCTGTGGGAAGCATCTGAAAACTTATTTTGGGAAGAGAAAAGCTGGGCTAGCAAGCTTGGCCTGATTCCAGAAGTTATCCCCTAGGAAGCAGAGAGGGGAGTTGCTTGGGTTCAGTCAGTAGGACAAAGGAGACACTGGCTAAACCTCCCTGCCTTCCCCTTTGAAGTTGCCTCCTTACCTGTACTGTTTTGAGCCAGCAATAAAAATTCTCTCTGAAAAAGTAGGACTGAACTCTTGGCTGTTCTCACCTGTTTGAAGGGGGTGGGAAAAGGGGAAGAGAAACAACAGATGTTCAACACTTAGGTGAGTTCATGTTAACAGAAAATATGCACTGAGGTCAAGGCACAAAAAGTTCTACAGCAACCAAGCTGTAGTGAAATGAACGGTTGCACCCTAGCCCCTGTAATGCTACCTTCCCTTTCCTTGGGCCACTTGGCCTCTTTCCACTGCCCACTTCTGGGATCCTCTTCTCCAAGCACTCATGACCCCTACAGCACCCCTCCTTTTGAGTTTTCATTCTCTTGACTGAATTTTACTGACTCTTTTCACACTGAGGCATTAGCTGGAAAAACTTTAAGAGACTATCTTCTAGACCAATTTCTTTATTACAGATGAGGAAAATAAGGCCTAAGGAAGGGGGAGTAACTTACTCCAGCAGCAGAGATGGTATTTATGCCTTCTTCTCTTTAGATGTGATTCTCTGGCTCCCCCCACATATTTTGACATCTCTAGGCACCAATCAGAGGTGTCTAAAAGCACTCTGCAAACCTTAAGGTGCTATCTAAAGGTGAGCTCTTATTACAAACTGGAGGTGGATTGGGCAGAAGGGCTGTTTGTCTTCAAAGACCCTGAATACTTCCCTAGTAGCAGCAATGTCAGCTGAGGCCTCAAGGGCCAACTTGTGCCTACCTCTGCTCCCCTCAGGGAATCACTTACTACTGTTGGCCTTTCCTAACTGACCCCTTTCTTTCTTAGATAGGAAGATAACAACAGCAGGGGACAGGCCTTACAATACCAGTCTAGCAAGGCCTGAAAGCTGGCTTAGAGGTTCATGGGAGGTGTGAGGATGAATCTACCAAGTAGGTGAAGGGTCAAAGGGTACAGTTAAAAGGGGGTCTTCAAGGAAATTGGCTGATATGACACAGGCATGACTTCTCGCTGCTGCTTTTTGAGTCACCTGTTTCTTGCCATACATGAAGCTTCCTCCCTTTGTCAAGTATTTTTATCTACCCTGACTACAACATTCAGAGAGGGTATATATGTAACAGCTATTTGCAAGGTTAGATAGCCCAGGAAATCTTGTAAACCTCTCACCAGAAGTGGGGCTTTTATCTTGGGAGAGGTTCCCCAACTACACAAGGGAGAATGAGGCAGAAATTCACTGACTCTGGAAAGTTAAAACAAGATCCAGCCTCAATTCTGCAGAGATGATGAAAAGGTATTGCTCTCTCTCCCTCCCTAGACTGAGAGCTCTGAGCTGGATCACCACTTACATTCTGCCTGGGCAATGATGGAGATGGAGGCTGATCCTCCTTCCACGCCTTCTTTGGCTGTTCCTTTGGTGATTACATCATTCAGGATTTCCCATTGCCCACAGAAAACCCGGTTCTTCTCCACAGTTTCAAGCTTGCAGACAGAGAGGGTCTTCTTGGCTGGAATCTGACTCTTTCCCTTGGCAAGTTCCTTCTGGTGCCCGATATCTGAGTCTGGCGCACTCTGGCACATAATCTCCATCACTGCCATCTCACAGATTCACTAAGACCCTGAGGGAAACCAAATCATATATTGAAAATTCTCTAATTCATTTATAATGCAGTATTTTGAATTACTGTTACCTGTGTTTTGGTCTTAGGCTATAATTTCCATAAGGGCAGAGACAATGCTTTAGCTAACCTTTTTACTGTCTTCCTCACCCAAGACAAGTATTTTACACACAGTGGCAGTTAAATGTGTGTTGAATAAATTCCACTAATACCAAGGAGGAAAATGGAGTAGACTGAAGGCAGGACAAAGTCAGCAAAGGAAAACATCAGGAAAAGGAAAAGTGAGGTTTTTTTCTCTTTTCATGCTATATGCCATACTTCGAGCCCCATCCCAAATATCATTTCTTCCATGAATGCCCTTCTTGTCCTAACCTCCTCCTGGCCATGAATTAACATTGTAGTGCCCTTTGTAGGATGCTGTCACACTATTTCTTGTTTTTACTTCTCTAATAGTGCCTTCATGCTATTCTTTCAATGTATTTTTATTCATCTTTGCCTGATCTGTGATGCCTTGAACACAAAAGATAGTCAGAAGTATCTTGCTTGAATATACATATATATTAAAATACAGAAATATTATATATTATTATAAAACAAAAAGAGGAAAAAAATCTCTCACTTGACCTTTTGTGAAGTTTCATGGTAATATCCTCCATACATGTAATGTAGCAGGCAAGGTTTTTGCATCAAACACATACACACATATGACAATTTAAAAATTTATCCACAACTCTCCCCAATGAAAAAGAATTCAATTTTGTTCCTCTCATTGTTGTGTTCGTCCTTCGTTGCATCAGAGAAAGGATGACATGACTTGCACTTGACTTTGTTTTGAGTGAGGGAGGGCTGTGCAGGTCACCAGCCTCACTTCTCCTCCAGAGTCATCTGAATCCAGTGACCAGATATTCATCAGGATGACTGGAGATGGCCCAGGATGCACTGGGAGACCTTGGCCCTTTAGGCCAAGGTCTATGCAGGTACTCACTTAGGGTGGGGTGGTTCCTCTCATAATAGAAATGCAAAGATTCTAACTGAAATAGTCCCTGTTCTCAAAGAGCTTTACTTACATTCTATCACGAGAGTCAACATGTATACACATAAGAGTAAAGAAAACAAATTTGAGGCATTTTTGTAGGGAGAGGGAAGTGGGGAAATCATCCAAGTTCTCTTTAGGCAGTGGGTTTGAGCTGAACTTTGAAAGGAACTTGGAGCTTCTAAGGGGGAAAATCTGGAGGAAGACTGAGAGGGACTGCATATGCAAAGGTATGGAGGGAAGGAGGGGTAGGATATTGTGTGGAACACAAAGGCCAGTTTGGCTATAATAGGGGTGGAGAACCTATAGCCTTCTGGCCACAAGTGGCCCTCTATGTCCTCAAATACATCCCTTTGAATCCAAACTTCATAGAGTAAATCTTTTCAATAGAAGGATTTGTTCTGTAAAACTTTGTCTCCAGTCCGAAGGCCACACCCAAGGACCTAGAAGACTACTTATGGCTTCAAGGCTGCAAGCCCCACCTCTGGGCTAAACCACAGCTTTTGAAGGAGACTAAAGGATGTATAATGAGGTTGGAATGAGACTGGAATCTGGTGGTGAAGGGCTTAAAATGCCGAACAGAGGCACTCCATTTCACTCTTGAGAGGCAACAGGGAACCACTGCTTCATTAGATAGGTCCCTATGCTTTAAGAATATCAATTTGGCAACTGGGTGGAGAACCAATAGGGGAGGGCGGAAACTTAAGGTAGAGAAAACAATTGAGGCTCCATCCCAGCCTCCATCAAAATAAGGGGAGGCTGTCATAATACTCCAGGTGGGAAGTGATGAGGGCCTGAACTCTGGTGCTATTTGAAGTGAGAAGGCTACAGATGTAAGAGATGTTGGCTATGTGGGATAACGGAGGGTGAGGAGTCAAAATTGAAAGCCTAGATGATTTTGACAGAGCTAGGGAAATTTGGAGAAGGGATGGGTTTTGGTGACAACATGAGTTGCTTTAGCCAGAGAAACTTGAAATGGATAGATGAATCTGAGTATTATCTGCAAAATGCAAATAATGAACCCCCATGGGGCCATCAAGAGAGTATAGACAGAGAGGAGAAAAGAGCCCAAGGCAGATCCTTGGGAAGGGGGTGAGCTACGCTCACATTTAGGGGCAGGATGTGGATAATGAACCAGCAATGGTGACTGAGGAGTGGTAGGTTGATAGGAGAACCAAGAGGAAGCAGTGTCATGAATACCCAGAAAGAGAAAGTGGTCAACAGCATCAGATGCTACATGTGTTGCAGTCAGAAAGGATAAGGATGGAGAAAGCTATACAGACTATCTGATTTAGCCACTAAGACATCACTGGTAGCTTTGAAGAGAGCAGTTTAGTTGAGTGATGAGATCAGAAATAAGATTACATACAAGAGGCTGAGGAATGAAGCAGAGGAGAAAAGTAGAGGAAACCTGTGTAAGGCTGCTAGCTTGGCTCTTTCTCTGTTACCGTGGTTGGGGTTCTAGGTTTCAAATATTTTTGTCTTAACAAAAAGGCTTTTGGTCATACATCAGACACACAGATATAATCAACAGTGATCCCCATACCCACTTGTCACCTGCCTGAGACACGGAGAGGCTTAAAAATATAAGAAATAATCAGATTTTTTTTTAATGTTCTGTCACTGACCACAAAAATATATTACATTCTGGATGTAAATTACTATATG
Source organism: Potorous gilbertii (assembly GCA_028658325.1). NCBI lineage: Eukaryota > Metazoa > Chordata > Mammalia > Diprotodontia > Potoroidae > Potorous > Potorous gilbertii. Next base: position 46,857 of record JAQQSK010003107.1, on the reverse strand, counting down.
CCAAGCTACAGGCTTAGATCTTAGTTTTCCAGGATGCATCATGGCTGTGCCTCTCCAGAAGCAACTGGCAAGCTTCCTATGGAATTGCTTTTAAAAAATTCAAGAACACTTCTAAACATTCAAATTCAGAAAACTAGCTAAAGTTGTTTCGTAGTCCGTCTACTACCCCTACAATCCTCCCCAAACACGAGCTACTACTAATCAAAATATGAAAGGAAGAAACAAAAGCTCATCTTTTCCCTGCCCATCTTCTCTCTGGTAACCAAAGGAGCCCATCCTTCAGAGAGGGCCTGACCCTGCGGTAATTTTGTGTAAACAACTAAGCCACTCTTCCATAAAATAGTCACAAAACCTTGGTCCATATTACTTTTAAAGTTCATAAAAAGGCAAACATACCCCTGAATATACCAGGAATTTTTTTTATCCAATGCTTAATAACAAGGTATCAAATACAGATTGTTATTCACTGAAAGTAATTTTTTTTAGGTGATTTAAGGTAAGAGTTAATAGGAACAAAGAGAATGACAGTCTTCTCTGACTTCCCTTAGTGTACTTTACTCATGGGCCCTCAGCACTTAAGGACTCACCTTTTTCAGGTGAGTATGCTTTGTCTTCTTAGACTGGAATTCCGTCTATTTTTCATTCTTGAAGAGGATCGATAACAAAAAGAGTGGTGTCTTGACTTACTCACGAATTGGATTTAAGTGAGGCAGAGCTGTGCAAAGTCTTACGACACAAAGCAAGAGTCAAATCCTATTTCAGACCCACCCTCCTTCCTGTACCTCCTACAATGCAGACCCTTGACTAAAACTATTGATTAGCTGCTAATATATGTGCATACATATCTGCATCTGTATCTCTATAACCACACATAACACATACATCAGTCATATATTAAGCCCACACCATGTGCTAAGCACTGTGTTAAATACTGGGGGATACAAGGAAAGCCCACACATGGTCCTTGTCCTTAATGAGCTCACATTCTAATTGGGGAACAAGCAAATAACTATGTACATATAAGGTACAGACATTGTAAACCAGACATAGTCTCAAAGTTAAGGCATAGTGGGTGAGGGGGAGAACGAGAGCTGAGTCTTGGAGGAAGCCAGGAGGTGGAAAAGGTAGAGAGAGTCGGGGATGGACTGTCACACATCAGGAACAGCAAGATGGTCAGCGTAGTTGGATAACAGAGTGCATGAAGTAAGGTATTAGAGAGCTGGAAAAGTTGAAGTGAAGGACTTTCATCCTAGAAGTAATGGGGAGAAAGGAGGTGACAGAGTCAGATCTGAGCATTAGGAAGATGACTTTGGCTGCTTGGTGGAGGATGGAATGAATTGGGGAAACATTGGGCAAGGGACCAACCAGAAGGTAACTGCAATGTTTCCCTGTGAGGTGATGAGCTGGGAGGTTACACACAGGCTGGGAAAGACCTCTAGTGATCATTTTATTCAAATCCCTCATTTTTCAGATGATTAAAGAGGTGCAAGGAGCTAAAGAGTCTTCTGTCTTCTAACCCAGCACTATTTACCCATTGCTACTTCCTTCTTTGAGTTTTTTATTTTGCAAAGAAGATGGAAGGACTGATTATTTTTCACATGGGATTTTAATTTTTTTTATTGCAAACTTGACAAACACTAACAAACACAAACATTTCCTTTTTACAAAGGATGGAAAAAGGATATTAATTCATGCCACCATGAACCTTTATTAGAGACAGCTTAAAAAAAAATATTGTCTGTGAACATGATGTTTTCCAGTGTTAAAACACTAACACCCTTCTAAAGAAGGATGACCCTCAACCCCAAAGTATGCTAAAGACACCTGCCTTACTAGACTTATTTGCTTCAGAAAATCCAGCAAACCAGCTGGCACAGCGGAGACCAAAATCAAGGTATCTTGACCGCTTACTTAACACAAATTTACTGTCTTGGGAACACCCATCACCAAATCTAATGTAGTTTAATCCCACTCAAAATACAGTCATGTTCCTCTCTGGGAGGCGACAGAGGTCTAGCTCAGAAAGCCTTCCATTCTTCATGGACTTAAGTGGAGGCAGCCTTCTTGTTTCTGACTGGTAGCCAGCAAATGGCAATTGCCCTTCTGTTCCTAGGATTTAGGAGAAGTTGCCCTTGCTAAGGAGAAGTGGATGCTTTGGCTTAAGCAGCCAAGTCCATACATCCCTCATGGTTTTGCTTATAACTCAACCAACCTGGCAAGTTTACAAGCCAAGACAACAAGGAGCACATTCAGGGGCTAACTTAATAGACAGCAGCTGCAGCTCAAGAGCACAACTGGTGAAGGACACCAGGCTAGCAGTATTAAGGTATCACCTCCCCAGGGAAACACAATGAGTGCCAGAGAGCTGTAAAGCAATCCCCTGTGGTTGATTTCAGAGCCTTCCATCAGCCACATGACAGTGACTCAGGCACTCAGTGAACTATCCTCCAAGTTCACTCAGCTACTCTCGTGTATAATTTTGCCCAACAGCTGTGAACTACCTACTCCCCTCTCCAAGTTCTCCAAACTTTTGTATTGGGAATTAGGCTGAAAAAAAAAAAAGCTACAACCTGGATCAATTGCAGAAGAGACCACTGGGGAAAATGCAGAACCAAGTGCTTTGTTCCTAAGATTACCTGAATATCTAGGAGAAGTCAGGATGTTGAAATGGCAAAAGGACAAGAACAGCAATCTCCTGTCTGATATTCCCCTAGCCACGGGGCAAGGCAAGCCCAGAAATTTGGACCTAAGGAGTTAGTGGCCCTAGGATGACCTACTCCTGCCTTGAAATAGACAAAGAAAATCTATAGCCTAAAAACTGTCTTCTGCCAGGAAAATTTTCCCCAGCCCTGCCCATGTTTCCCAAACACACATGCTCTCCTATTAACCCTATATAACAAAGCTGAGACCATAGGAAGTTGCTTACACCCAAATCTACTCTGTGTTCCCCATGTTGCAAGAAAACCAAGGAGTAATAGAAAGGGGAATTAGATTATTCAGCATCTTCAGGGAGCCAATATGTATTTATGGACACACCATATTGTAGTTCCCCAAGGTTCCTTAACTCTGGTTTTGCTTTCTCCAACTAGATTTATAGGAGGTTTGTTTGGGGACCTTTTTTTGAGGGTGTGGTATGACTGGGGCAGTCTTACAATGAATAATCCAATAAATGTTTATCAAATACCCACTATATATGCAGAGATGACCTGGGCTATTCACTAGCTGTGAAGCCTCTTCCCAACTCTTGGCTTGTCTCCTTATCTATAAAATAAAGGAGTCATCTGAGATGAACTGCAAGAGGCCTCCCAGCTTGAGGTGTAAGATTCTTCTGATCCTATAAGCCAAGGTCTTTCAGTGCTACTCTGCAGGCAGTCAGCCTTGCAGGGAATTCAGATTTCCTGAACAAATCTGGCCCATCAATGCCATGAGCTGGAAGGGACATCCAAGGCCACCCAGTCCAACTCGTACCTGACTCAGAACCCCTATTTCCAACATCTCCAACAAGTGCTTGATCTAACCCCGCTTGAAGCCTCCTTTGAGGGGGGATGGTAACAAAAATATTAGATAGTATTTATTTAGCACTTCTGCTTTACATGTTATTTTATCTTCACAACACTCCCCGTAAGGTTGGTACTTATTATCGTCCCTATTTTACAGATGAGGAAAATGACAGAGATTAGGTGACTTACTCAGGGTCACACAGCTAACAAATGTCTGAGACTAGATCTGAACTCACTTCTTCCTAACTCCAAGTCCAGGATCCTAGTCATTTACTTTTCTAGCTCTCAGTCCTTTCATATGTAAATAAGATTATCTCTAAGGTCCCTTTTAGGACTGTATATGAATTTAGGACTGTATATGAAACTATCAAAGTTCTTTGGTTGATGACAGATGATCTCATAGTATTGCTGAGTGAGATATAGTAGACTGGACTAAATACATATTAACTTGAAGACAAACATGGGAAACCAGCTGTTTAAAACATCAACAACAACCACAACCAAAAAGCCCCCTAAACCCTCAATCCCTGAGATAGCATGTTAGGAGGCTCATTTATTAGTTTGCCTAAAAGTAGACTACTGGGAAAGAAAACCCCAACATAAACAGTGGTTAACTAAGGGGCCTGTTGAATTGAGGATCACCAAACATTTTCATCATCATGTTCCCGTTAAGTCAACCATTTTAACAGGCTGAGGCAGTGGATGCCAAGTTCAGTGTCAAAGGGCTGAAAGGTGCTGCCCCGTATAATCTCTCCCTGAATGTTCACAAAAGTTAACTTCTGAAGTCTAACACCCCTTACCTAACTAGGCCAGCCTATACAGCTGGCATATATGACATACACGCCATGAGCTCTTTTCAATGAACATAGTCCAAAGTGCTGTCCACCGCAACCTGTCTTGTACTACTAACATGCACTTCACGTCCACCTCAATCTAAGCACTGTAGTAGGTGTTCTGTAGGGGATACAAAACAAATATGGCCCTTGTCTTTCTTACCCTGTCAGGCCAACCTACAATTCCCAGTCTAAACCGGCTGCTGCCTAATGTTGAAGCTTGGTTCTCCACCTCATTTCTCAGCCCCCAAGTAGGTCAGAGTTTCCTCATTTTCAAAACTGGCTCCCATTCAACTCCACATGTATAATCCATATCAAATTGCTTATCTTCTCAATGGGGGAGGCGGGGGAAGAATTTGGAACTCAAAAAAATTTTTAAAAGTATGTTAAAAATTATTTTAAACTGTAATTAAGGAAAAATAAAGTCAATAAAAATTGGCTCACTTACACTGAGTCTTTTTAAGGGATGTATTGTGACCAACTAAGACAGAGACATAAGGAGTAATGTCCAATACCAAGGCAATATGATTTTTGGATTTCGGCACCATTTGGTCTTGGTATCATCTTCTCAAGTTACCTCAGTGTCCCCATAAGAAAAGTGAACATTTAAAAGGACTACTATGAAGACTTCTAATGCTGAGAGTGATACTAACCAATGTAAATCCTTCTCATAATTATTTCAATTAGAAATACGTACTTTGAATTCATAGTGGGAAAAATAGCAGAAGTAGGATAACTCAACTTCCTTAATAATTAATTAGCTTTAAACCAAATTCACTTCAGTACTCCTTCCTGTGACCTTCCACCCTGCCTAGACACCACACTCCACTGGGACAAGTCAGATTGTGGTTGCCAAGAAAGAAGGTTTAAGCAAGGCAAGTAAAAGGGAAAGAAGGCAGTGACTGGCAGAGAAGACCTGGTTGAAAAGATAACCCCAAAGCCAAAAGATGCCAATCTACTTTTCCAACCCTATCTCTCACTACTATACACTCCTGCTTAGCCCCAACCCTTTGCTCCACTTAGACTGGTAGCAAAAATTCCTAGCTCCCTGCCAATTTGACTTCTTGCCCTCCCTTGCACCCCCAACTCATTTCTACTTTACCAAATTTCATCCATCTTTCAAGAAACTTTCCCTAACTGTTCTGGATCAAGCTCATCTTCTCTGAATGTCTAAAGCAGGGCTTCTTAAACTTTTCCCACTGACCCTTTCTGGGCTTGTTAGCACGGCATGGCCTGAGGGCTTGGATAGTGGAAAGTGCACATGCTATGCATTCAGAACCAAGGCTGCAGTGAAGTTGTGCAAGGGCTGCCAGAAACACCCCCTATATTTGACTTCGAATTAATCTTTGGTTGTTCCACGTTCAGAAACCTTTAGCTGTTGCCAAATTCATGGGGTTGTGAACCACAGTTTAAGAAAGTGTTGGAGTAGTGGTGTTAAACTCAAATAGAAACAGGGGCCATTAAACTGCACATAAGGATCCATGTAGGCCAAATATTGACTTAGAAAGCCACATAATTTTATTATCTAAATTTTATATATTTTTGTTTGCTTGTCCAGTATTTCCCAAATACACTTTAATTTAAATCAAAGCACCGGTTGTGCTGTGCAGTACATGAGGCAAGGTGTTTCACATGTCCAGTACAGAGGACTTACTTGCTATAATAATCATTTGGCACCCAGGATATACAGTCTAGCATTGCTTTTTTCTATGTCTTTGCCTTCACCTTCCAAACAAGTTGTAAGTTGCTTGAGAGCAGAGCCCACCTCATATCTAGAGGCTGTCTCTGCCTAAAGCGCCTAGTAAACAAATATTTGCTAATCCACAACAAATACAACAGTTATAGGCAGGATCAAGTCAAAGGTTCTAAAACAGACTTACTTTTCATCTTTACATGGGTAGAGGGAACAAAGCTGTGACCCCTACCACAGCTCTACTACTGGGTAGAATTGTGATTGGGAAAGGCATTTGATGCTGGTAAATGACAGGTTAGTGCCTAGGTATTATTACTACTACCAAACTCTTTTGGAATTCCGCCTCAGTGATGGAGGGAATTAAGAAAGGGATCCTCAACAGCAAGATAAGAGAAACTGAAATGACTTTTGGGCAGCCAGTAGCAAGCAACCCACTTTTGGGGTTTTAAATTTAAACTTAGTGTTTTACCTATTTTTCCTCCTCTTCAAAAACACAAAAACTCCAGGGTCTGGTGGCACACTGGAATTCTGCAAATTCCAGGGGTCCCTGGTTGTACATACCTTTGCCAGAGTACAGGGCCTTGATGCCTGCCTGGGTTTAAAACTGTGTAGCGTGTGCATGTCTGCCATGGTCATAAGGAACACTGAGGCACTTAAGAGACTTCAGGCAATATTTGTCCAGCCCTTCATTTTACAGATCAGGAAAAAGAGGTTATGGGACAATAACACACACAAATAGTGGCCAGAAGTAGAAGTCATGGCTCAGGTCAGGGTGGCCAGCGTAGAGGCAGTTTGATGCTACTGTATGAGTGCTAGATTTGGAATCAAAAGACCTAGGTTGGAGTCCATGACCTTGAACTGGAATGAACCCAAATGGGGAATCTGGTAGGCAGCCACGGAAGAGCGATGGATGCTGGAAGCTAAACGAAAACATTACCATACGTGCACAGAATCTCAGTCACCCAGGTAGGCCCTAGGACAATCTGTAGGACCAAATAATAAAATCCTCCCCTTTGATTATGCTGCAGAGGAGAAATAAAAGAGCATAAAAATGTGCATGTGGGAGAAAAACTAGGAGTGAACCGTGGTGGAGGCTTATATATTGGCACTGAGGTGAAACTTACCTAGCAAGGACAAACAGAATGGATTAGTTAAGATTTTTAAAAACCGGTCTCAAGTACAGGACACTATTATTCATAAGATTAAATATAAACTCCACTTCTTGGCATTTAAAGTTCTGTATTACCGGTCCTTTCTTACCTTTCTAGTCTTATACTTTATTCCTTCCACTGGTCAGTAATCCAGTTACACTGGCCTAATTAATGTGCATCAGACACAACACTCCACCTCCCACCTCCATGTCCTGGCACTGGTTGTCCCCTCACTGTTCCTCCAATAAACCACACTTATTCTGGATCTTTCCTGAGTTCCAATACTTTTGCTTATTCTATGCCTTTCCCATCTGCCCTCTCTTCTATCTACATCCTATTCATTTCTTCAAGGGACAGCTCAAGTCTTCCCTCTCCCACCAGGCTTTTTCCAAGTGTTCTAGTTAACCTGAGAACTCCTAAAGTACCTACTGTGTGCATCACTGGGCACTTAACCACATACAGTCATGCTTTCATCCAAGGAGAGGGCAGATGTAAATACAGTTGAAAACTATATTCAATCAATCAACATACATTTATTGAGTGCCTACTATATGTCAGGCACTGTGCTAAAACAATGGGGATAGAAAGAAAAGCAAGCAGACAAAAACAGCCCTATGCTACCTGAGGAGACATCATGTAAACATGTTCAGGGAATATGAGTACATCTGGTGTGAAGGCTGCTGAACCCTTTCATGGCTCCTTTCCACCTTTGGTGTCCACCTGATCCACCTAACTCTCACCTGTGGTTCCAAGAAGCAGTAACAAGCACATCGGCCACACCCTAGTAAACCATTTTGGCAGACAGGCTAACCCAGCTCGAGGGTTAACTGAAGGATCTCAAACTCATCAGGGAGTTAGCGGGGTGTCTACCCCCAAGCATGTGAAGACTTCCCCTGGTGGAATGGGCAGATGAAAACAATTTGTTCCAAAGGCCATAAAGGCAACTGAAGCAGGTGCTGTGGAGAGCTCAGAGCCTGATTAGACATCAAAGACGCCAAGGTCATCCACTGCATCCTGAGCCATCACCAGTTTTCTGGACTCTGTCCTGCCACTGGACTGTGATGACTCTGGAAGAGAGATGACAACTTCAAGCAACCCTGCCTCACTTAAATCCAGTTTATGCAAGAATCAAAAGACATCACCCATATCATTTTACCATTTTTACCTATTTCTAAGTCCTGGAAGTAGGGTGGGAGAGTGGAAACTGGGCAAAATCCTAAGAATGCTACCTGCTGCTTGTGTGACAGTGGGGAAGTTGCTTTTCCCCTTAAGGCCTCAGTTGAGCTAGATAACATCCAAGGTCTCTTTCAGCTCCAAATCTTTAAGTGTTTTCTGTCTGATGGGGGCACAAACTAGGAATTTAATCAGTTGTGACTCAGAAAGGGGGAAGGTAATTCAAATCAATTTCATCAGCCAGTCTTTCAACTTCTGTAGCCAAGGCTTCCTACTTCTATTTATAGGCAACCAGCACCAACTTCTGGTTAACAGTCCTGCTTGAGGGCCTCTAGTGAAAAATGTTTGGAGGCACTGAGTAACCCTGTGACCAGAGAGAAACTTGGCAGCCATGGAGCTGCTGGGGGGTGGAGAGGGCAGGGAAAGGCTGTGAAAGACTGGGTATACAGAAGGCCAGGCCTACTCCAGGAAATTCTAGCCAGGCAAGTTTTTTCCCGGCTGGCCTTTCCCTACTTCTTCATAAAATCTACAGCTGTTTTAGACAGGCTTCCTTCCCTTTACATTCTCTCCTCCCTTTTCTGGGGCCTGAAGTAGCAGCCAATAACCATCAATCCACAAGTATTTCTTCAGCACCTGACTCTTTTTGAGTTACAGTGCTAACTGCTACAGGAAACACAACAACATATGAAACATATAACAACATATAAAACATAGTCCTTTCCCTTGAGGAATTTACAGTCTTTTTGGAAACATGTGGTATAAAGCTGTAAGAGATAACAGAGTGGAAAGAGACTAGCAATTGTCTAGTTCAATCCCTTCCTTATATAGGAGAGGAAACCAAAGCTTTGAGAGGTTGAGTGAACTGCCCAATTTGAACTCAGATCTTTTACTATTAAAATTGCTGCTTTCTATTCAACACACCTTTCTATAGTATCACTAATACGCGATCTCCAGAGTCTAGTGAGGGAAAGGTCACTGGCCTCTGGAAGCCACGCATTCTTTAGCAGAGGCAGCACTGTACACTGGTGAGACAGCTGAACGCAAAGGTGAGACTAGGATAGCCAATCTACCTTCAGCACTTATGAGCTACCTGATCACAGGCAAGTGACTTGACCACTCTCAGTCTGTTTCCATATCTGTAAAATGGAGACAACATCAATAGTACCTATCTCACAAAGGGTTGTTTTGAGAATTAAACAAAAGCACTCGGCAAACTTTAAAGCATCATCAGTTGTTATGATCATGATACTGAGGGACTGGTTTAATCATTTAAAGAGCTCCTCCTTATTCTGAGTCAAAGTTTGCCTTCTGGGAACTTCCACTTGCTGATTGTAGATGTCACATATGCCACATGCTAATTAGCTATTTATAAATAATAAATGCCAATACAGGAGTTCAGAGTAGGCAGAGAACACTGTGGGCTGGACTTTTTAGAATACACAAGGCAGGAGAGTTTAATAACAAGGGATTTAATAACTACTCTACTTTCTTCATTGGTGTAGGCTTCAGAAGCACTACAGGAACTTGGAACATAGTAGGTGCTTAATAAATGCTTGCCAATAGACTAAATGAACAGGTCTGGGGTTGGAACTTTGGCTTCCTCATGGTGGAGAATGGAAAGAGTGCAGTGAAGAGTTTAGGATCCTTTGAATATTCCAGTGCTTTTGTGTGTAGGCTCATGAACAGCTTGTGCACAAATGAACAGAAGTAAACCTTGGAAGCCAGAATGCAGAAGTTGGTACAAGCCCTAAAGCCTATTAGTGAGAAGTGTGGGGAATGGCCCAAGGGGAAGCAACATAGTTAGGAGTTGTCACCTAAAGAGCACACTCATCTGGTCTATGATCAGAAAGATCAAACCTGAATTTATTTTAAGAAATTTCAGAAAGGCAGCAGAGAACAAGGACATTTGTCAGAACTGTGCTAGGTTACTCTTAAAGTTCTGATGGCCTATGTTCCTTAGCCCTAGGGTTGTTAAGCATTTTTGCTAACAACCCTATGTATTTTAATTTTATAAAAATATTTGTCTGAGAAGGGGTCCACAGGCTTCACCAGATCTCAAAACAAGGCCATTATACACAAAGAAGGTTAAAAAGCCCTAGTTTATTTAGTCTGCTCCTATAACAGCTACCACTTAGGTCAGTAAACTAAGGCAGAGGTTAAATGACTTGCCTAGTCACACAGAGAGTACGTGTCTGAATCCACATTTCAGCTCAGGTCTTTGTAAGTCCGGGTCCAACTCTCAGTCATTATTGGGTATATCGCTCCTCTTCTGTCCCTCAATGTTTTCACAAAGGAGGCCACATAGTCTGTGATTTGATTGAAAGGTATTACAGAACTATGATATCAGGTGATTCTACAGTTTCTTAGGATTCATCGGAAACACAGCATACAATGTAGAGCACTAAAGAAAACCACAGCCTCAAGGGAAAAAAAATGACTACAGGTGCGCCTCACTTAATATAATAGATGTGTTCCTCAAAAGTTCCATATAAGTCAAATCAATATTTTAAAAATTTGATCATGTTTTCAATGCATTATGAAAGATATTTTCTAAGGAATATGGAAAACTGCCTTTAATACATATAGGCTGGGGAATGGGGGTGTTCTAGTTATTAAACTATATATTCTACTTAATTTTATGGTAATTGGATGACCAATTTCTAAAGAATTGGATATAAAACTACATTGAACATAAGCTTTCTTATTGTGAATATTTTTATTTGAATTTTCTGATCAGAGTCTAGGAATATAAGAGTTCATTAAACTATAGCAAATATGTTTATAAGGTAAATCATCATAAACATCTGCACATACCTACATCCCATTTTATAAATCTCTATTCCCCAGCATATAACTGAATTTTCCTAAAGTAGGGTTCAACTGTTACAAGAATGGGTTAAGGAAGATGGGTTCATTGTAACTGTGAAGAAGAATACTTCTAAGGAATTGTATACACTAGTGACTAGTCCTGGGAGTAAGGAACTCATCTGAGGAACTTTCAAATAAATACTGAAAGCAAACAACTTTTCCACAGATTTCCAACATATGGCAGAAATGGAAGAAATTGCAGAGCCCAGACTCCAGTCCTTAAAGCTTAACTTTCGCTGTGATCTACTTTCAGAAAGAGACTTATCTTGACCTTCAGACAATTGACCCCAAATATAAATGCCAGAATGATCTAGCTTGGGAAGCAAGTGAGCACCGGACAAACCACTTTACACGGAAGAACAAAATTCTGCATAGACATCTACCCACCTCCCCACACATCCCCTCATATCATGCTGGAGAAGAAGAGGAAAAATAGGAAAGGAATCAGTTGTGAAGTCTAACAACAGGGATTCTCAGAAGATACTGGCTACCAGGCATTCTTTGGCAAAGGGTGGATAAATCACAACTCATCCAAGTACCCCATGCTCTCTCATGTTATTTGGGAAGGAAAAAAGAAACCTTAGATGTACATTTTATACTTGAACTGAGTACTTCTGTGATACCTGCTCACATGGAATTTAAGAAACACTATTTTGGGTCATTCATGAGTCTCTCTGACCTGCCCCTACCCCATCCCACTCCTGTCCTTAAAACTTAATTTTCATCTAAATAACCCAGTCCCGCCCTCCCCCATTCTTCAGCTTCAATCCCAATAGTTTCTTATTGATACTTGTCATTTCCCTAAATGCTGACCAATGGATGATGGTCAAGATGAAAGACAAGGTTAAGATTTTAGCATTCAAACATCTTCATGAGGTAAATATCTCTCATAAAGGTTTCATTTCTAAGATGTGTAGGGAACTGAGTTATATTTATAAGAATGAGAACAATTCTTCATGATAAATAGCCAAAGGATATGAATAGTCAGTTTTCAGGAGGAAAAATCCAAGATATCATTAGCCATATGAAAATATGCTAGAAATCAGTGATATCAAACTGAAATAGAAATGTAGAAAACTACAAACTAACATTACCTATGATGTGCTGTAGTTTTGTTCATTTTGTTAAACATTTCCCAGTTACATTTTAAACTTGTTTCCACAGGACTTGGGAGTTTGCAAGCAGGTAAGAGTTTGACACCTCTGCTATAAATCATTAAAAATTACAGAAATGCAAATTAAGACAACTCTGAGGTACCATCTCATACCTATCAAATTAGGTAATATGATTTAAAAAAAGGAAAATGACAAATGCTGGAGGGGCTGTGAGAAAACAGGTATATTAATGCACTGTTGGTGGAGCTGTGGGCCGGGGGACAGCTAGTAGCACAAAGACAAGGAGGTGGAGCTTTCGTATGTCTAGAACAGTGTATGCTAGAGGGACTAGAACTCAACATAAAGGTTGAGGAGGATAGTAAAGTGTAAGATGACTGGAAAGATGGAAGAGGGCCAGGTTGAAAAGAGTTTCAAATGTTTAACAGAAGGGTTATGATTTGATTTTTGGACCAAAAGGGTGCCCCTTGAATTTGTTGAGTGTGTGTGAAGGGGTGGGCAGTGTGAAGTGATCAGATCTGTATGTTAGGAAAATCCCTTTGCAAAATGAGTGAAGGATTGGTAGGAGTGGGGTAACATTTGAGATAAGGAGACCAAATAGGAAGCTACTGTATGAGCCTACTGAGAGGTGATGAGGACTTGAACAAGGGTATTGGCTGTATGAGTGGAAAGGAGACCTATGAGAAAGATAAAGAGATAGAAAGGACACATTGGAAACTGACTGGATACATGGGGTGAGTGAGAGGGAGGAACCAAGGATGTCACCTGGTCTATGAGCGTGCATAACTTGAAGGATGGTGGTACCCAGGAAGGAAGAGAGGTGAGTTTGGGAGGGATGATGAGTTCTGTCTTAGATGTGTTTGAGATGTCTCTGGACAATCTGGTTTGCTCAACAGTCAACAGGTGATGTGGACCTAAAGCTCAGGTGAGGGCTGGATATGTAGTTATGGGAATCATCGGCATAGAGGTTATAATTGAACCCATAGAGCTTGTGAGGCCACCAAAAGAAAGAATAGAGAAAACAGAAGAGTATTCAAGACAGAGTCTTGGGGTCACTCACAGTTAGTGGGTACAAAATGGAAGATGAGTCAGCAAAGGAGCTGAAGAAGAAGAAGTCAGACATGTAGAAGGAGAATCAAGAGAAAGCAGTGTCCTGAAATCTGAGAGGTGAGAGTATCCAGGAGGTCAAAGGGACCAACAATGTGAAAATGTGGAGAAAGGTCAAGGAGGATGAGGTTTGAGATGAGGGCATTTGATTTGGTGGTTAGGAGATCACTAGTAACTTTAGGGAGGACAATTTCACTAGGGTGATGAAGTCAAAAGCAAGACTGTTGGGGTTAAGAAGAGAGTTGAGGCACCAACCGTAGTTTTTTGTCGTTTTTTTTTTTTAAAGAAGTTTGACTAATGTTTTTCAGAAAGAGATTAAGTTTGCCCTCCACAGAAAGAAACATCTCTCTGTTAGCTACGTGACTGGGAGGTAATGCCAAGAAAAGAAATCGCAAGATCCTGCTTCAGCAGGAGTTGTACCAAACTGAGGGGGAGACTAGGTCACAGTATTCCCTCAACTGTGCTTGCCTAATACGCTTCATGCATATAACTGCATACTCTGCATAAAATTATCCCTCCACTTTCTGAACACAGGTCTCATGATCTGGGAGGGGAAACATGCACATAACAAGAGGGTCACAAAGTCTGTAACCCTGAGGTGTCTGGACCAATCCTGACTCTGAGGGGAGGTATGACCATCCTAACAGTATTTGTTCTTGCTTCTGTACGGTGTGTGTTCTTTGTGAGCAGCACCCTCATCCTGGGACATGTAAATAAACTGCCTTCCTCTGCTCACTCTGTTTTTGAGTTCTTTTCATGAGAATGGTGCATGTCTTACAATTACAAAAAAAGGAAGAAGATACAGAATAGCATGGATGATAAGATCCAGTAAAGGTTTTTTGATGTTTGTAGAAAGCAGAGAAGGAACCAGGAGAAAAGGAGAGACTGAATATTAGAGATGAGAATGATAGTTGGAGAGATAACAGTAAGGGATGAGGTCAAAGGTGCATGTGGAGGGTTTGGCCTTGGTGAGGAGCAGGGCTACCTCCCCATCAGAAATTGTAAAAGAGATGTGGGATCAGAACTGTGCACATTTCTTGACATATACTTAGTTCTGCGACTTTAATTCTTTCTCTTAGAGAATGACTAGCCAAATTCCATAAGCCTAGGTTGACAGTGGCTTCAGATGGCCCAGTTCACCAAAATAATATCCTACTCCAAAGTATTCCCATTTCCTCATCCCAAGAATCATCATCATTCACACTCTACACTTAGATCTGGTTTAGCCCTCATTTCCTCATGAGCCTTTCAGCAATTCCTGATTACAACACATTAGGCAAAGGCTTGGCCTAGAAAAAGGAAACTTTAGCAGGAAAGTGGGTGGCTGGTTATAGATACAATAGCACTCTGCATTCAAAAGAGGCCTACATCCAAAGATTACATTATTTTACAAGCAAGCAAGATTCTTCTTTACAAAAAGGGAGACTTCAATGTGTCACCAATTGACTAGTTTCTGACTGGGAAAGAAATCAGACTCCTGCTTCCTTTCACTGAGGGCTAAGCATCAGGTAACTTGGACCTCACCACCTCACCTACCGACTCCCCCTCAATTTATGGGGTAGTAAGCTCAGGAATTTTGTCTCTCAATGGTTGGTGGATTTGTAATTTAGGGGAGAGGAATCAATTAATAAATAATTACAGAAAGCCTACTGTGTGAAAGGCATAGTACTGGGTACTCTAAGAGAGAGCCTTAAAAAGATCATAGTCATAGCTTTAGAGCTGGAAGAGACCTCAGAGGTTATGAAGTTGAATCTCCTCATTTTACAAACACCAAAACTAAAACTAAGAGATATTAACTGACTTGTCCAGGGTCACATTGATAGGAAGTCTTTGAGACAGTAATAGAATCCTCAGGTCTTTCTGACTGCAAGTTTCTATCCCCTAAAGTGCTACTCTAAAATGTCAGCAACCTTTGAGACTTCTGTGTAATATTATCCAGGTTTATATTTTCTTATCAAGCTTGTCTTTCTTGTAGCTACAAGGACCTGATGGTACAAATAGGGGTCAAATAAAGAGTCTTCTGTTTGCTTTCTGTGCCTAGAACAGCTGTTGCACAGACTCCGCCCTGTGTTAACAGAGCTTAGGAAAAGGCTATCGGTGATTTAGTTGAGGATGAGTGAAGTGATATGGCGGGACCAGCCATCTAAAAATAAACAAAAGATACTAACTCTATCAGACAGAGGCTTCTAACCACAGTGGGCCTCAGTTTCCATCTTTAAAATTAGGAGGTCACACTAGATGACAATATATCTAGATAAAGAAACTGAAAAAGCATTGGATCAGAGGCCTTGGGTTCAAATCTAGTCAGTCATTTAGTACATGTGATCCTGGGCAAATGACTTAAACCTTATCCATATCCTTATCCATATACTAGCTGACTTCTAATATCACTTCCAACTCTAATTCTATGGCCCTATGAATAAAAATATACTTTTAATAATAGTGACAAAATCTGACATAGACAAAAGGTTTTGGAAAAGGACAGAGTCTCAGAAGTTACCATTATTTTGTCTCTTCTTTTAGCCAACTCTAAAATAGCATTTATGGTTTTGTGGATGATTTTATTCCTTATTTAATTTGTTTGGTTATGGTTACATTTATAATGAAATATTTTTTAAAGTTTTATATGGTATTTTTCAGTGGTATGGCAGATCAGCGTTTGACTACACTGAGAACAACATTGTATTAAAGAAATAAGGTTAGCTGTAATCCAAATTGTAAATGATTAATAACAACTCGTGTTGTAGTGGATAGAGAGGGTGTCCAGTAAGAACACCTAGGTTCAGGTCCTATACTTCTTGGGTGATCCTGAGTCAGTCACTTTACTTCATCTCAGTGCTCTAGGCACTGAGATCTCTAATTTTCTAAGATAGGTAGAGGGAGTTTCCTCACCTCTGTTCCTTGTACCAGAAAAGTTACTCCTTTCCCACAGTACTAAATTATCCCTTAGTGATGATATTTGGATATAGCTCATAAATACTAATGAACAATTCACTTTGGAAGCATGCACAGAAACTGGTTCAATTTATGAGGCAGGTCTGTCAAAACAGGTCTGAGAACTAAACTATTGCTCTAGATACTAAAGATTTGAATACCCTAGGGAAGACTATATCTAACGGCACAACCACCACAGAAAATACCTTACTGTTTGCATAGGGTTTTAAGTCTAAAGATCATTTTTCCTTTTGATCCTTAAAAACAGTTCTATTTGGTAGGTAATACAAATAGTATTATACCCAACTGACAGATGAGGAAATAGGTTAAGAGAGGTATAGAGAGATTAGGTGACTTCCTTAAGGTCACATGGTTAGAGACTAGAGTTGAGACTAGAAAACTGTTCTAATTCCTCCTATAGCAGAAAAACACTGCACCACACTACCTTTCAACAAATAACTTAGCTAACAATCTGGGATGAGTAAACCAGATAAAAGCCTAGCTCAGGAGTTCCCCCTGCTGCTTCTTTCCCCACAAAATGTCAGTTAAAGAAGGCAGAGTGGCAACTGGGGCAATAAACGTAACATCCAAAGCCTTCTATAATCAAGAGTCTAAATTCAGCCCTTTCCTTTACCTCTATTGCCAGTCTCCTGCTCAAATGGGGAAAGAGTAAAGAGGCAGAAAACAGCTTTCCAAGATCTGTCAAACAAAGGCTCTGTTTGCTCCAGGGGGTTTTCCCAGCTCCCTTGGGTCAAAGCTTTCCTCCAGTCTCTCAACATTATCATCAGCAAGCTGGCCATTTCCCACCTTCAAGGTGACCCTATTCAGGAGAGGAGGGGCAGCTGGGGGGTGCAGTGGATAGAGCACCAATGCAGGTGTCTGGAGGACCTGAGTTCAAATCCCACCTCAGATACTTGACACTCACTAGCTGTGTGACCTTAGGCAAGTCATTTAACCCCAACTGCCTCATCCTGGGTCATCTCCAGTCATCCTGATAAATATCTGGTCACTGGATTCAGATGGCTCTGGAGGAGAAATGAGGCTGGTGACCTGCACAGCCCTCCCTCACTCAAAAACAAAGTCAAGTACAAGTCATGTCATTATTTCTCTAATGGCCTGGTCTTCTCTGGCAACAAAGGACAAACATACATTCAGGAGAGGAAATGACTCTAGTTGATAAGGGTGCCCAAACTTCAATACACTGTGCTTTAAAAGCAGCTCCCTTAAAGGCAAACATACCTAAGTACTAACATTTGCTTCCCTACTCCCTGCTCCCAAAGCAGGAATGTCTGGTCCTAGGCACAATGCCTCACTCAAGTAACAAACAAGGCTGCTCAGCCTTCCTCTACAACTGGGTTGGGGGGAGCAGCCTGTCACCTACACCCCTGCAGAGATGACTCACCTTCCAGAGAAAGTAATATGCTCACCTAAGCAAAGATGCCTGGAATATGACTAAGGCCTCTATCAAGTTCAGTCTGTGAAATAAATCAGATCTTTGGCTGAGTGTAAGTTCACTCTATTACTTAAAACTCAGTCAAGTCTGGGAGCTCTGGCTCCGGAGGCAAAGGTTTCATTTTCATCTGAACTGAGTACAACATAGAAGAACTCTACATCCGGTGATCTATTTTTTCTAAAAAACTAGGTTCACTTTAGAAATGACTATCAGTCATCAATAAAGCTTCCCCCAATAGAAAACAAAATGTTATTTAATGGGAACATCTTTGGGTTAAAGCCCAGTATTTTCATTTCATATTTTTTAAAAGAACATTTAAACCTAATTCAAAACTAAGATAATATTTCTTCAAAGGGAAACATGGATTGTGTCCATCCACCACCATCTGCAGGAATTCAAAGGTTTTAAGCTGGACAAGACCTAGTTCTTAGGCTCCTTAAGATCTTTCCCTCTCATCCTTAGCTTCCTTCAAGATAAGATCTAATACTGGTCATTTACACCTCTGTAGCCTTCAAACTCAAAACCAGAGATAAATTAGCTTCCTCTATCTAAAGATAAAAAAAAGTGTTAATAAGCTGGGGAAAAAAAAAACCAAGCTTCCCCTCCCCCACAATTCACAAACTAAGGGAGGCAAAGCCCTATTTTTCTGGCAACAGATACACATTATTTTTCTTTTAATTCAAGCATCTGTAAAACAAGGGGGTTGGATCTGTTGCTCACTCAGGTCCTTTCCTACTCTAAATCCTATGATCTTACCTCTCAACACTTATGAGAAGCAAATGAAACAGTTCATGTGAAAGTGTTTTGTGGCTATAAAGTGGTGGGCATTATTAAGCTTCTATCCTGATATGCCAGGTACTTAAATAAAAAGTAAATATTCCGCTTTAGTAAAGATTCAAGTTGACAGGTTGAAAGAAATCTGTCCTATACTATGTATAGATTAGTAGAAAAAGCACTGAATGCAGAATCCGGAAATATGGGTTTTAATTCTGGCCATGCTACTAACGTCCCATGTGACCTTGTCCAAATTACTTAGATCTTCTGTTCCTCATTTTTTTCCCTATCTGCAAAACAAAAGTAAATCCTTGTCCTCTTCTTATTTCAAAAGGCTACTGTGACAGCCCCAAATTGGAAACCAAGGGGTTGTCCTCATATTGGGAATGGCCAAACAAATCATGGTATATCAATGTAATGGAACATTACTGTGTCATAAGAAATTATGAAGTGGACCGTTTCAAAAGAAATTGGGAAGATCTTTATGAACCGGTGAGGTGTGAAGCGAGCAGAATTAGAACAAATTATACAATGGTAGCATTATTGAGGGAAAAAAATTTTTTATAAGATTTTAGAACTCTGATCAATGCAATAATAAATTAAGAATCCAAAAGAATGAAAATGAAACATGCATCTGATCTCCTGACAGAGAGGTGATGAACTTAAAAATGAAGAGAAAGACATACATTGTTGGACATGGCTAATATGGGAATTTATTTTGCCAGACTACATAGATACGTATTGAGAGATTTTTAAAAAATTTGCTCAATGGGGGAAGGGAATGGTAGGAAAGGAAGATTAACTTTAAAAATAAAAATAATTAAAAAGCTACTATCAAAATTCATGATATAAATGTAAATTGTTTTAACTCTTTGGTGCTGTGTAATTTTAAAGTGTTATTTTTATTAAGAGGCTAAGGATGTCAAAAGAAGAAAAATAAAAGGAAAAAGGTGAACCATAAAATGTTGGCAGCAATGTAAGGGACATGTTTAAAACTTTCTAGTCCAACTCCCTTATATGACAAGTGAGGAAAAACCCTCTGAACTAGACAGAATATAATGAAGGAAAATATAGAGCATTAAAAATATTTTTCTTGGCACTAACAAGAGAAATCTAAAATGCAGAATGGAAAACACACAATGGAAGCTCAGTTCAAGTGAAATTTTCTTTCCACAATTTGCTGATCACTGGCCTATCATTTTCTAATCTACTAGCTTCTACTTTTTATCAGTGCTTTAAATGTAAATTTAAGCCTTTAACAAGAATATTATTTTAAATGATCATCTAATACACAGGGATATCTCCATACCACCTTACCTCTATGGACACAAAAGGCTAAGTAACTTTTCTTAAGAGTTCCCAGGCCCAGTGTCATGGACTTTTTTTTTTTTTTTTGCTAATATACTCTATCAATTTCACACTGCTACCATCGAAAGTGCCCATAATGCTCAGATGTTTTCAGTTTAACTGAAATATTAAAATGAAGCAAACAGGAAGCATCAGAAACAACTGCGGTAGTGACTTATTAATCACGAAAGCAGAATTTTAGTTGCATTTTAACCTTTTGCCAGGAAAAATAAATCAGCTTTTAAATGACAGAGCGATTGCTAGACAAATGCTGCCTATATGCCATCTAGATGATTAAATTAATTTTTTACTTTCTTTAGGTATGAATTTGGACCAAAAATACTGACATTTTTCCTCAAAAACAAAAACCCAATAACATGTCAACTTCATCAAAACAAGTAGGCCTGCTAACAAAGATTTGCTAAAAGTGATTGTGGCACTATGAAACAGGAAAAAAGAAATTTAAAGTAACTTAAATCAAAGTGATAGAACCCACCACACCTATGTCCAGATCAAGCAAAAACATTCCTTGATGAAGTCTCAGGACTCCTTTAGTTCTACCAAAGAATAAAGGAAGAAAAATATGATTCTGCTCCGTGTGGCACTTTCATCATTCATTTAAAACTAGAGTCAGTGGGGGCAAGGCAAATAATTAATAAGGACAGCTTCTCTTCTCAGCAACCAATGACACACACCACTCCAGGCAGATCACAAAACAGCTTCTCAAATTAAGACTCAAAATGAGGAACCAAACCTCCATCTGGTGAAGAGAACAGGCTCAACCAAACATTTTTATTAACAGGAAGACTAATCTGGCAGCTTTTGGGGGCTGTGACGACACTGAACACTTTTACCTTCTTTATGAAGGCTTTAAAAAGTCCTTCAGACTTGCTCCTTACAAACTAAAAACCTATTTAGTTGTGTGACCAAGAACAGAGATCCCCAGCCTTTTTGACGAAAGCAACATTTTATTCCTTAAAGTGCAACCTAATGCACTTAATTTTAAAAAGGAAATTACAATTCATTATGTTTTGAGAACACTTTAAGAATTATCCCCTTTGAGATAAAAATAATATGGGTTGATACAAACAGGAAGGGGTCTAGTGAACTTCTTAAAAATTTTTTTAAAACTGTATTTTAGTATAATTGGTTTCCTCTGTAATCTTATGTATTTTATTTTATGCATTTATAAACATTATTATGAAAGGGGGGGGCCCATAGGTTTCACCAGGTTGCCCAAAGGGGTTCATGACATAAAAAAGAACCTCTGAATTGGTGTTTGCTAAGCTAAGGTCTACATAAAAAACACATGAGAAGGTAAGATTTCTGGGAAACAAAACAAAACAAAACAAAACAACCCACCAACAATAAATTCCATTTCAATTAAGGCAAGCATCCCTCTTGAAGTGTGCACGTAGTAGGTGCTTAACGACTAAGTTGACAGACTATGTTGGGTTTAATGTTAAAATTTCCCATTTCCAAATCAAACATTTCTTCTTACACTCCAAGATTTTAAATCTACAAAACTGTGTGCAGTTGATGGAGCCTAGAAATAGGAGTCAAGAGACTATGCTCTGGAATCTTATCTCTGCCACTAATGAGCTGTGTCACCTTAGAAAGTTCAGTTTTCTTTCTGTCTTACCTTTCTCATAGAGAAGTTATAAAGACAAGATAAGATCAATATGAAAACTCTTAGAAAAGCTCAATTCAACAAAGATATTTACTAAGGACTTACTGGTTACAATGTAAGTTCAGAGGCTATCTATCTTTGTTTCTAGATCCCCAGTCTAGCCCAGTTCTTTGTATGGTAACAAGTGATTAATAAATGCTTGTTGAATTAAAATGCAAAGCTTATGTTACCTTCAAAATAAAATATAACAAAAACTATCATGATAAAATTATTAAAATTACGTCCCTGCCCTTAAGCTTATAATGGGGTAGAAGAACAGAACAGAATTAGAGTAGAGCAAGTTTTTTCTGAAAGACCCAGCTCTAGACAAGAGGTTGCGAATCTCGACCGAAATAATCATTCAAGGGACGGTCTGGATGGCTCTAGGGGCCCTCTGCGCGCTACCACACTAAATTTCATTTGCATTTACACGAGTTGTTAAATCATCGGGATGTTTTACAAGCTCTCTCTATCTCCGTTGTATCCCCAGGGCCTAGCGCCCGTCTGACCCGTAGTAGGCACTGGACGAACGCTCGTTTATAGAACCGGATTCTTTGTTTACATTTTAACAAGCAATAGATGACCCTTTGGAGAGCTCTTTCTTCTTTTCCTGGGCTCCGTTTGTCCCCTCCCTCTTATCTATTCCTCTGCCTACTCAGGACTGAGAGTGTTCTTCTATCCCCCGTTGGGGGAAGCCCTTTCCTTAAGTTTCTGGTTATTGGGGACCTAAGCCGACCAGGAATCGCTACCCGGGGACCAGAACGTCTCTAACTTGGTATTTACACTGCAGCCATGCCCCTCGACTTAAGAGCCGGGAGAGACGGGCAAGGAAAGACTGCGCCGGCCGAGCACTCCGTAAAGAGCTCCTCGGCTGGACACAAGGGGAGGAATCCGCAAAGCTTTGGCGAAGTGGGCTCTCCAGGCTCCAGTACCGGGGGCCCTGCATGGACGGAGCTTCTGGAGGGAGGATGCTAGGGCGGTGACACGCGTGGGGTTTTGGACAGGAACGGCCAAAACGCCAGGTGGGCTCTTCGGCTGCCAACGACTCACCCGCCTCGGGTTACAAAGGAAGGTGGCCCACCTCGGTCTACGGAGGGTGACCTGGCGGGCTACGAACGGCTAAGGGGGCTACCACAGACAAGCGGCCGGGCGGCAGCTAGGGCACGTCTGCGGACACCCCCACTGAGGGGGGTTGAGTGGTCCCAGGAGGCGGTGGGAAAGGGGGGTGGCCCCGGGCGGAGAAGGGCAGGTCCCCCCGCCAGATGTGGACCCTGGGGCTGAGGGACGGGGCCAGCGCGGGCGCCGGGGCGTGGAACAGGCAGCCAGGAGGGCCTCGCTGCCCAGGATCCCCGAGAAGGGCCCGGGGCTCCGGTGCAGATCCGCGCCCCGCCGCCGAGGGGGCCCGACTCTCCCTGCCCCGCGGTCAGCGCGCCAGCCCGCCCACCTACCGGCCCCGAGCGCCGCTCTCTCGTTTTCTTCCGCCGCCGCCGTCGCCGCTGCCGCTCGGCTTCGATCCCCTCACTTGACGGCTCCGGGCACCCGCCCGGCCCCGCCCCCAGGCTCCGACCTCGGCCTCGGGCCCCGCCTCTCCACCTCCACTCGCCGCGCGCCGCTCCTTCCACGCGTTCCACTCGACTTTTGACTTTCGGGGCGGGGCCCTGAGCAAAGCCCAACTTGCGAGTTCAATCGCCCGCCCCCTCCGAGTCGCTCCGCCTCCTGAGAGCGGTGATTGGTGAGATCGTGCCCTATCAGAAATGGGCCTTATTTCCGCTCAGTGCTTGCCGGGGCCGAGAGATCCTGAGCCGGACTGGAGGGGGCGGCGGCGGCTGGAGGCCCGGACCAGGCTGGGGCAGCTGCAGTGGGTAGAAACTGCACATGCGCCAGTCTTTACCGGATGCTTTCCGGGGGTTACGGGAAGGAAGAGTGACCTTGCGCATGCGTGGGCTTTGGTTGCCTTGGAGACGACTCGGTTCCCGAGGAGGAGGAGGAGGAGGAGAAGGAGGAGGTGCCTCCTCTCCTTTCCTTCCAAACCCACAGAAGCCAGTAACGTTTAACAGAAAACGTGCTCGATTGCCCATTGGAGAAATAGTTTGAATCCCAGTTATGCTACATACTAGCCACGTGAGCCCGCACCCATCGCTGTAACCGCTCAGTGCCTCGGTTTCCCCGTCTGTAAAAGGGGAATCCCATTCCCACTCAGCCTCACCAGCTTCCAACCAGATAGTTCGAATCCTAAAATTCGGGCGATTTTTATCAACAGTGCCACACACAGGGTCAGAGATTTAGGGCTGAAGGAGGCCATCTAGTCCAAAGTCCTCATTTTAAAATATGAAATCCGAGGTCTTAAGGGACTTGTCAAGAGTCACAGAGCTGACAAGTGTCAGAGACAGAATTGGAATTTAGCTCCTTCTGACCCTAATTCAGCATTCTACCCACTATCACGGTGCCTTTCTGGCAAGCAAGTAGTAGGCGTTTAATAAGTGCTTGTTGAAGAGGCAGCTACCAGGTACAGTGGATAGAGTAGTAGACCTCGAGTCAGAAAGACAATGGTCAATCTAATCTCTCGCACTTCCTGGCTTACAGCCTGCCTCTTAAAGTTTCCTCTTTACAAGTGCTAGCTATTATTATTTAGTTTTATACCATCTTAAGCCATTTAATTGTACCCCAAGAAAAACTGACCTAAAAGCACCCCTAAGTTTATTCCACTGCCTGGTCTTGGTCATAAGCAGAATCTGATGATGCTGTGAATGTCTCAGTGCAACCCATTTTAACAACTGGTGAATAATGATAACTTACATTTGGACTCAGAGTGGTGTTGGTAACGGGGCTTTGGAGTCAGGAAGACTCGGAGTCAAATCTTGCTTCTGACATGTAGTCTATGTGGTCTCAGACAAATCATTTAACCCTTTAAGGTCCTCAAGCAACTCAGACCGTAATTGCACATCAGTGGGCAATCTGCAATGGTAAGAGGGAGTTTCCTCACATGAATGAGATCATAAATCTAGACCAAAAAAACCCCTCATATTTATATAGCACTTCACTGTGTAATACAGTGAAAAGAGTGCTGTTTTCTGGATCTAAGTCTGTAAAATGAGATTAAACTAGATGATCTCTAAGGCCCCTTCATGCCCAAAATGTATGATATTATGGCAGAATCTCTTGGGCACTCCATCTCCACTGCTACCATCCTAGTCCAGATTCCTATTACCACCCACTTGAACTATTACATTAATTCCTACTGGATATTCCAGTCCACCTTTTCCCATCTAATCTATCCTTCACATACCAGAATACTCTTCCTTATGTATAGAGATCTGACCATGTCATTCCTCTGCTCAAAAATCTCTAGGAAAATTCAAGATCCTTTACCTGGCATTTGAAGCCCCCAGTAATCACGATACACTATATTTCCAGTCTTATTTCTTACTTCTCTGCTGCAAGTACTCTACCATACAGTCAATTACTCTGTGACGTTACTGAAGACTTTTTCCTAATGTTCAAAATGTCTCCCTCTTTTCACCTGCTGAATTCCTATCTATCCATCCTGTAAAATCTGACAAGTAACAATTCTTCACAGAATCACAGGTCTAGTTGATAAAAACTTTGATGACATCAGCCAGACTCTGCTGGAAGACTTTGAGTCATCGCTCATGCAGCCCACCTTACTTTTGGACAGATCTAATTGTTTTTTTTGAGGGAGAAGGGGGGGGAGGAAATTGACTTATCAAGGATCACACAGCTAGTAAGTGTCTGAGATCAAATTTGAACTCCTCAAGACAGATCCTTCTGAAGCTAGATCTAATTTTGAGAAAAATTTTTCATTTGTGGAGTTCAAATCTGCTTTCAACAACATCCATGATTACTCATAATTCTGCCCTTTGGGGCCAAACAGAACAAATCTAATCCCTCTTCTATGAGAGAGCCTTCCAAATACTTCAAAACAGCTGTCATGTTTTTTTTTTTTAGTCTTCTTTTCACCAGGTTAACCATCCCCAGTTCCTTCAACTGTTCATAATATAACATGATCTCTAGACGTCTTTCAACATTCTAATCATCCTTCACTTTACACCCTCTGTCTTCCTAAAATGTATTGCCCAGAAATGAACACATTGCTCCAGATGTGGTCTGGTTAGGACTGTCACCTTCTTTGTTTCGAATACTGAATTTAGTCTAAGATCTTGTGAGTCTTATAGGGTAACATATTCTGTTGTTGACTACTTGAAGTCCTCTAAAATCACTGATATTTTTCTTTTTTTAAAATGTATTAAACTTTTATTTGCAGAGCTACATTCTTTCTCTTCTACCTCGCCACTGATTGAGAAGGCAGCAAAATAAGATCTCTATTACAAACATATACAGTAAAAAAAAAAAAAAAACCAACCCAAATTCCTGAATTGGCCATGTCAGAAAGAAAGAAAGAAAGAAAGAAAGAGACAAAGAATCACTCTGTTATTTTGAGTCCTTCACCTTCCTATATGGATGTAGGTAATACGATTCATCATGAATCCTCTAGAATTGTGGTCGGTCATTGAGTTGATCAGAGGTTCTAAGCCTTTCAAAGTTATTTTTCTTTATAATATTGCTGTTATTGTATAAATTGCTCTCTTGGTTCCGTTTTCCTCATTCTGCTTCAGATCATTCGAGTTTCTCCAAATTTCTCTGAAACCATTCTCTTCATCATTTCTTAGAAGCATAACCCATATATTTTTCACAGGAACTGTTTTCCAGATATACTTTCCCCATCCTGTAGCTGTACAGATGAATTTTTGAACCCAGATATAGGATCGTACATTTATTGCTACAAAATTCAAATTATTTGATTCTAACTGCTGGCATCTTTTAGATCTTTTTTGTTCAATGTGTTAGCTACATAAAGCCTTCTTACAATAGGATGCAGCATGTAGAGTTAGGAGTCTAGATTCTAGAGAGAAAGATATTTTGGGCAAATATGATCTCAGAGACTCCTCAAGTAAAACTGTGTAGATGACTGACCTAGGCCTTATGAGTTTTTGTCTATCCCTTTGCCACCTCTGATAACTGGATTCTAGTTGAAACAGAGTGTAGCAGAATGGAAAGAGTACAGGATTTGGGGTTAGAAAACTTGAATTTAGATGCTGTGATGGGAGGCCATCTCTAGTTGTCTTTATCTAAATCTTGCCACTGGATCCAGATGGTTCTGGAGGAGAGAGTGAGGCCGGTGACTTTGCACAGCCCTTCCTCACTTCAATTCATTTGGAAGTAATATTATCACCTTCCTGATGTCACTGGTCCTCTTCAAGAATGAAGGAGGAACAACAACCTGTGTGTGTAGGTAGGAGCTGCCCCAGTGGACTGGCCAGTTTCAGTTGGGCAATGCAGCTTTTTCCTTCCTTCCTTTGCTCCTTCCTTCTTTTCCTCCCTCCCTCCCTCTTTCTCTCCTTGTCTTCCTCTCTTCTCTCCTTCTAGTCACATGGAGAATCATACTCTTCCCTACAGGTGCTCTGCCCAAAGGAACATGAATTTTGATCAATGAAATTTTGAAAGATATCTTGGGGCTTATGTGCTAGATTTCTTTTAAGGACCATGCCTTAAACTCAAATCACTCTGGCTCTCATTGATTGGCCAGCAGGTCTCAGCCTAAGCCTCATTTGATCATTATTTGGATTCTAATGGCTCAGAGTGAGTATAAATAGAAATTGTTTCAATTTTGGCCAGAATCCCTGAGGGTCTTCCCCTCCCAGATTGATTTTTTTTGGCTAGGTAGAAGAGACCATTATTTGTCTCATTTTTTACCTGTCCTTCATCGCTGAATGGGTATTGCCTCAGTCAAGCCAAGACCTGGGAAAGACGTTAACTTAAAAAGGTCAAGGTCTCCCGCTGCCTCTGGGGCCATCTCCAGACTGATTTATATCTTACCACTGGATCCAGATAGGTCTGGAGTAGAAAATGAGGCTGGTCACTTTGCACAGCCCTCCCTCACTTAAATCTAATTCACTTGCATGTCATGGTATCATCTCCTTGATGTCATGGTCTTCTTCAAGAATGAAGGACAAACCACAAGTAGTAGCAGTAGGAGCTGCCCCACCGGGAAACCCAACTGGCCAGTTGGGCAACACAGGTCCTTTCTTTCCTTCCTTCCTTCCTTCCTTCCTTCCTTCCTTCCTTCCCTTCCCTTCCCTTCCCTTCCCTCTATCCACATAGGGTACCATATACTTAACTTCAGGTACTGTGCCTAAAGGAATGTAAACTTTGATCCCTGAAAGCTCCCAAGATATCTTGGGGTTTATGGGCTAGATTTCTTTCTTAAGGACCATGCCTTAAACCTAAATTACTCGGTTTCTCATTGCTTGGCCAATAATAGGTTCCAGGCCAAACCCTACTTGGTCATTGTTTGGGTCCTGATTGGCTCAGAGTGAAGGTAAATAGCAATTGTTTTTGTTTTGGGGGTATATATGGGAAAGGTTGAGGAGATAGAAACAAGGCTTGGCAATACATTGGGTATGTAGAATGAGAGAGGTAGAAGTATGAAGAAGTTAATGATGACTAGGATGGTGCTGCCCTTGACAGTAATAGGGAACTCCAGAAGAGGGGAAGGAATGATGTGGGGGGGAAATAATAATTTCTGTTTTAAACATGTTGAACTTCAGATGGCTTTGGGACAGGATTTCCAAAAGAGAGTTGATGATGTAGTCCTACATCAGGAGAGAAGTTAGGGCTGGGTAGATAGACCTGGGAATCATCTTCATAGAAATGATAATTGAACCCACAGGAGCTGATGAACTAGTAGTGAAAATAGAAGAAAACCTAGGACACAGCCTTAGAGAATACCCATAGTGGGTATGACATGGATGAAAAACCAACAAAAGAGACCGAGAGGGGGCAGAGCCAAGATGGCAGCGTAAAAGCAGGGACTTACTTGAGCTCTACCTCAAACCTCTCCAAATACCTGTAAAAATGATTCTAAAATTCTAAAGTGGCAGAACCCACAAAATGACAGAGTGAAACAAATTTCCAGCCTAAGACAACCGGGAAGGTCAACAGAAAGATCTGTTGCACCAGTCTGAGAGAAGAGTGCAGGCCAGCATGGGTCATGTAGGTACAGCTAGCAAACCTGGAGCAGGCCTCAGGTACTGAATCACTGGCAGCTGTGGCTGTTTCTAGACTTCTCAAACCACAAATACCAAAGACAACTTAGAAGGTCAGTGGGAAAGGTCTGTTGGACCTGGATCCATCCTCATGTGAGGATCAAATGAGAGAGAAGCACAGGTCAGATCTAGCCCCAGGGGGAGGTAATGGTGGTAGCAGCAGTGACTACTTCTGGAGCTCTCTGCCCATAGATGGTGAGGGGATTTAGCAGCTGATCAGAGAGTGACTGCAGGGATCTCTACTGTGCTGAGGCAGGATTCTTTTGCTTTGCCTACACTTCAATCTAGGTCACAGTCCTGGGTGGTGGTCCTGGGGCAAGGAGAAGCACTGGTGTGGTGGAACTTGTGGTAACAGTAGAGAGGGAATCCTCCTCATAGTTCCAAGGCAGAAAAGAGTTCCTGTGGTCACTTACAGACCAGAGCATAGACCAGGAGAGAAGTAAACACCTCTCCTTTGATTACATCACCTTGGAAGAACTGAAAATTTACAAGTTCCTAGAAATATCTCGGAAAACAGTTGCACAAAACCCCTCAAGCTTGGGACAGTACACGCCACACACTGGAAGCAGAGTCCTACTTTAACAAAGAACTAAAAAGTCAAGTAATTATCTGGAAAAATGAGCAAACAGCAGAAAAAAATCAGACTAAATAATCTTATTTGGTGACAAGGAAGATCAAAACATACAACCAGAAAAGACAACAAAATCAAAGCTCCTACATCCAAAGCTTCCAAGAAAAATATAAATTGGGTGCAAGTTGTGGAAGGGCTCAAAAAAGATTTTGAAGATCAAGTAAGAGAAGTAGAGGAAAAATTGGGAAGAGAAATGAGAGTGATGGAGGAAAGTCAAAAGAGACTGAGAAAAAGTGGTCAACTATGTAGGAGAACCAAGAGAGGGCAGTTGGCATGAAAATCCAAAGAGAACAAAATATCTTGGAGGACAAGGTAGTACCATCATCAGTGGCTGCAAAGAGTTAAAAAAATTTAAGGAATGAGAAAAGGCCATTAGGTTTGGCAATAAAGAGATCACTGGTAACTCTGGAGTGGTTTCAGTTGAATGATGAGATAATGAGGCAGGCTGAAGAAGGTATAGAATGGCACAAGAAGAGAGGACATGGAGGAACCTATTTTAGTTAGTTTTCTCAAGGTGTTTAGCCAAGAGGTGAGAAAAGATACCAGTGAGTAGGGATGGTCAGATCAAGCATGGCTTTTTTTTTTTTTTTTGCAACAAGGAGACATAGGAATGTCTGTAAGCATCAGAGAAGGAATCTATAAATGGAGTGATTGATAAGATAGAATAGTGAAGATATTGGGGGCATTCTGTTGGAGAAGATAGGAGGGAATGGGATCAAAGATGCATATGGAGGAGTAAGATTTGGCAAGAAAAAACATCTTTTAAAGTTAAAAAAATTATTCTGAGCTAAAACACCAAATAAAGTCAACATTTAAATATATACATGTTTATGTGTGTATATATATATATATATATATATATATATATATATAATGCACATATATATATAATAAAAAGTTGTACATGAAACTGCAAATCTCTTTTATGTAGAAATTGCTTTAAAAAAATCTTTTTTAGTATGGCATCAACAAATATGAGTATTTCTTTAGATAAAGAATGCAAGACAATTGCTCATGAAACTGTAAGCTCTGATTATGTACAAATTATTTCCTTCCCTCCCAAGTTGTTTACACACAGTCACACACACACACACACACACACTCAGTCCAATATGGTAGTAATAAAGTTATCCTGTTTGTTGATGCCCATTCTGATTGGGAAAAAAAAAAAATTCAGGCAGCTAGGTGGTACGATAGATGGAGCATAGAGCTTGGAGTCCTGATGATCTTGAGTTCAAATCTGGCTTCATAGTTGTATGACCCTGGGCAAGTCACTTAACATCTGCCTGCCTCAGTTTCCTCATCTGTAAAATTGGCATAATAATAATACCCCACAAGGTTGGTGCGAGGACCAAATGAGATTTATGATTAGCACAGTGCCTGGCACATAGCAAATGTTAGCTATCATCATTATTAGCTAGTGTTAACGCCCTTTTATTCCCTTCGGTGTGTTTTTAAAATGTTTCATTGACACTTTTTTCTTTTTTGTGCATCTTTATCACTCTCTACCAGCTCTTCTCGTTTCTCCAGAAACTCGCCCTTGTAACAAATTGCTGTAGATAAGCAAAAGAGATCAACACATTGGCTGTGCCTAAAAAGGTGTGTCTCATTCTATACCACTTTATTTTGATTTTTTTAAGAAGCATTTATTATCTCTTCCACTTCTCCAACTTTTATTTTTAAGTATCTAATAAATTCAATAGGTAACTTTCATAGCTGTCGTGTTTCTATGTAACCCTTTCTATTCTCTATTGTGCATTTTAAAAAGTGCTTCATTGACCTTTTCTTATTATTGGTAACCCTATCCCTATCTCCTCCCTCTCTCCTAGTTACACACGCACACAGAAACACACACCCCTTGCCCCGTACAATTTAAAAAAAATAACCCTTTTAACAAATACGTTTGGTCAAAAAGAATTTCTACATGTCAGATGACAAAGTATGCTTTGTGCTTGGTACTCTAGAACCGTAGCTGATTGATGTATTAATTAGAATTCTTGAGTCAAATTTGTTTTTATTTACGCTGTTGTTATTGTCTAAATTTCTGTGATTCTGCTACCTTCCTCCTGCATCAGTTCATATATATTTTCCCACATTTCTCCAAAACTATCCCTTTCATCATTTCTCAAGCTGCAATAATATTCCATTACATTTATATAATTTAATTTGTTTAGCTATTCCTCAGTTGATGGGAACCCCCTTAGTTTCCAGTTCTTTGCTGCCACAAAAGAGCTGCTATTAATATTTTTATACATATGGGTACTTTTCCTCTTTCTTTGATCTCTTTGAGTACAGACCTGGTAATGGTATTGCTGTAGCAAAGGGTAATCACAATTTAGCAACTTTCTGGTAGTCATTCCATATTGCTTTTCAGAATGGTTAGACTAATTTAAAGCTCTAGCAACAATGAATCAATATGTCTATGTTGTGTAGCTCCTTCAATGATCTTTTTGTTACTGTTACCTTTTTATCTTTGCCAATCTGGTGATGGTGAGGTGAAACCTCAGAGTTACTTTCACTACATTTTCCTAATTATTAGCAATTTGAAGAATTTTTTTTCATATTGTTATGAATAGCTTGAATTTTTCCTTTGAAAATTGCCCATTCACATCCTTTGGCCATTTATCTATTGGGGAATGGATTTTGTTCTTATGTGTTTGAATCACTTCCTTACATTTACTGGATATTTTTTAATCAGAGGAACTTATTACAATGATTCCCTCCTCCCCTGCCTTAACTTCTTCTATTCTAATTTTGACTGTTGATTCTGTTTGGACAAAACCTTTTAAAATTTCAGGTCTTCAAAATTGTCCATTTTTATCTTCTGTGATGTTCTCTCTCCTTTCTTTGGTTTTGAACTCTGTTCTTATCTGTAGTTGTGAAAAGAATATTTTTCTTGCTTTTCTAATTTGTTTATGATATGACCTTTCATATGTAAATCATATATCCATTTGAAACTTAGCTTGGTATATGGTACAAGATGCCGTTTAATCAGTAAACATTTACTAAGTGCCTACTATGGAGTAGTCACTGTGTAAAGAACTGAAGATACACAAGGAGGCAAAAGACAATCTCTGTCCTAAAGGAACTCACAATCTAATGGGAGATGTAATAAACAAACAAATATATACAAATAGCTATATATAAGATAAATAGGAAATAATTAACAGAGAAGACACTAGAATTAAGAGGAGCTGGGAAATGTTTCCTCTAGAAGATTAGTTAGGACTTAATGGAGGCTAGAGAAGTCAGGAGGCAAAGATGGTGGAGTGGTGGGGTGGAGGGGAGGGAGGAACATGAGGGACAGCCAGAGAAAATTCCTGGAGTCCAAAGATGAGTATGTTGTTTGTGGAACATAAGGGATCCAGTGGTCACTGGATTGAGGAGTACATGTTGAAGAGGTAGGTGGGGTTGTTAAGGGCTTTGAATGCCAAAGAGGCATTCACAAATATTTAATCCTGAAAGCAACAGGAAGTCACTAGAGTTTACTGAATGGGAATTGGAGTGACATGGTTGGATGTATGCTTTAGGAAAATCATTTTGGTAGCTGAATGGAGGATGAATTGGAGCAATGAGAGACCTGGAGCAGGCAGACACAGCAGCAAGTTGTTATAATAGTCTAAGAGTGAGGTGATAAGGCCTTGCCAAGTGGTAGCTGTGTCAGAGGAGAGAAGGGGGGATATTCAAGAGGGGTTGCAAAGGTGACATTGAAGGGCCTTGACAACAGATTGGATATGGGGGTGAGAGTGAAGTGAGGAGTCCAGGACTCCTAGGTTGTAAGCCTGAGGGGCTGAGAGCATGTTGTGCTTTCAACAGCAATGGGGAAGAAAGGAGGAGGAGAGAAAAGATAATGAGTTCTGTTTTGGACATGTGGAGTTTAAGATGTCTACCGAACATCTGGTTTAAGATGTCTGAAGGGCAATCAGAAATGAGACACTGGAGGTCAGCAGAAAGGTTAGGACAGAATAGGTAGATCTGAGAATTGTCAGCATAGAGATGGTAATTAAATCCATGGGAGTTGATGAAATCATCATGTGAAGTCATATAAAGGGAGAAGAAAAGAGGGCCTAGGACAGAACTCTATGGGACACCTAATGGTTTGGATGGGGATTTAGCAAAGGAAGGTTAGGAAAGAGGAGAACCAGGAGAGGACAATATCCCCCAAACCAAGAGAGAACATAATATCAGAGGAGAGGGTGATCAATAAGTGTCCAAGGCTATAGAGAGATCAAGGAGCGTGATGGTTGAGAACAGTCATTGAATTTGACAATTAAGGGATCGTTGCTAACTTTGAAGAGAGTATTTTGGATAGAATGATGAGGTTGGAAGTCAGGCTCTAAAGGGTTAAGAAGAGAATAAGAAAAAGGTGGAGGCAACTATTGTAGATGGCTTTTTCAAGGAATTTTGCTACAAAGAACAGAAGAGATATATGGCACCATAGTTATCTGGGATAGAAGGATCAAGTGAGAGTTCATTGAGGATGAGGGAGACATGATGATGTTAGTAGGCATTAGGGAAGGATCCAGTAGACAGGGAGAAATTGAAAATAAGTGACAGAGGGGGCAGTCTATTGGAGAAGACAGGATGAAATGGGATCAATTTAGCAAGTAGAGGGGTTTGCCTTGGTAAAGAGTAAGCTACCTCATTATGTGAGACAGATATGAAGTAGAAGATAGTTATAGAAGGCATACGACTGATACAAAATGAGGAAGAGGGGAGAAGAGGCCTTAATTTTTTCGGTAAAATATGTGGTAAGGTTCTCAACTGAGAGGGTAGGGGTAAGGGTAACAATGAGAGGTTTAAAGAGGGATAAAAAGGTTTGGAAGAGCCACTATATAGAGATCTTAGTCTATACCTAATTTCTCCCAGACTATTTTCCAATTTTCCCAGCAGTTTTTGTCAGATAGTGAGTCCTTACCCCAGCAGTTTGTCTTTGAGTTAATCAAGCATTATACTGTTATATTTGTGTGTTTCTGTATATTGTGTACTTAATCTGTTCCATTAATTCACTTCTCTGTTTTTTTAAGTATTACTTAATGGTTTCGATGACTCCTGCTTTGTAGTAAAATTTGAGATCTGACACTGCTTTCCACATTTTTCATTATTTCCCTTGAAATTTTTAACCTTTTGTTCCTCTAAAGTTACTTCTTCATTTGAGACCAGAGTGAAAGAGGAGATAATGGGGGAAGATACCTGAATGATATAAGATGAAAAGGGAAGAGGGAGCTTTGGGCAAATGACCCCAATTTTTTCAGTGAAGTATGAATGAGATGAGGTCTTCAACTGTGAGGGTGGAATGAAGGTGTCCTGGGGGAGGTTTAAAGGGAGGTGAGAAGGTTTAGAACAGCCACTGAGGAGAATGGGGTAGTGAATGAATTAAGGAAGAGTAGAAAGACCCTTACTGAAATGAGGGTCCAGTTGAGATTAGATAATACGTATTTGTAGTGGACCTAGTCAGCATGATTTGTCATTTTGTCAGCATCATGTGAATAGGAGTGAAGGAGGTAACTGATAGGAGTAATCCAAGGTTAGGATATGGCATAACATAATTGATAAAAGGTCAAGGGGCAAGGGAGAGTAGATGGTAGAACAGAGTTGAATACATGTATCTCTTCAAATTTGATCTCAAACACTTACTAGTTGTATGACCCTGGGCAAGTCACTTAACTTGTGTTTGTCCTAATCCATTTGAGAGGGAAATGGTGAATCATTCCAGTATCTTTACCAAGAAAACCTCACAGATAGCATTGGCATGCTATAGTTCACAAGTTCTCAAAGGGTTAGAACAATAACAGCATGTATCTCTTAGGTGAAGGTTCATCCCCACCTCAATTAATCTCAGAAGGTCCAGACATTTCTGTTCAATCAATCAATCAAAAGTAAACTATGTGTGAGTAAGTCCTTAATCAGTTTGAAAGAATCTTAGGAACTTTGGGTCATTGGAAAAAAGCTGAGGACAGGAAACAGAAAATATTTTGTAACTGGCTGAAGAAATCAGAAGTACCTTTGGACCTATTTCATGAACTCCAGCAGTGGGTCAGTGAAATGGTGGTCATTCCAGTAGTTCAGGACCTTTTGGAAGAGGGGGGTGGAAAATTGAGTTTCTCTCCCCACTCTCTTCCCAATGACCCAGTGAAAACCTTGTGAACTTCCAAAGATCTAGCAGGGGTGGGGAACCTGTCCCTAAAGGCCACATATGGCCCTTTATGTTCTCAAGTGTGGCCCTTTGACCGAATGCAAACTTCACTGAACAAATCCTTGAGGCCACAGGTTTTCCACCTGTGGGAGTCTCTGTCAGAGTTGGTAGCAATCTTTTTGAAGTAGCAGTGACTTGTGGCAATTTTGTTCCTTCAAGTGCTATTTGAAACCAGAGTAAAGGAAGATAAATGGTGGCAAATATCTACGTGATATGAGATGAAGAGGGGAGAAGAGGCAACACTTTTAATGTAGACACTGAGAGCTGAAAGACATACTGAACATGAACTAGTCTTACTAAGGAAAGGTAGCTTCAGGACTCTACTAGAGTTTCGTCATGAGGCTTCCATCAAACGATAAAAAGACTTTCAGTAACTGGGAGTAACTCTGAGTTTGAGCTTACTCTCTCTCCAGATACCTTGTGTGTACAAGGGGGAAAATGTCTTTCTAGTTTTGGAATATGTTTATGTAACAACTATCCTTCCTAAACACCCTTTCTGAAAGCTAATTAGTTCTGACTAATAATCTTTGGGGAAGCACACCATTGGGGTCTAAAGAGTGACAGCACTAGAAAAACTCTGCCCCTCAGGGTTACCTCTATAGCCCTGAGTAATAGGAGTCAACTACCCTTTGGGAACCTTGCCCAGTGATGCAAGTAAAAGTTGAGAAATTAGCCCAGGGAGGGAGCTGCCTAAAGGATTTGCTGTTCCTTATATATATATATATATATATATATAGGAAATGATTTCTGTTGCTTTTCCATGTCCAAGTCCAAGCCCAGAACTTTGCAGAAAATAGACATTTTTTAAAATTAAGTAAATATGTATTGAACTGAGCTGAGACAAAACCCTCATCCTCACTTTCTTTTAGGCTCTGAAGCCGAAACTATCTCTTTCCCATTTCTTGGAATGGGAGTTCTAGGATATGATTATTTCTTCCAAGGTGAGTGAGATAGGCACCCACACTATTCTAGCTCAAAGCAGCCTCTTAGGAGGAAGTGCATTAGTACAGAGTCTCACTTGTAGATTTACAGACCTTTGCCATCATTTCTTTTTTACTTTTTATTTATTTATTTATAATTAAATTATTGTATTGGTTTTCAGTGTTCTACAATCACTTCCATGCATCTTAGATTTTCTCCCCTCCCTCCCCTTCTTTTCCTGAGAAGGCATACAATTTTATATAGGTTCTACACATACATTCCTATTAAATACATTTTCACCATAGTCATGTTGTACAGAAGAATTAAAATGAATGGGAGAAATCATAAAACAAAACAAAACATAATCCAAAAAAAATGGTCTTCATTCTGCGATCAAATTCCATAGTTCTTTCTCGGGATGTGGAAAGCATTTTGCTTCAAGAGTCCACTGGGAATTTTTTAAATTCTTGAATTGCAATGAAGTACTAAGTCTACCAGAAAGATTCCTCTCACACTGTGGTTGTTGCTGTGTACAAAGTTCTCCTGGTTCTGCTCCTTTCACTCAGTGTCAGTTCATATAAGTCTTTCCAGGCCTCTCTGAAGTCTTCTGTTTATCATTTCTTATGGCACGATAGTATTCCATTACATTCATATACCACAACTTGTTCAGTCATTCCCCAATTGATGGGCATCCCCTTGATCTTTGCCATCATTTAAATGAAATCAATTAAAACGAACATTAAAATATATAAGCTAAAATACATGTAAAATGTGGCCCATTGTCTTCCATAGGAGGTGAGCCAGGTTGCTGTGTGCTAAAAGTTTTTTTCACATTCCTTTCCAAAAGTTTGGATATGAGAAAAAAGGATAAGACCACATTTTCAAGAAGTACAAGGCAAAATGGGAAAAGTCTCATTCATTCTTGTTACAATAACAGTCCCTCACAGAACACTATGAGGGTCCTGTAAAGAAGGAGGTAACTGACCTACTAGGAAGGCAAAGATGAGAGAAAGAGTCTTGGATTTGTTATCGAGAGACTTGGATTCACATACTTACTTCCCTGAGTGTGATCCTAGGCAAGTCACTCACTCCACACTTGGAGGCTAAATTTCCTACTCTGTAAGGTGAGGAGAATCAGACTCAGTGGTCTCAAGGATTCCTTCCCCATGTAAATTCCATGACTATTCTGACCACCACATAGAGGAAACTTGATCAAGTGGAAACAGTACTGGGAACATCAAAAGGATTGAAGTTTCATTCTGGTTTGGCCATTTACTAGTTTTTTACCTTGAGTAAATCTCACTTCCCTTCTGTAGGCCTCATTTTTCTTAGCAGTCACATTAGGTAAATAATTCCTATCCTTCATGGTTGTTATGAAGATGGAATTTATGAGGCATTGTGGGAGTATGACTAACAAGTTTATCTTCTAAGGATCAGCCAGGCTAACTACAAATGGAGAAGCATAGCACTAGTAGTAGGTTGTCATGGTAACCCATGGTAACCTGTAGTAATCCATGAAGCAAAGCAAAAAAAAAATGTCCCTCAGTCCTATGTAGCACCCTTCCGTGTATTTAGGTATGGTAGTAGAAAAGGGGGCAAAGGTCTCTAAGAATCATCACTCTGAAAGAAAGAAACTTCATGTTGGCTGTTGTTCCTCTGCTCAACCAATTTGAGTGAATGTATTGCTAGAAGAACTGGATCATCTCATTCTTGACATTCTTGCTGTAAAGAGGCCTATTACTTACCTCTTAATTAATTAATTAATCAATATGACTAACAAGATGCTTCATGACCCTAATGAGGCCATCAGGTGAGAATGCCTTTTGGATTGAATAAGATATAAAACCAAAGTACAAACTGAATACAAGCCGGAATTGTCTTATGGTCTGTCGAAGAGAATTAGACACACCTTATGGGGGATTGGATTGAACAGTAAGCCACTTTGGTATCTGACATTCTAATTGAAGTCCAACCTAGAGATGGAGGTGCTCCAAACTGAGACCTTGAGAGGGCATTCATTGGTGTGAAAATTGGGGGAGAGTCACTTTATCCTTTATACTTTATACCAGAGGATGGCATTGCAAATTTTAAAACGTCAGATGACTTCCAATTAGTACCAGAGCACTGACCCCAAAACATCAGTGACTGAGGGCAGCTCTTATATCTTAGTTCCCAGTGTAGCCAAGGACAAACTAATCCTCTTGCAATGGGTGATGAGGGACAGAGAAGGCAGATTCAGATCTCTACTAGGGCACTCACCCCCAGAGCCAATCAGATGACAACAAACACACAAAGGGGAACTTTATGAGGGCTCTGAAAAATGATAAAAGGCTTTCTAGAAATCAGGATTTGCAAACTCCCTTAACAAATGCACTCTCTAAGTTTGAGACTGCTCCTGGACTTTGTATATACTTGTGGAAGGATGCACCCCAGATTTTTTGGTAGGAAACAGTTTTGTATCAACTGTCTTTATAACTACCTTAGTAAATATCTGCTTCTAAAAGCTAATTAATTAATCCTGGCTCTCTAATGGTGACCATACCAATTGGGGAAACATAAATGAAATAATAGTAAACCAATCTCAGCCCTTTGGGGTTACTCCTAGAATCCTGAAGAAAAAAGTAGTCTGCTACTCTCTGTGGCTCCAGCTTGTCAGTATGATTGGAACTTGAGAGAGTGAGTTCGAAGGGAATGCTACAAAGGAAATCAGAAGAAAGCAGATAGTTGAAACTAAATGGAAGGATAGCTCACAGGTATTCCTTGGAAAGGCAAAGAAAGGAGATGGAATGTGCAGAGACCACAAGAAACATGATTCCATGGAATATTTGGCCATCAGGTGTTGCTGTAATAAAGATAAGCATTTGCGAAGAGATCACCATGAACGCAATTAGAATTTATATATCAACATTGGTTGGGGAGGATGAGGAGAAGAGAAATTCTATGAAGAACTTGATTGAACCCTCCAGACCAATCTACATACATTCTGATGCTTTATTGCTAAGGTGGGCAAAGGTGAAAAAAACCATTCTTCAATACATAACTAGTCAAAGGATACTTAGTATTCAGGCTTTCAGGAAGAGAATGTATCAGTTTACCTATTTTAAAAAATTAATTCCCTGCTTCAGTGAAAATACTTTTCTATTGTTATTTTTCTCTTTCATTCCCCTCTGTTTTTCCTTTAGAGAAGGAAATAAATAGGCAAATGGAAAAAAACCCCCAATCTTTATAGTCATTTGATTTCTACGGAAGGTCAAAAATTGATTTTTAGAGAATCTGGTCCTCCAGGTAAACCTATCACTGAAATACTCTTCAGATTCTGAAATTGCACATAAAAACACAGTGGCAGAACTGGGACAATGGATAAGAACAGTGAAATTAACAAAAACTGTATTATTTCATTATGTAGATAATACAAGTTAGGTGCTTAACAAATATCTGCTAAGTGATTGAAGTTTTTCTTTCATATTTAACCTTTTAAATCTCCCCTTGCTAGGCAATTAGGTGATACTGTGAATAAAATACCGGACCTTGAGTCAGGAAAACTTCTAGTTCAAATCTGACTTGACTAGATCTGTGACCCTGAACAAGTCATTTAACCTCTTCCTCAATTTTCTCAACTGTAAAATTGAAATAGTAACAACCCTGATGTGAGAGGATTGTTGTGAACTCAA
The DNA here is from genome assembly GCA_028658325.1 of Potorous gilbertii. NCBI lineage: Eukaryota > Metazoa > Chordata > Mammalia > Diprotodontia > Potoroidae > Potorous > Potorous gilbertii. The sequence continues at coordinate 6,700 of JAQQSK010003107.1, read as the reverse complement.
ATGAGATACTATAAAAAAGCACTCAGGAGATTCCTGGCACATAGAAGGCACTCTATAGATGCTTATTCTCTCCCCCTTCCCTCTGCTTACAAACTCATGGCTTCCAGTCCTTCACAGGAATCAACTCTCCTCAAAGTTTCTTACCACCTCTTATTTGCCAAATCTGTTGTCTTCTTCCCAATCCTCATCCATCTCGACTTCTCTGTGGCATTTGACACTGTCAGCTACCCTCTTCTCCTACCACTCAGTCCTCCAAGTCAAAACCCATTCAAAGGCTAGAAGATTTTCTTCTTAAATGTCTCACGGAGAATGCCTGGAATACAGTGATTACTTTCATTTCACTGTCCAAGATGGCAATGCATTCTCCATCTTTAGTCCTCCCTGTTGCCTTTGGGCAAGTCCTTATGAATCTAGAGGGAAAGACCTCATAGGGAATTGATGATGAGGTCATGCTCACTCCTTTTGGGGTCATCGGTGATCTTTCCTGGACCTGTTTCCTTTTCTTCATGTTGGTTTTACAACTTTCAGAAGAAGCTGGTATCCCTGAGTGAGTTTAGCCTATGTATGGCCATCTTCTCCAAACAAAGAACAGAATATAAACAGAATATCATTCTGCCTTATACAAAAGTTCAACCTCAAGACAGATGTGGCTGAGTTTTTATAATGTAGTCTGTCTTGTAGATGACCTTCCAGTTGTTTGAATGTTTTTATGTAGACTATTTCAGTGCTCTAACAGTCTTTAAGGATATATTTAACTCAATCCAACTCCATAGTCATTTGTCTGTTTGATCACTTTGGTCATATCTACTCTTTCAGGGAGTGTTACACTTCTTCTCACTAGTCTTGGTCCATAGTTGCTCACCTGCAACAGGAATTTGAATGGCAAGTCCCCTTTGTATCAAATGGTGCTGCCAGGCTTAGTTAGCAATACCTCTGCCGTTATGTCAGGACCATAGAATCACTCAAGGCTTCCATAAAAGCATTCCTAATAAGTCCAGAATTTCTTTTCCTGAGGGTCCATAGGTGTTCAAATGCAAGGCTTTCGACACTTTCCATCAAACAATTCATCTTGTTTCTATCAGATACCATTCAATCTTAGAGTAATTCTCTTGCACCCTTGGCACAGTCTTATAGCGAATTTTTTTTTAGGAAGGTCAAGGTCTTTTCTTTTTTTAAAATAATATTTTGTTTTTCTCTAGTTAAATGTAAATACAATTTTTAACATTCATTTTAAGAAAGTTTGAGTTTCAAATTTTCTCTCTTCCTCCCTCCCCTGAGACGATGAACAATTTGATATAGGTTATACATGTTCAATCATGCAAAACTATTAGTCATGTTGTGAAAGAAGACACAGCCAAAGGGGGAAAAATACAGAAAGTGAAAAATAGTGCATTTCAATCTGCATTCAGACTCCATCAGTTTTTTCTCTGGAGGTAGATAGCATTTTTTTTTATCATGAGAAACTATCTTAGATCATTGTATTGCTAAGAATAGCTGTCATTGACAATTGATCATTCTGCAGTATTGCTGTTACTGTGTACAATGTTCTGCTGGTTCTGCTCCCTTCACTTTGTATCAGTTCATATAAGTCTTTCCAGGTTTTTCTGAAGTCTACCTGTTCATCATATCTGATAGTACAGTAATATTCCATTATAATCATATACCATAACTTGTTCAGCTATTTTCTGATAGATGGACATCTGCAGAGGTTTTGAAAAAATTCCTATCTTGGTTCTGATATATGGAATGAAGGTATCTTGTCTTGGATCTGCTTCCAGGTAAGGCCTTTTTGTGCAATCCATGGGATGGTGGCCTTGCATGACAGAGATGGGATTCTTCTCTATGACTCAGGGGAACTAGCCCATCCTTACCCACAGATGAGATATCTCTTTCTGCTTTGGGTGAGCAGAGGACTCAGCTTCAGTCCTACCTATAGGTGAGCTATGGATTTCTGACATACCTTTGGTTCTTCTCCCTGCTGAGCTATCCTTTTCTGTTCCAAGCATTCTCTTCTTCTTCCTTGCTGTCTTGCCCTCTTTGCTCATTAAGGATTCTATTTTATTGACCAATGCCTCTTCCTCAAGAGGGGCTGTGTAGACATGATCCAATGTGCTATTGGAACTGTCATTTTACTTTTGAATGCTCCAATGGGTCATAGAATTATAGAGTGTTAGCTGAGTGCCTTCCACAGGCATGACCTTCCTATGAATTACCTTGCAATCAGACAATAAGCAATATAAGTACCTTATATATACCAGGCACAGTGCTAAGCACCAGAGACACAAAGAAAGGCAAAACATGGTTCTTGTCCTCAAGGAGTTCATGATCTAATAGATGAAACATAATGCAAACACATATGAACAAATTATAGGAAATAATCAGCAAAGGAAAGGTACTAGAATTAAGAAAAATTGGGAAAGACATCCTGTATTGGATGAAATAAGTACAAAAATGGTGATGATAGAGAAGGCAATCTGTTGGAGGAGATGGGATGGAATGAGATCACTTCTGCCTGTGGAGGAATTGACCTTGACAAGGAGAACAGCCAGTTCTTCATGTGAGACAAGAATGGAGAAGGAAATAGGGTCAGGAGGCAACAATGTGATGTCAGATAAAGAGAAGGGGAGAAGGAGCTCATGGCGAGTGCTCTCATTTTTTTTCCCAGTAAAATATGAGGCTGGGTTCTCAGCTAAGAGGGTGGGAGAAGGGGGAGCCATGGGAAGTTTGAGGAGGAGTGAAAAGAATCAGAAGAGTCACTGTTGGGAGTGAAATAGTGAGTTGATTAAGGAGGTTTAGAAGGATTGCCTAGCCACAGTGAGGGCCCAGTTGAGGCTATGTAATGTAGATTTGTGCTGGACTCAATCAGAACAGTTGCTTGATTTTTCTCCACCTTAGTTCATCAGCACAGGTGTAGGTGTGAAGGCAGCAGATAGTAGGAGTATCCAAGGTTGAGGTTTGGCATGGCATAAACAGTGATAAGATGTAAAAATAAGACTCAAGATAAGAGGATAGTGTAGAGTTAAACTAGTTCACCAAGAGGTCAGGATAGGGAAAGGAGGCCAGTATAGCTAGTACAGAGCGATAGTCTAGAAGAGAACTGAGATATTGAGGGATTAGAAGTCATGGTGAGGATAAGCAGTATTTGGCATGAGAAAGCAGAGGGAGAAATGGAATACTAATTGTGATCAGATAAAGGAATTTCACTAATGAATTGATAATTAATTTATGAAATTATGAAATGGGGGCAGGCATGCCTAGTTCTTTGGTTACTCTCCAGGTAAGATCATGATTGGTATTGGAAAGTGAGGCAGCAAGCACACTTTAATTAAACACAGAGGGTATGGGAGCAAAAGCACCGAAAAACATGCACAAGCAGCAAAAGTGGTACAGAAGCAGATGCCAGTGTGGGAACAGGAATGGGATGGTGAAGAAAGCAAGACATCATGAGGAAGAGAGTGGGGAGGGAAAGAGGCAGAGAGAGTATCACTGGTGTGATCATGGATTAGAGTTGGAAGGCCTAGGCAGCATGGAACTGAAGGAAATGGAAGAATATTCAGGGGGTGGGAGTTTGAGGTCTCATTTTTGTAGGGTTTTTGGGAGAGACAGACCAACTCTTATCTGTGCTGCTTTGGCCTTAGTTCATTAACATTTCTGAATCATCTCAAAGTTATCAGTAGTTATGATGTTCTGTTGGTCTGAAACTGTGGTGTCTGAAATTAGTCTGGAATTCACATATCATAGGACCAGAACCCTGATCACAGTACCTTGATGGCTTCCTTGATTCAGTAGGTATTACCAGGATGTGAATTTTGGTTAATATATGGTTATTATTATATATGGTTAATATATCATGTTATTATAATTATATTGTATTATTGTGTATAGTTAATGTATAATAATGTAATAATACAAGTTGTAAATTATGCTATTTGAATCTTTGGGACAGTTTGTACAAAACTTCCAGATTCTCCTATGCAATCTTATTTCCTGCTATTACCCCTTTATACTAGTTCTCTATAAAACTTACCTACTATACTGACTAGAAGGGGGATCATAACAAGATACAATTTTAACACAGTGAATATAGAAGAGGTCTGTTTGTGGCTAATGACAATGATCATCTTTGAGAAATGAGTAGATTGAGTAACTGGGAGGATAAGATGTTTGAAGTAGTGTCAATATGTATATTGAAGTCTAAATGCATTGTTGGCAGAGTTGTGAACTGACTGGATTGCTCTGGAGAACAATTTGGAACTATAAAGCTGTGCATACCCTTTGATCCAGCAATACCACTACTATGTCTACATCCCAAAGAGAGCATAAAAAAGGGAAAAGGATTCACATGTACAAAAATATTTCACATGTACAAAAATATTTATAGCAGTTCTTTTTGTGATGGCAAAGAATTGGAAATTGAAGGGATGCCCATCAACTGGGGAATAGCTGAACAAGTTGCGATATATTAATGTAATAGAATACTATTGTTCCATAAGAAATGATGAGCAGGCAGATATCAGAAAAACCTGGAATGATTTAGACATGAAGTGATGCTGAGTGAAGTGAGCAGAACCAGGAGAATATCGTCCACAGCAACAGTAACATTGTGTGATGATTAACTATGATAGACTTAGCTCTTCTCAGCAATACAATTATCCAAGACATTGTGTTGGAAAATGCTATCCACATCCAGAGAAAAAACAATGGAGTCTGAATATAGATCAAAGTATACTATTTTCTCTTTTTTGTTATTTTTTTCTTTCTCATGGGTTTTCCCTTTTGTTCTGATTCCACTTTCACAACATGACTAATGTGGAAGTATGTTTAACATGATTGTTCATGTATAGCCTATTTCAGATTGTTTGCTGTCTGAGGGTGAGGGGAGGTGAGGGAGAAATAAAATTTGGAACTCAAAATATTATAAAAATAAATATTGAAACCTATCTTTACATATAATTGGAAAAATAAAATACTATTAAGTGGGAAAACATGCATGTTGATAAGTGTTAGGGCAAGAACTGGAGAGAAATATTGTGAGTTAGGTACTAAATTCATCGAGGAAGAAAGGGGAGACAGCAGGCACCCAAATTTTGATTGGGTGGTACATATAGATCACATGTATCTTAAGGGAGGAAAGGTTTCTGAATGATGGTGGTAGAGGAAGAACCTGGAAGAGGCTTATGGGGAACAAGGAGTGTCCAACTGTCCCACTTTGACTGGTGAGCCAACGAGTGAAATATACAGCCACTGCTGGAAAAACTAAGGATGCTAGCTCATCAGGAGGGAGCCCAAGTCTCCGTGAGAGCCAAAAGATGGAAACAGTGGAAAGGAAAAGATTTAAGATGAAAACATGTTTGTTACTTATGGAACAGGCATTCCAGAGGGCACAGTGGAGGGGGATGTGGGTTGAAGAGAATGGGAATAAGGAACTGGGCAGTGAGCGATGGAGTTTGAATGATGACCTCTAGGTGTTCAGAATCACTGGGGAGAGCACGATCAGGGAAAAGTTTGGTAATCATCAAAGGAAAACTTTAGAAAGATTATCAGTTTTAATAGTGTTATGACTTTGGAGTCATTTCAGAACTTTAGGCAGTTGAGGCAAGAGCTTGGAACAGAAGGAGTAGTGATACTCATCTCCCAAGGCAGGAAATCTGGCTGGAACTTTGATGAAATGGTACCCTCTCACCTGACCTTGGCAGCAAGAGGCTAGTGTGATAGAATGACTCTTCTTATCTTCACACAGGAAGATGGAGAGCAGACAGAGAACACAAGTAGCTGAGATGGGATGGCTGGAATGACTCTCTCCTCATCATAGCAGCCAGAGACTATAATGGTTCTTCCCTCAGAGATGTCAGCATAGGATGAGGAGAGATAGCTCTCCTTTCCTCTCCTGTGCCTCTTCTTTATTCTCTGGGTTTTTCCAATTTAGAACTGTCACAATGCTTTGTAAGTAACTTGTACCCAACTGATAACTTGATTGATCTATAATTCCCATATTTAACAAATGTATAATGGAGAAGCAAGTGTACAAGAAGCAATTCTTTAAGTCAACCAATAGCAAATAACAGCAAAGCTAACATATTTTTGGACAGCTGAGTGGTTCAGTGGATAGAGTGCCAGACCTGGAGTCAGAAAGTCTCATCTCTCTGAATTCATATCCAGTCTCAGATACTTACTAGCTGTGTGATGCTGGACAAGTTACCTAACCATCCTTTACCTTAGTTTGCCTTAGTTTCCTCATCTGTAAAATAATCCGGAGAAGGAAATGGCAAACCACTCCAATATCTTTGCCAAGAAAACTCCAAGTGAGGTCATGAAGACTTGAATAGGATTGAAAAATGACAATAGCAAATATATTTCTCTCCTGGCTGTTCTGACTCTCTGAATTTCATCACCATGCCTCCACTGCCTTCTCACTCTGAGACTTCCTGCCACTGCACTCCCATTGTTGAGTTCCTCCTAGGGCAGCACTAATGAAATAGAGGCAATTACACAGAGAGAGTGAAAATCCAAATCCAAAACAAAAATAACAGCAAAACAAAAGAAAACCAAAAGTGGAAACAGAGAATAAAACAGAAATTTTCAGTGGGAGAAAAAGAAAATAAATAGCATAAAGGAACCAAAAACATATTCAACCAGAAATGAATCATATATCAAAAAGATAAAATCCAACAGACATCAAATTAAAATTGCAAAATTAGAT